>CM055098.1:35428317-35830824 GCA_029204225.1 Diphasiastrum complanatum
GAGCTCTTCTTATTTAATACAAGTCTCCCAGTGCAATCCAAAGAGCCGGAGTGTAAGTTTGTAGACTCTAAGTTAATGATAGTCGAAGAATAAGTTGGACATGGCTCCGAAGTACAGTGTTCTTTGTCAGCATTGATAAATGGATGTTAGAATGCCTTTCAGATATGATTTGTTGCCTCAAAAGGCTTTAGCATCAACATTGATCACCGACAGAACTGATTGCAATCTCATGAAGTATATTATCCATTGAGATCATTATTGAGTATTTTGTCTTGCACAAACTGAAATTCAAAAAGGCATTTACAAATTGGAAATCTTTGCTACTAGCAAAACATCACATCGATGTCCATTGTTTCTCTACATGATGCAAACTAGATTAAGTTCAAGATTTAAATAAGCACCTTGTAGTGAAGTGCCTACTAGTTTGTAACATGGTAACCTATGTGGAGTAGCAAGAACAAAAATATTACATATGATATTGTTTTACTAAATAATGTGTACTGTCATATCCTCACTTGTTACATCCACTATAAAAATTTACATGCTGTAGAGAAGTGCATGGATTATGATGTGATACATGGAACTCTAGTGAACCGACTCATGCAAGGCTAACAAAACTAAAGTTGTAGTGCTTTTGAACATGTACAGTAATCGAACATAGGAATATGCATCGATTACATCATTGAAGCCTTACGTTACATGACTATAGTCCACATATTATGGATTTGCATAAATAAATAAATTTTTCTATAAGGCTTTCGAATTGCATGAGGATCCTTCAAAAAGTTGTGAACCTACAATGTTGTGACGAATTACAAGTACAGTAAAAATATAATTTGCAGCATAGTATTAGTTTGGATTCCCAGGGAGTTGTTTTTGTTGTCAGTCCATTTTTCATGGCTGCAGTGAAGGCAAAAGAGGTTGACTTTGAAAAGGATGTATATTTCATCGACTGCAATCCAATGGCGAAAATTTATTTGATTTCATATGAGAATAAGTAAGGATTGCTAGTTTGCATTTGTTGCCTTTTATTTGAATGATTACTCCAGTTAAAATGGATTCTAATTTTCATTTTGATTATTGCAGTCGGCATTGGAGCCTGAATATTCTTTCTATAAAAATAAATAAGGAGGGGGTATCAAATTTTCTATGTAAAACTAAACTCAGCTGATAATACACATAGAGAATTTGATTCTCTAGTTCATGAGGCCGTTCGTGAAATACCGACAACAACAACCTTGGAGAGATAACCATTAAATCTCTCAAGGTATATACAATTTATCTCTGATATGCATCTATTTTTTTTAGTTTAAATCTACCGTCATAACATGAATTAATTTTATGTCATAATATTACTAATTTTCGTTCAATATATGCAGTTTGTACAACAAAGGGATGCTTTTAGATGTGCATGGTTTGTCTTGTACAATACAAAGCTCTTTTTTGAGTGGTACAGTTTACAGGTCGATGTAGATATTGAAAAGGTAATATTTTGTTCATTTGTAGTTCTTTTCATTTTGATTCTTATTTCTTTAGTGTCATTGTTAGTAATTTGCTCATTCATGTGTTTTGTGATGACAGTTCACTCTTGACCCGTACACTCCCGACGATGTGTATAGATTTCGGCAAGAATTGATCAGAACTTATCTATAGAACGGTGTACGTGTTTCGCCTATAATTGAGGGCCCGAAAAAGCATGCTGCTCCTGCCTTAACAGCCTTTCAGGTTGCTTAGGATGCAAATATTGGTATATATGATCAAAAAGGCATAGAAGTCCTTCCCAATATAGAGGAAGGCAAAATTATAGGAGAGGGGATTGTTGCCTTAACAGTTCCTAATATTGATATAGAAAATATAGAAAAACTTACTGAATAGGATTTCATTTGTAAAGGTGTATATATTTTCATCCAAATAAAAAGATACAATCTTACATGTAGACAACCCGTTTATGGGATTTTTATTGATATCAATATAGATTCTTACAATCAAGTTGTGTCCATAGTGTAATACTGGATTGCAATTTTCTAGATTGTTAAAAAGACATTTTGATTGACATGTATTTGCTGATAGTAAATCTTAGTGTTCTTCCATAAGTTGGATTGTTTCGCCAATATCTCTGCATTTGATCTCAAGCTCATGTCTTTTATGTACCTACAAAATCTAATACAAAGTGAGTTACAATTAGTATAGAAATTGTATGAGAAAGTTTTGATAGAAACTATTCATAAAGAATCGAGTGTTTATAGTTACTTACAAGTTTACCATTGGAAATAAATCTGAAGTCTGAACTATATCATCTTGTAGGAGCAATAGTTCCTGCCTGATGTAATTTAGGCCCCAATCCTCTTCCACCTCAACACATCTTAAAGTTATCCAAGTGATTAATAAGGTTGCATACAAACTAGACCTTTCAACTAACGTTGAAATTCATCCTATTTTTCATGATACTAAGTTAAAACCCTCGTTGGAGGTTGGGGAAACCCCGATCCCTATGGAAGATCTAGTAGAGCTTTTTCGTAATGAGTCTGCAAGTGGATCACCTGAACTCGAGGCGACTGTTAATAGCCGGCAGAAAACTCTAAGGAGTAGAGTGCTTCGGAAATTTTTAATGGTGGAGAGGCAAGTCAGAAGAGGAAGATAAAGAATGGGAGCCTAGTGGATCTCTAGCAAGTGTATTAGATGTTATTCGCATTGATATTGGATAGCTGCAATATAGAAGTAGAATTGCAAAAGATCTAGCTGATAGTGGGATCTTTTTTTATGAATCAATGTACATTCTTGATACAAAAGGAGATTTTGGACAAATATTCCCAATTCTGTTACCTAGTTTTGGAAGTGATGAATGGGTTGCTTCGGATGTTGCAGTTTCAGAATCATTTTGTTGCAAGCTATATAGTAATGTAAAAAATTCATTAAAGATAAGCACGGGATAAAAAATGGTCAGATTGAGTTGGTTTATTTCTTTGAATATATTTGTGGATTTCTTTTCAAGTGTCAATGTACACAGAACCCCAACGTTGTTTGTATGCAAAGATTTATCAGATAGTTTATCAGATGGAGAAATAGAATGCAGAATTAAAATGTCTTCCATGTGTTTTCATTATCAAATAGAAAAACAAATGTTGAGCTTATGCTTCCATTATCAAAGATGACAAAAAAAAACAAAGGTACATGGGTGCCACTCGATCAAGACTTGGAAGCTTGTGGACACTCAAAACAAAAAAATATTGAAATTATAT
Organism: Diphasiastrum complanatum; assembly: GCA_029204225.1. Lineage (NCBI taxonomy): Eukaryota > Viridiplantae > Streptophyta > Lycopodiopsida > Lycopodiales > Lycopodiaceae > Diphasiastrum > Diphasiastrum complanatum. The sequence goes on from CM055098.1 coordinate 35,431,557, forward strand.
ACAATGATGCAGTTTTGATGCCCAACTAGCATCACTACAGGATATCATCTGGAACCCTGCATCACGAGAATAACATAGTCCAAAATCCTTCGTTAACTGAAGTTATTGCAAAATTCGTTTCGCAATATTTCAATGAGTTGAGCCTGGATACATACGAAATTGGCTCATCCTAAACATGGCATAAGCAATGTTAGGACGTGTGTTATCTGCAAGGTACATAAGCAATCCAATCAGCTTCTTGTATGGTGTAAGCTGCATCAATTCTCTTTCTTCTTCAGTCTTTGAATAGTCTTCATTCGTCAGGACTGTTCCTGCAAGCATTGGAGTATTTGATCCTTTGCAACTCAGCATCCCGAAATCTTCTAGGACTTTTGGTATATCTGGAATGATGAAGGTACAATTTACCTCCCTCATAGTCCCTGTCAATCTGTAAGCCAAGATAACTTCTGGCTTCTCCCAAGTCTGCAATCTCAAAATGTTTCGAGATATCAGACTTCACCTCAGCAATAAGCTCCTCACTCTTGCACAATATTAGAATGTCGTCCACATACACAACTACAATGATGATCTTTCCATCTGTAATTCTTACATAAACATTTGAATCAGCCATTAATGGCTTGAATCCTAAGGATTTCAGGGCTTGATCTTTCTTCTTATACCATTGTTGCGCTGACTGCTTCAGATCGTAGATACTCCTATGCATTCTGCATGCATAAGTAGGAAGTGAATTCAAGATATAGCTTGGGGGTTGATCCATGTAGACTTCTTCGTCTAGCTCACCATGCAAGAAGGCTGTCTTCTTGTCCACGATGTGAATCTTGAGATCATAAGCAGCTGCATATGCAAATAGTAAACGTAGGGACGAATGTTTCATGGTAGGAGAGAAGGTCTCAACATAGTTAATACCATATTTATGAGAAAATCCCTTCGCTACAAGTCTTGCTTTATACTTTGAGATATCTCCATCCGGTCCATACTTCAGCTTGTATACCCACTTGTATTTTATAGTCTTTCGCTTATCTGGTAATGGCTACAACGTCCATATATGATCAAGGTGCTCTCGATCCTCGACTTCTTCTCAAATCTCGACAATTGCCTTTTTGAGTTTCATTGTAGGATCCTTTGCTAGTAGCGTTATGGTTGTCTGGAAGGATCTTGGTAAGGCTCTAAGTGAGCTGTTTCTTTGATGATACTGCATTTTTTGCTCCAAAATTGTGTAGTGAAAGGAATAGATCTTTCATTTTTCTAATAAAGGAAGTGATGTCTTTACCATCCCACTGTAGGTTTGTTAGTTGATTTTTAAGCATCATTATCTGACTGCATAATTTCGCATAAAATCTTGTGAGTAGCGTATCCCGCATCTCTTTTGCTTTAGAGAGTGTAGCCAGGTCAAGAGTCAGGCTATCCTCGATGGATGATGATAACAAGGCTACTGCCTTGTCAGTCTTCTCCCTCCATTAGTGTAGCTCCTTACCTGTAGTTATAGGCATCTCCTCGGTGCCATCTACCCAGGGGAATAATCCTTCTCACTTTAGTATCAGCGAGGTCTTAACCTTCCATGCTAGGAAGTTAGGTCCTGATGAATCGAGGACTGTACAGATCTTGGATTGTATGCTACGTATTAAAGCCATTGATGTGAATTGTGTTCTCACTTGTTAATGGTTCTTTGTTTGAATGCTTAGCCTCCTGGATCTGATAGCTTTTCAGCTATGTCAGACTATGACAGGCTCTGATACCACTGATGGAAAGTGCAAATTAAAATTCTAGTAAAATTCTAGTGACGAACTGATGGGAGTGTCTCGAACAATTCGAATTGTTCGTGAAACTGTTCTGATCACGAATAATTTTTGCTCAATTCGAGAAAAGATCAATCAAATTCTATAACAAAACGAGAACAATTCGCAAAAAGATCAATCAGGCTCTATAACAAAGTGTGCAAATTTGGCACCTAGATATTGCGGTGACGACTGCAAAAGTGTCTCAGGAGGATGCACCATCGCGTTAGGAGCCACAATTCTTTGGGTCAGCAAGAAGCATACCATTGTGGCTCAATCATCCTACGAAGCAGAGTACGTAGCAGCAGCAAAGATGGCCAATGAAATCATTTGGCTCAAACAGCTCCTTGACGAACTGAACGAAATGAGGAATGAACCTCTAGTTTTGTAGATGGACAACACATCTGCAATACATCTGACAAAAGGCCCTGTGTTTCACTCAAGGATGAAACACATTGCAATCAAGTACCACTTGATAAGAGATCTGATCGGGAAGAAGATGTTGCAGACTACTTTCATTGGAACGAAGGAGATGGTTGCTAACATTTTCACAAAGGCCTTAGACAAAGGTCTGTTCGAGAAACATTGGAGCAGTCTTGGAGTCGTCAAGCTATCATGCTTTGAGAGAGAACTGAAGAAACAAAATGTTTCAATTGCCTAAGCTTTGCTAGCTTTCCACCTTGATTTTGACACAAAAGACACACAAAGCAAAAATGTTCGCGAACAATTTCACGACACACGACATGAAATTGTTTCGCGACACAAAATCATTTGTGCTCCACAAAAGACCAAGAAGATCAACCAAGTACCATGGGATACAAACATTTGATCTGATATCGTGACATCAGTACAAGTGCATTAGGACGTGGCTAATCTGCCACTCTTGTAATTCATGGTTAGTTATAGATGTTTAATCTTTTTGATCATGGAATTTACACGACGCAGCACGAAAAAGTTCGCGAACTATCTACTTTCTGCTTGATGCATAAAACTGCAAGATGAAAATATACAGAATATATGTCCGCTTGTGAGCAAGACAATTTTGTAAGAGGATCACCAGATCCAAAAGTCCGCTAGTAAGTGAGACACTAGTCGTGAGAGAATTGTATTTCTCTCACGCCAATGCATTGTGTGGATCTGTCACACAGTGCTTGAAATCAGAAGATCAATAGATAATATTGTAGCTGTTATGCGCATATTATTCTGAATGATTGTATGATCTCGAATGAATATTTGTCTGCTACTATTTGTGTATCTCATTTACTTGTTTATTCAATTTCACAAATTGGTTTAATTTTGTTGAATGTTATATTAATCTATAACGTAGATCAGCAATGTCTGTCTACATTCTGGAGGAAGCAGATAGTGTTTCGAGTCATCTCAACACTTTCAAAAACCTTATGGAGTAGATTATTGCAACCGGCTTAGTCATTGAAGATTATGATGCAGTGACTCTATTATTGAGTCTATTTGATGCCTATGAAAATTGGGTCATGGCAATTTTGACCCAACAGCACCTCACTCTATCAAGAGTAATTTCGATGCTACTACAAGAGGAGATCAGAAGAACTTCATCCTCCTCCAACTCTTTGTCGACCACAAGGGTAAAGCTCCATCGAATTTAGATCCTAGAGTTGACACCAGCTCCGAACTTAGGACTGATCAGAAGATCGACACCACCTCCAACAATGAGTCCAGACCCTCAACATGTCGAATCGCATCAGAGGATCAAAGTTCAACCTAGAAGATCTAACCGATCCAGATAGCCTCCATCCCGATTTATGGATGATCCAGCCTGCTACTTTGTGCAGGAACCATGCATTGTTTCAGAGGCAATGTCAACTCTGATGTTGATCAATGGAACAGCTGAAAACAGACCTCAGTGGCATTATCATCAACATACATAGCTACCACAAATGCTACCAAGAAGGCAATTTGGCTAAGGAACCTGCTTGTAGATATCAACCTTGCTCAGCCACATCCAACGACAGTCTATTGTGACAATCAAAGTACAATTGCACTATCTCTAAGTCCGAGATTTCATTCTCGAAGCAAACATATCGAAATCAAGTATCACTACCTTGAAGAAAAAGTGAAAAGCAAGGAAGTGTCATTGTTTTACTACAAGACAAATCTTATGGCAGCAAATTACTTCACAAAAATCAATGCATTTCTAGTCGAGAATGGTTTTATTCCAAACTCGACAATGTCTATTTCAAGTATGTATCGAATTCTTTCATAATCATCACTCTTTATGTAGATGATACATTACTATTTAGTAATAATCTGAATTTATTGATGTCGCAAAAGCAAAACTGTTTCTTTTTCATTTTCATTTTCGTATTCGCGAACGATTTTGTGTCTTTGAATTTTCTTTTTCGCGGAAGCTTCACAGGAACCTAGACACATGACTGCACATCACAGAATACATTCTATTCTGACTATCAAAACAAACAACGCAAGACAAGGAGATGCACGAAAGTACAGCAACTGTATTATGAGTTTAATTTTTAGAGCGAGATCGTCAGTGTCGCGCTCGTTGGCGGAATGACACTCTGCTCTTTTCGTTCTATTCTGCTCGTTGGCAAACTTTCATGCACAACTCTTTTGTTTCTAGTAGTCTTAGGCTTGCCATCTTGACCATCGACGAATATGTGTCAAAATAATCAACACCATATCTCTGCGTGTAGCCCTTCGCGACAAGCCTTGCCTTGTAGCGGCCAATGGTGCCATCTGATTTCATTTTTTTCTTGTACACCCACTTGAAGTCGACTATTTTTCTGTTTTCTGGCAGTGGCTCTAATGTCCATGCCTCGTTTTGTCTCATCGACTCGATCTCCTCTGACATTGCCTGCTTCCAGAATTCTCCCTCTGGACTCTGGATAGTTTCTTGGTATGTTGTTGGCTCTTCAGTGAAGCTGTAGTACTCGAATTGCGTGTCTTTACTCCATTGAAGATTGTCAGAGGAGCGGTGAGGTCTTCTTTGTCTTGTTGACCTTCTAGGCTCGTTTCGTCGTTGTTCGAATGTTTCTTGTTCATGGGGTTGATCTTCTGCTTCCTGCTACTCTGGAATCTGCGGCTCTGCATTTCGATTTGATGTTTGTCCTCGATCTCCCTCTTGAATGGGCAGCAGTGTGAAGATCTCATGGCCTCTTTCATCTTTTAGTCCAAGGAATGTGGACTCATCGAACTTCACATCTCTGCTCGAAACAACCTTCTTCGTGGTTGGATCGTAGAGCCTGTACACTTGTGTTCCGTTCAAGTAGCCGACCATGATTGTTTGTTCTGATTTGGCATTGAGCTTGCTTCGTTTTTTCTTTTGGAATGTGCTTATATGCTACACATCCGAACACACGTACGTATGATAGATCAGGCTTTCTACCTGTCCACATTTCATCAGGTGTCTTGTTATCCAGCGTTGTCATTGTTGATCTGTTCTATAGGTGTACAGCTGCAGCTATTGCCTCATCCCAGAATTGACCTGGCAACTGAGCCTGTTCCATCATGCATCTAGATCCTTCGACTAGCGTTCTGTTTCTTCTTTCTACAACACCGTTGTATTCATCAAACAATAGGCTATAGCGTGTATCGCCCTCGCTACTCCAACAGGTTGGGGTGCTATAGCAGGTAGCCCACCTTTGAATGACGAATACCTAGTACACGATAGATATTGGCAGAATAATGGCCGATGTGGCACACTCTCATTCGATGAGAGGAAAGCTGTTGGGACATAGCTCCTGAGATTCTAAGATTAGATGATGTGTCAATCAGCCATTGGTCGATTACCCTCCATACACTGTATTGCAGTAGCAGCCTTAGCCCTCTGCCCAACACATAGGCAGTACGTATTGGGATGCTATGGAAGAAGTACGGGCTTGGTGATGGTGGGAGACTGGAGTCTGGAGAGTGCCTCCTTGTAGAGAAAACTGAAAAACTGTCAAGTGCTTGTGTTGAATGAAGATCATTTGTGGCAGTGGATGTGAATGAATGTAGATTCCGGATCGCAATTGTGTGCTGCAGTTGATTTGAATGATTCACAATCCTAGTGGCGTTGAAAAACATGAGATCCTCCTCGTCCTGCCAGTACTTCACGTGGTCAAAAATCAGCTCCAAAAACGCCAAGATTGCGACCCGCAAGAAATAACAGCAAAAGGCGAGAAGAAGACGCACAAGAAATAAATGGAAGCGAGAGATGAGTAAAACTGTGCCATGACAGACCGTATGAACATGGATGGCACGGCGGCAGCAGAGCAGAGCGGACATTACATAAAAAGCCGGACTATTGTGAGCTCAGAACTTCAGAAGATGGCTGAAGCAGCAGTAGCCGTGATCAGAGAGATCAGCGGAAGAACAAGACCTGGCAAAGCGGAGTGCACTCGTACTGTGGAAGGTTTTCAAATAGGGTACAGAAAAAGATCAGGACTTGAGTAAACCCTAATTCCTAAACCTTAAACTCTTAACCTAAACTCTCAATCTTTGACTCTCGACCCTAAATTTAACCTTAATTTAAGAGGTAGAGTGCTTTGGCAAGGGTGTTAGGGCATATTCACTTTATCGAAACCCGGCCCGTTATTGATGTCAAGGATAGCTAGAGGGTACCTCTCCACCTTATTAAGGGACCCGTGGAGAGACTAGCCTCTTGCAATGGTCAGCTCTCTAATGATCTCTCTTGTCTCTTGAGTTGGAGAGAACGGGTAAGGCCGTCTTCACGTGAGAGAGAGTCTGGCCCATTCTTGACGTCAAGAGTGGGTTCCGGGCTCTCTTCTCACCTTCTGCTCCACCCATCCTCCTATCAGCCAGGTCGGCCTTCCCAACAACTTGCTCTGTGAGAATTGCTGAGCTCCCCGGATTGGTATACATTCAATGGCTTGCCATTTGTGGCATCTTTCCATCACCTAGCTACAACAAAATAACACCTGGCTTCAACAGAATCTCCAAAGGCAGAAGATATTGCAAGAACGAGATGGGCAAGATGAAGCATAAATGCAAAGTGATCTCGGATCCGAGTTGGGAAGAGAGAGCACATGCCCATCCCACTGCCTACGTCAAAAATGGGCCGGGCTCTGCATTTAAAGAGGCCCTAAGCCCCCAACCCGTCCTAGCCTATTTAGCAAGTAATACAAAATCTAGGAAAAGGATCTTTGGCCAATACATTTGTTACTCTAGGTTGATGGTAGTTTGTGGACTGGTTCAACAAGAATGGGTGGTGACATGTGAAGTGGATTTGTGAGAATGGGTGGTGTGCTCCAAGGAAGGGATGACATCAAGAATGGGTGATGGGGTTTACATGTGCAGAGGCCCTTAGTGCAGCCACTCTTGTGTAGGTGAGAACCTTGCATGTTATGGCATGTCAACGTATTGGAGCCTTGAAGCTTTGAGCTCAGATGTAAGCCACGTATGTGGTGAGCATATAAGAGTGCACATTGCTTGTTGTTATATTGCATTGACATATTAGAGCCTTCAAGCTTTGAGCTTCTTTGTAGGTAAAGTTGAGAAAATAATATAACTAATATATGTTGTTATAAATTATCCATGGTTTTTTAGCTTTGCTCAGAATCAGTAAGCTATTGTGACTAGGTGCTCAAGTTGATGCATTATTATGTGGTGAGATTTAGCATCAAACTATCAATTAAAGTTGTTTTGAGTTGAAATTTTTTTTTCTCATTTTTAAAACGTTTGAGTTATTCTTTTCACTTTGAGTTGAAGTTTGTCATGATCTCAAAGAATCTTGTATCATGATGTTTCATGACAATATTTTCTTACTCTAGCTAATATGGCTATTTTATTTTGTGGCTCTTCCTATTTATTTATTTAATTGGCCTCCTTAGACGTACTGAGGGAAAACCCATGCACCAGAGTTATTATCGTCAAACCGCACCAACGGTCATCCGACATTTTTCCCCGCGTTTGGCCGCCCCAAAAGGCGAGGTGGTAGCCACCATCAACACAAGGTTGAAGGCCGTGTGGGGATCTCTTCTTATTGGACATATTCATCAACTTCATTGTCTTTAATAACTCAATGAAAAGTTACTATTAATTGATAAATAAATAAATAAATTATATATATATATATATATATTCGTTTCTATAAAAAGTATCATTTAGGCGCCAGTGACACAAAAAGGTTGTAGTAAGGTCCTTCCCACTTGGACCAGTCCCGGAGGCAAAACCGAAATGGTGATCATTCCCAAGGATCAACTTTATTAAATCTGGAAGAGGTTACATTCATGCATAGACTGTCAAGTATGGTATGATTTGCCCCTTTCAGGAACATCGTAGTGCAAAATACGCAACAGAAGGCATTTCGTGTTTTGTGAACTTTTGATTGGCAAAATTTCTACCTAAGCTACAATAAGTCCTAGTAAGAAATTTTGACAGATCAAAATTATTGAGTTTGGAGATTTCCATTGTGCTCACAAGACCCTATATAGCCTACGGACGTGGTTTTAAGCCATTTTGGCATGGCAAACATGGGTGAATCCATTTTGAGTATATCAAACAAGTTGGAGGGCATATTCAACTACTTTTTGTGGAAATTTAGAATGAAAAACATCATAATAGAAAAAGAGGTTTGGATATCATCATAGGGGACAAGATAAGACCGTTGATTGAAGTTGATAGGACATAATCACACATATCAATGATGCAATGATGCCAAGACAAGCATGGGATGGAAAATATAGTTGCTTTATCTACAACATAAGTTGAGTATAAGACAATGTGCAATGCATCTCATGAAGCCATTTAGTTAAGGTAGATCATAAAAGAAATTAGTTTGGAACAAGAAAAACTTATATAGTGATAAGCATTCAGTTGAGTACTAGGATGAAACATATCGAGATTCACTACCATTCCATTCATGAAAGGGTGCAAAACAAGGAGATAAATGTTGTTCATTGTGGTACCGATGAGCAACTAGCCGACATTTTTACAAAGCCACTTGTGAGAGGAAAGTTTGATAAGTCTTGATCAAAAGTTTTTGTGTTTAAAGTTGCTTAACATTAGCATGCTATATAAGTGTTGAAAAAAAAAAAGGCAACTATACTTTCAGGGAGAGAGTTAGAATAAAAGTAGAATTGCTATGCTACTATGTTTCGGGTCCAGTCATGAGACTAGGGCCAACATACACATGACTAGGCAGTTGACGGGACACACATCTTGTAAGTAGCAACCCCTGTGATGTGGGGGTTGCCACCAAAAATTGAATTATCTATATAGCCTTGAGAGAGAGAGAGAGAGAGAGAGAGAGAGAGAGAGAGAGAGAGAGAGAGAGAGAGAGAGAGAGAGAGAGAGAGAGAGAGAGAGAGAGAGAGAGAGAGAGAGAGGGATACGACATGTGCATGAGCTCTTTGGCATTTAAAAAACTTAGTGTTAGTGTTTGAGCTGATTTCTTCTATGCAAATATGTGATCATGCTTGCTAGAATTTTAACTCTTTGATCATGTGAAAAAAAAAGATAAAATGTTCCATTTTTTTTACAAATTATAATAAAGAAATTGAATTTGTTATAAGAATGTATTTGAAACTTTTCAGCTTGTTTGAGTACATTTATTATAGCAAGTCTTGTTAAGAGTATTCTAGAAGGATATTCAAGATGAGATGTATGTTGAACATTGATGAAATCTTTTTTCTCTTGATATTTCATTTCTTGTAACAAATTCTTGGATCAGTTAATAGCAAAATAAAATTTAACTATAGTTGAAGAAAATATATCTAAGTCACTTGACCTTTGGTAATCAAAGATTATTGAAAAAACTCAGTATGGTTGAAGGCCTACTAATCTTCACTGATAAGGAGAAACCAATTTGTGAAATGTGTATCTACGACAAACACTACCAAGAAAAGTTCAAAAAAAGAGGAGCTACTCTTGGCAAAAGTGTACTGGAACTAATTTCACACCAACTTGTGTGGACCAATGAGAATCATTTCTCATGATGGATCATACTACTTCATGACTTTCAGAGATGATAATTTGAGGAAGTCATGGATCTATTTTTTGGAAAAGGAAGTTAGAAGCATTCACACATTTCAAATATTTCAAGCAATGATGAAAAATCATGTTACTGCAAAGATCATGGTCTAAAATGCCAATTCATGCAATTTTATATACTTTAGCATAATGGGATAGAGGAGCGGCAAAACAGGACCATAAGCTCTCACTCAATGCTCAATCAAATGAGTTTGTCGAATTCATACTGGGAAAAAGCATGCAATATTGTCAACTTATTAGAAAATAGAAGTCTGGACCATTGTTGTCCCTAATGTGACACCTGAAGAAGCCTACTTGGGAATTAAACATAAGATGGCAAATCAATGAGTATATGGTTGTAGAGAGTATGTGCACATACCCGATGAAATCAAAGGTGAATTGGATGTAAAGTCTATCACATGTATATTTGTTGGATATGATGAGAAAGTCAAGGCATGCAAATGTTTTGATCCCAAGGTAATGATGCACTACACCAATATGGGAGGTAATCTTTGGTGAAATGCATAAGTGCAATGACAAAAGCGTTGTGAAACTTGGTACGCATACTCACTTTGAGATTACAATCTAGACTTGATGCACTATTGTCTTGATGTTCAAGTTTGACAACAAGAACAATGTATTGCACTGACTCAATCAAAGAAGGTTGTTGAATTGCTAAATAGTTTTGCGTGCAAGATTGTAAGCTAGTCAACACTCCTATTGAGGTTGGTAAAAAACTATTTAAAGTTGATAGTACTTTGGTAGTGGATGCAACTCCCCATTGTCAACTAGTTGGTAGTTTGCTTTATCTCACCACAACTAGGCTAGATATTTGTTTTGCAGTTGGACTTGTGAGTCATTTTATGGTGTGACCCAGGTAAGCTCATTGGATAGTTGCTAAATGACTAAAGAGATATGTCAGGAGAACATCAGGATTTGGTCTTTTGTATGCAAATGTGAGTTATTGACTATTGTTTCAGAGTTATGTGGACGTAGATGGGGGTGGAATTGTTGATGACAAGATCTTGAAACTAGCATACATTTTCATGATGATAAGAAACTATTTTCTTTAATGAGTTTGCAATTTGTCGAGGAGGCCTGAGAACTTTTGTTGGTGAATCTCAAAAGATTTTTGGATCCATATAAAATAATACAGTTATTGGATGCCTCTAAGTTGCAACTTTCATTGGAAGAAGTATCCAAGACGGAGTAGAGTGATCAAGATTAAAATTTTTATATTATATCACAATTATGGGTACAAAGTTGTTATGTATATCTATTGCCTACTATTGCCTATCGCTCTATATAAATTTGCATACTTTTTTTTGCATATTTTACGTTTTGTCAATTTTATTAATATGACATATTTGCACTCTTCTTTATAATCATGAAAAAGCTGTGAACATAAATATAAGTGCTTTATGATCAAAATTATGAAATAAAAAATTGAGTTGATATTCTTTCAAGTGTGCAAGTTGGATTGTAACCTTTATCCACATGTTTTTAAGAGAAACTTATGACTGCTACTTTAAAATAATTGTTTTCTCCAAAGTTTCTATTGTCGAGATATTTGTTACCATTTGTTACATGGATGTTTTTAGCTAGCCTTCTATACTATAGTGTCTTCTTCACAAAGTTAAGTAGAAAATTTTGGCTTATAATATTGGCAAGCCAAGACAGGCTACTTTTACCTATAAGCAAGATCATTAGCGTAGCATAATTATGTGTACACATTTTTATCTCCTAAACTAGTCAATGGTATGCATCTAGAGTTCATTGAAACCTTTTCTCTATTGCTTATGTATCAAGTGAATGAAGATAGATTCATTGAGCTAATTTTGCTAAACATCACATGCAAATAGAATTGGTTGTCATGTCATCATGTCATGTAGACCCCTATGTTGCCTAGTATCAAGTTCATGTTCTCCCAACATCCCCAACTTGTGAACTTCAAAAAATTGAACATGAAACTTCATAAGTTTACATCATAGTCCATGAATGTGGTCATCAAGTCTTGAATCCATCAAGAACATGTTGGTGAACATGTTTTGCTTATAAAAATACTTGCATGTTCCACATGGCTATTCCTTATTGAGTGCAACTTGACAATGACATATGTCTTCTAATTTCAAAGTTTTTCAGAAAACATTGTAATATAATGTAGTTTCTACTATATTTTTTCACCTAAATTATCAAGATAGGTATGGATTTCCTAGAAAATCGTTAGTATGAGCATACACTCAAATGAAAGCATAAAAAAGAAAAAAATTGTATATTAAAATTCAAAGCTATCGCCATGTTTATGTCAAGATGCACATGTGTGGGACCGTACTTTCTTTTACGATGTCATTTGATTTACGGGCTCACTGCATGTTGGCATGAGAATATTGACCATTAAGTCACAGGGTATTATACAATTATAAACGTCTTCACTTAAACATATAAAGTTACTCTTTTTTTAAACATATGATAGAATTTTGAATTGACTACTCGTATGCTTTAACAAGTTGTTTAAAGAATTCTTGAATTCATGGTACCACAAATAAAAAATGGTTGCATGTGAAGACAAGCTATTGTGGACTGAAAGTAGTACATGGTAATTGTAATTCTAGATATTTGAGCAAGTTATTTATGTTTTTCATCATGAACACAAATTATGTTATTCAGCACATCAAATGAATAGTGAATATGTCATGAGATTATTGTAGTCTTTATACAATTTCACGAACTTTTCCAAACTATTTACCACGAGCATCACCACCGAAATAGACATGAAAACCAATGTTGTCCACCCACTTTAACAGTATTGTTAAGACAAAATCTATCATGTCATCATTATTGTATCTTACTTACACCAACACCATTTTCACAAATAGACCAAAGATCTCAATACCACACATAATTTCACGGGTATGAAAATAAAATGTGATAATTTATTTTTCTATATAGTGTCACTTGAACAAGCTATTGCAATGCTTGTGTGTGTGTGTGTGTGTGTGTGTGTGTGTGTGTGTGTGTGTGTGTGTGTGTGTGTGTGTGTGTGTGTGTGGTGTGGTGTGTGCGCGTGCGCGCACACATGTGTAATTTGTGTTTAGTTCCATCACATGCATTACTTCCAAGAGAAGTGATGCTTTAGTTGACTTGTCTGAAACTTGGAGCATTGATTAGCTAGAATCTAAGTAGTCTATCATAAAATTTGGTCCAAAGTTAAACTCTAAGAGTGTGAACTTAGTATGTCCGATTTGATACCTCACATGTTGATGGCCAGCCACATTTCTTGCAATACTGTTCCCTCTTGTCCTTTCTCAGACTGGGAACAAGACTCTCTGCCACACTCTTGCTCTTGAAATCTCCTCCCTTTTCGATTTAAGAGACATCCTCGACTGCTCCCGTTCCTTTGTCTAACAACAGGGGAAACTTGTCTCTACTTCCTCTTCCATTCTTAAATCTTCTCTTAGGCATACCCTCTCTTCTATTAATATTGACAGGGCCAGTGTTGCAGACCCCTCCCTTCGTGTTGATGAATTCTTGGAATCCTCCAACTGTCTAAAAGTTCTCGATCATTCTAAAGCCACTATTTTACGTAAGAGAACTCACCTCAATTGCTAAGGGAAGCATACTTACCTTTTGTCTTCTTTTTCTAGAAACTCACATCTCAACATCAAAGAGAAGATTCTTGTGGTCTCATGGTGAATGGTTCCTCTCTCCCCACACCTAATGACATTTGTAATTCCTTTTAGAACCACTTCTCTCTTCTCTTTAATCATGTTCCTCCCTTTATACCTCACATTCTGGATATCCCTAGTTACTGTTCTATCTCTTCTCCTCTATCCCCTAATGACACCTCCTCTCTTTCTTCTCTTCTTTTTCTTGAGGACCTCTCCATTCCACGCTCAAAACTATTAACAGAGACAAAACCCCTAGTCTGGATGGCGTAACCCCTGACTTTTTTCTGGCACACCAGAATATTGTCGGTTTTGTTCTTCTTCTGGCCACTAACTCTGCGATTACCACTGGCGCCTTTCCTCCTTCCTTCTCCCAAGGTCCTATTAAACTCATCCCTAAAACTCAGTCCCCCTCCAAATTTTTTGACTATCGACCGCTAAATATGCTCAACACTTTCTATAAGATTGTCACGAAAGCAATTTTTTAAAGGATTGCTCCCTTCCTCTCTGATCACCTGTCCAAGTAAAGAGAGATCCCTCTTCGATAACATCTTGAATGTCTGGCCTGCCATAGACTCAGGTCTCTTTGGTTCAACTACCCGACCCTTAAGATTAAGATAGATTCTAATAAAGCTTTTGATCGCATCAATTGGAACTATCTTCTCACATGTTCTTCCTTTGGCCTTTGTGCTACATTCTTAAACTCATTCAGGCTCTCTTTTCTTCGGCCAATTCCTTTATCCTCCTCCAGGGTGTCCTATCCCCCTCCTCCATTTCTTGTGGAATTAGACAAGCTTGTCCTCTCCCCACCTTCCCTTTTTGTAATCGCTACGGAGCCGGTTATCCACCATAATCATAGATCCTAACTCTTTTCCTCTCTTCCGCCCATTCATCTTCCATGATGTCCCCCTTGTCCCTTAACTGTTTGCTGACAATCTTGCTTGTATCATCGAGCTACGCCATCCTCTTGTCTCCCTTCTCCTCCATGAGATTCATCGATTCTGTAGTTTCTTAGCTTTCTTGGTTAATTTAAAGATATCTTATCTTATTATCCTCTCTCATGATGCCACCCCCTCTCGGTGCCAAGATCTTGGACTTAATGCCCTTCCACATGGTACCATACTTAGATGCCTTGGTTTTCCTCTTGGAGCCTCTCTCTCTGACAAAGATCATTTCAAATGGATTTTCGAGAGGATTCGTTCCAAGATCATTCGCTAGAATACTTCTGATCTCTCCTTCACTGTGAGACTTATTGTCCTCAAGAATATCATCTCATCATGTTCACACTTCCTTTTCATTTGGTTCCTACCTCCCTCCTATTCCCTTTCCATTGCTATGGTCTTCAGAAAATTCCTATGGAACAATGCCCCTTGTCTGCTAAATTGGGATATTTGTATGACCCCCATCAAATTGGGTGGTATGGGCCTCCTTGAACACTCCGCCGCTTCTCTCTCCCTTCTTTATAGATGCATCCATCATAATTTTACCCTTCCTCAACCTTGGGCCCTTATGATGATGATTATCTTCCCTCCCCTTCCTTCTACTACAGGTTCCACTCCTCGTCTTACTTTCTTGAGTTCACTCGTCCAATCATTCCTCTTTTCTACTTCCCTTCCTCTCTTATTCAAGTCCATTTTTCAAGTCCTCATCTCTATGCACAAGCTCGCATTCTGGATGGGCGGAAACTCCTTTTTCTCCCTTGAGTCTCTTTGGTTTTCCAAAGTTAATACTATTAATTCCAAGCCCCTGGCCTTGATTGAAAAAAAAAACTTTGCCTCAGGTTTACTTAAAAAGATTTTGTTACTTGGAATCACATTATGAAATATGTCTACTCTCTCAACCTTTCCCAACTCCGGTCGCCGAACTTGGACTCTCCTCCCGCGAATCTAGCTTTCTCTTCTTCGCCTTCTCCCATGGAGATCTTGGCCCTCTTTCCACCTCTATAGCCTCTGACTGCTTCAAGGCTGTGGATAAATCTGGTAAAATATCTTACACCTCAGTCTATTCCGCCACAAAGGAGCCCAATTCCACTTACTCTTGGTCCAATGCTAAGTGGTGTTGATCCTCCCCATTTATAGAAGGTTAGATTCTGTCGTACCCATAAAATCCATATTGGTGAGTATATATATTTCTCTCTTGGGATCCTCCAGCTTGCTCTTCCAGTTCGTGCTAACTACAAGAGTAATGTGTCGCATGTCTGCTCTAAGTGCAAAACATCAAATGAGGACATGCCACACTTATTCTTCCATTGCTATGCTCCACTTTGGAAATCAGTAACTGATCTTTCATTGCACGTTTTCTTGTTGAGTTCAGGAGATTCAGCTATACTGACTTACTGTTGATATATATTTTGTTTAAAGACGATGCTGCCAACTCCCTTTGGCAATGTCTTATAGTTATTTTCCTTTGGAACAAAATAGTAGGGAATTTGGGAAAGGTGATTTTGTTATTTTCCCCCCTACTTTTTAAAGAGGCTGATAAACTTACATGCCTTTAAGTAAATTTTTATGGTTTCAGTTTGTACTTGTATAAAATTATTAATTTATGGCCAGCTTTTCAAAAGATTTTTTTTTTTTTGAAAGGCTATCAAATAGTTAGATGTAACCAATGAAGAGAACCCACATGGCTTGACAATGAGAAGCTGATGTCCTTTCCTCTTTTTCCTCAAAAAAAATTAAGTATACACAATAGAAGACATCAAGAACTACAAGTCAATGGTTATTTTTAACTAACGCCCATATCTCAAATTTTGATAGCATACTCATCCAAAACCTAGATTGATCCCAAATGATTTAATGGCCTACTGTCAAATTGTAAGAAACCCATTATTGAGAAAAGGATAATCTTTAGAGTTCACCTAACTAGATTTGAATAACAATAGTCTCAAATCACAATAGTTAAAAAACACTCCAACAAAAAAAACTCCAACATACGCCACCTTTGAGTTATTCTAGCCTACCAGAACACTCTTAAGCAAAATATGTTTAGCCTAACCTATGAGCCAATGACACGAAGCACCTCTTTAAACATGTGCTAGTCCTTGATGTAATTGGTAAAAGAGTTGTTTGGAACTAGATTTTTTATTTAGATTCCTCACCACTCCTTTGAATGATTAGTATTGCTAGTTCACAAATGGATTTTTTAAGTATCTATCAAAGATAGCCAAAGGGCATCATAATACTTGGACTTTGTTGGATTTGGCTCTTCCTTATCTTCTTCTAAGGCCATGTGTACATCTTTTTACCAACACTTTTCGTCTCTTCATAATCCTACCATTATTCGCAACCCCCCTTCCAGTCACCCTTTATTGCATTTTTTTCTTCCCCTCTTTTGACCCTTTTGACTGATGAGTCTCTTTCTCTTTCTTCTTCTCTTTTCCTTGAGGAATTGCATGCTGCACTTAAGTCTCTTAGCAGAGATAAAACTCCTAACCCGGATAGTGTCAATTTGGATTTTTTCCTGGCACATTGGGATCTAATCAGTCCTTCTCTCCTATAGCTATTAACTCTGCACTCTTGATTGGTTCATTTTCTCCCTCCTTCTCACAAGGACTCATCAAACTTGTTCCACCCTCTTTGATTTCTGTACATCTATTGCTAAATTTTTTAAGTCTTTAGATGTTTTTCTATAACAACTTTTGAGACACTCTTTTATGGAAATTATGGGGGTTTTTGATAAAAGGAAGGAATGAATTGGTAGGAATGGTTATCTTGGTGAATCCATTTGTTGTAAAGAATTTTTGGTAGTATTGGTTTAAAAGTAAATTGATAGAGGAATCCTTTGAGGATTGTTATTGTGAACAATCTAGGTCTGGAACATAATTGAAAATTGATTTTTACAAGAATTATTCATATGCAAGGTTAGTAGAGGAGAAGATTAAATATCTACAATATTGATCAGAATTATTGATTGCAGATCTATTGTGATTTAGTACACATGATGAGTATTGTTTAAGAACAATTACTTGTGAGTTAATAAGTCCTCCTAAGAAGAGGTTAGCTTTTTAAATCATATAAGATTTAAATGAATCTAATTTTTTTAAGATTTCTATATCATTGGCATTCGATTTGAAAATGTAATCTATTTTGAATTGTAGTGGCTTAATTTCCTATCCTATCCTCAACCCAAGATCCAAGCACACAAGCATCAATAATTATTGCTTTTGCCTTTTCCAGCCCAGTTGTTGCCATATGTTTGAGTTTATCAAAAAAAAATTGAAACCCTACCGATGAAGTTCGGTAGGTTTCAACCTTTATGAACAGGTATCTAATCTCGTCCGATGAGACTGGATGATCAAGCACTTGGGTCTGGAGGTAAGAGTCGCATTCAAGGGTGGCCGCATCCAATTCACCTTCTAGGTGCTCTCGTTCAAGCTCAGCCATATCCAATTGACCAACCAGCAACAACACTTGTTGTTTGGCATCTTGGATGGCTTTTTCCACTTGGTCTTGGGCAGTTGTCAAGGATTTCTATAGAGTCGCCACATATCCTTCAAGACGCTCAACAGTTTGTTGTGCTTTCTTCAAGGTGGCTTCAGACTTTGCCTCAAGTTGCTTGGCAATCTTGAGCTCTCGGTTCAATTGTATCCTTTCTGACTGATCAAGGTATTCTATGGTCCTTGTTTAGATATGCATTTATCCATGTCTTTCTTTTCATCTAACATGGTCTGGATCACTCACGTAAGGTTAGTGACTAAACCCAATGCGTCACCAAAATCCACGTTTGGTGCGGTAGCAGCATCAAGAGGAGGTAATCTTGATCTAGAAGCTTGAGTTGTGTTGCCTTGAGGTTTTGGCTATGTATATTCTTCCTCGAACACATCCTCTTCTTCAAAACCATCAAGTACGGTGGCATCAAATTGCATTGGTGACTGAACAGCATGGGCGACCCTGATGGTATCTGGTGCTACTTTGGCTTGACCTTGTTGATTAGTCTGAAATGATGAATAAAAAATGGTAGAACTATCATGGAACTGTTCAAATCCTTTTCCAAAGGATTGGGGATCAAAGGGCCCTAGGCTCTTGGGCATCTCAAAAATTTCATCTAGCCCCAAGAGATTGGAATCATCGAACATTTCCATAGAAGCCCTGGTGTTTGATGAAATTGCTTGAGTTTATGGGGGTGAGGCGGCTTGGGAAGCTGTGATTGGAATGGTGGCTGCAATGGTCACAGATTGTCTCTGTGAGGAAGCAGAGGCAAGGGAAGCATCGGTGGATTGGAAGATGGGTAGTTCAGTGTGGATTGCAGCAGGGGGTGGTAGCACAACTGAAGATGTTTGCCTAGTATGTCGTCGAGACGCGGGAGGCGAGTCAGGAATGACAATTTCGTTGTGCACACGACGGCAACTATGAGAACTAGAAGCCTGTTGTGAGGACTCGGCAGGCATGTCTTCATACACAGGTAATACGATGTTAAGAACAAAACCATGGATCTTATTATCGAGGTAGGAGGCAGAAAGGAGGGACAAAAGTGGGCCAACCGCAAACTGTTGTTTGGAATTGCTTTTAATGGCCGGCTTGAGCTCACCAAATATCGTCTTGAAAGTTGGATTCTACTATGCGATGCAGGATTTGAGAAGAGATGTGCTCCTTCCTAAGGTTGCCAACCATCAGTAAGTTATTCAGTAGTTGTGCAGTGGCATGGATACATTCTAATAAATAGCCATCATTGGTCCAATAGTGTTCATTGGTCGTATCTATGAATGGCTTTATGGTCATCTTTGCATGTTTGTGGTTCGGTGATGACTGAGTTCCAGAAGTGATTCCTATGGTTGCAAGGGCGGCCTCAGTTACGTGCACCTTGTGGGTAGTGGTCTGGTAGGTGATGTAGAATTTGGCCTTGGCCTCGGACCAGGTGCTAAAGGCCATGATAATGAATTCCATATTAATTCTTCCAGAGAAGGCGTGCTCGTATATCCCCATTGCGGTGAGCAAAGGCTTAGCAAGGTTCATCCATTGAGCCACCATGCTTGTGCTAGGGATTATCATGATGTTCGTCTTGGACGAAACATCACGATAGATGACATAGAGCGAAGACTGACTGGTATCAGTAAAAGACATGATGAGGAAAAGCAGAAAACTAAAAGAAATGGTGCAAGAGTGTATCAGAAAGCAGTGTAGAAAGTTTGGAAAGGTTTGGTCGTTGGAAAAATTTGGAAGAGCTCCGCTAGCACAAGTGAGAAATAAAATCGAATTTGGCCCTTTTATAGGCTGATGAGGGTCCATTAGACAATGTACTAGTTTGGTTAGCTTTCTTGGTAGGAATTGATCGTGGAGCGATGATGTTCTAGAAGATGTGCTCTTCTTTGAAGGTGATGACTTCCTTAATGTTGATTTCTTGCGAGAAGTTTGACATGAAGAATCATCTTTGAACTTCTCTTGTTTTTTATCCAATAAGGTGGTACATTTTTAGAATCAAATTTTTGAGATGATTTTTTCCATTTCAAGATCATATTAAAATTTTGCTTAGTTTGTTTTTTTGTCATTGGTCCTGGAGCTTTTCCTTCCTTCAATATAACTTATTTGGCGGTTTTATTATCGGTTCATTTGGAATATCTCATACTCCAGATCTTGTAGGATCCATGTGATTGAGGATCTGCTCATCTGTAAGTTATGCATCTCCATCGTAAGTCAAGGCATGACTAGCATGTATTAGATCATCTTCAATCGGATCTGAAATTGAATCAGTTGATATCCAAGCTAAATTCATCATATTCAATGGAAAAGTGATCGGCATATCCAAAGTTCGATCAAGTAAGAAAATTTCGCTCAATTCGGATTGATTATTATCTCATTGACACATATAGTCTACTATACAATCCATTGTTGCAAGAGCTTGATTCCAATTGACAATGTCGATTTGAGAGTCATAATGGACTCCCAGAGTTTTCATTTGTTGATCACATGTATGATCTGTTGTTGATGAATCATCATCCCCTCTTTGGACTACTAGCTTGATAGTCCAAGTCATCGGATCTACTTTGACCACACGCCCTCGATTCTCAAAAGTAATTTTGTCGATGCCCCAGTTTTGAATTACTTGCGCAACTCGTAACCATGGACGTCCCAATAAAACTCGATATACATTTGACGTGTCAGATAAGTCCCTTACTACAAAAGTAATGACAAATTGCACTCCAACTATTTTGACATATACGTCTTCAACCATTCCTCTAGGACGGACTGTCATTTAATCAGCTAGCTTGATGGCAAAAGTGAAAGGCTTCAACTTGGTAAGTACTCATTTTGCACATAGCTTGGTTGAAATCAGGTTAACTCCGGAACCTCCAACAATCATGGATGTCTCTTTACCAAAAATTGTCTAAATTGTATTGGCAGGGTGATGTTTTTCTGCTCACTTTCTCAAGCTATTCCTACATTGAGTACTTCGTTTGTTTCTTCAAGCCCGACACAAAAAAGTGGCTTTTGACGGAATTGTGGTTCCATTTGAGTCAATTTTTCTGCTAGTACTTCTTTTGCTTTAGGCACCAGCTTAAGAAATTCTCCCAGTGTAATAACCATCTTGCTAGATAGAATATTTACAATTGTTTCTATCTGTGACGCTTCTGAATTATCATTTTGAAGGGTTCTTCATGATGATGCAACTATGTATTAACATATGTTCTTGGATCTGCTTGTGGCATAGATGAAGAATGGACTTCGGCTGCTGCTTTAGCGGCTTCTTGGGCTTCTTCTTCTTGCAACTATTTAATCCACTGCCTCATATCTTGATATCTTTTCTTTTCTGCTCTGAGATTAGAATACATCCCTGATGTAGTAGGTATATCTGTAGTTGGTGCAGATTCAGCAAGTACTAGAACTTCTTTCTGTTTCTGAGCTCAGGTAACAACCATCAAAGGTATAGTTGGTTCAGATTGAACCACTGGCCTTTTCTTGATTGTAATCATATTCACTGGGACAGTAACCAGTGGTGGTTTGGGTCTTGCAAGACATTCTTTATAACAGTGTCCATAACCACATTCTCTATAGAATGGTATAAGTGTCCTTTGTTTGGACATTCAGCAACTCTATGGTTCTTCCCGCATGCAAAACATCCAAGTGGCGCTCTGGTCCATTGTCTGGCTGCTTATTGTTGCGCGGCAGCATAGATAGCATACTGCTCTGAAGGACCACTCTTGTGATCATCGCTATAGTTCCATTGCTCATTACGGTGATAAGGTTCTGGTTCCATTAGATTAGCAGGAGGACCACTCTGTCCCATTGGAGTTGGCAGAGCTAGTCGTTCTAGAAATCCAAGGGCAAAATTGAAATGCTTTCCGTCAGGACCTTTGAATAAGTAGGTTCTCATACTGAAGCTTAGCATACCTTTGTTGGATAATCTAAGGATTAAATGAGCAAAAGGTTCTTTCATGTCCCATAGAGTTACACAGATGACAAATAGTATTTGTCATCATTCGTTGTTTCAGCGTTGGACATTCATTATAGTGTGATTGCCTGCACAAATGGAACACCAAACATTTTCCTAGCTAGGAAAAGTCTTTGAAAACTTTTCAGGTACTTTGTTTGCTTTACCATGGAATTCTTTTTAGGATTTCAGCTTTTCCTCGAGTTGAGACTGTATTTTTTTCAGTTGCATCTGCTGCTTTTGACCAAGTTTCTCGAACTCGTCGATCATCTTCTCTGTAGTAGCATTGATATTTGTTGATGCAATGGTGGTGAATGTTGTCATGGTTTGCCTTGCGGTATATGAAAACCTTCCAACATTTGGTTCGTCATCAGAATCTTCATCTTCTTCACAAATTCCATCATCCATAGCGCTTTGTATCGTAGCGTATTCAGTATGGCATTTCAGCTCGCATCTAATCCGTTTAGGTAGACCTACTAAAAACCACATAATCAAAGCATCGTCATTGATTAGATTGGGATCACACTCAGTTCTGAGGTGTTTAACCCGTTCAATATAATCGCGTACTACTTCTCTCCTTCCC
The DNA here is from genome assembly GCA_029204225.1 of Diphasiastrum complanatum. Lineage (NCBI taxonomy): Eukaryota > Viridiplantae > Streptophyta > Lycopodiopsida > Lycopodiales > Lycopodiaceae > Diphasiastrum > Diphasiastrum complanatum. The sequence continues at coordinate 35,453,912 of CM055098.1, forward strand.
ATTTTAATTTTATTTAAAAGGAGAAAGAGATCTTCAATAAATTTCCTAGGCTTATATCTTGTGATGAGAGCAGCTTTAACCACTTCCCAATCTGTGTATTCTGCTTCCTCTTGGTTATAAAAACCAATCTTGAGCAGCTCCAGTTAAGGCCATAAAAAAAAATTGAAGTTTATCTTGTGGAAATACTTCATATAAACCCTACATGATTCGGAAAAGATCTGAAAAAATCTGATGGGATTAGATAACCCATTTTAATTTGGTATATCTAAACGAGGAGATCTTCTAACAATAATTGGTGGTGGGTTCATTGGTCCTTCTTCAGCCATAACTCCAAATTCTGTCAATCAGACAATGAAATTGGATCTAGATTTTTCAACACAATCCTATCTCAGATCATATCATATCACTTGAAAATAATCATATTTCTGATTTTCAGAAAAATAGATCTTGATCTAGCAATCGACACTAAAATAAAGATTTTTCAAAATCACTATCAAATTATAATAGAATGGTTCCAAAATTTGGCAGAGGCTAGATCTGGTAGATCAGAACCTAAAAATAGTTTAGGCAAAGGTTGACTAGGTGAGAGTTGACTTGACGAAGGTTCTTCACTGTTATTTTTGGTAAAAAAAAATCACTAATCTAGCTGTTTTTTGACAAATCTGGTAAAACTAACCTTTGCCGACCTTACAATGAATAAATTTGACACAAATAAATATGTAATAGAACTGGCGAAGGTTCGTAGCTTGGCGACGATAAAAATAGACTTTTTGCAAGATCCTGATAGATCTAATCTTCGTCAAACTCACAAATGGTAGCTTAGTGTATTTAGAATCCTCAGACAAATCGACGAAGGATCTGGCAAAGAATCAAGAGTAATATTGGTATTCTTGCAAAAAAGAGAATTTTTTGACAAAAATATGACAATATGACAATTGACCCTTGGAAAACCTTTGCCCAACTCACTGATTATCAAAAATATTAAGTGGAATTGACACAGACTCTTGGCGAAGGTTCTTCTCAAAGAACTGATATTTTTGTAGAAAGTTGTAAATTTTCTACAAAAGGTTACCAGCATTGTCTCATTAGGTATTCACACCCCATGGCTCAGGGTGATCCTTTTGGTGAGTAATCAAAGGCTTCTACTTGGTTGGGTGGTTTGGCTCCACAATGTCCTCTCAGGTGTCCTTGTAAGCAAATTCCTTGGGTGATAGTTTAAAATGTGTTTGTTAGAGAGAGAGAGAGAGAGAGAGTTTTGAATGCAAGCATGGAGGTGGTAGGCCCTCATCATTGTTGAGAATTTCATCTTTGCTAAATAGGAAATCTTCATGGCATTTCCTCTTACATTTCTTATGCTCAGCCTTAAAACAAATCGTTCAAGTAATGAGCATCCTGAAAAACCAAAGGCCGACAACATATTTTTAGGCCCAAGCTATGTAAGTGTTAATTTTTGGAAATTCTCTTTTAAGTAGAGTTATCTGTAGCCAGCGTTATCATGCTCAGCAAGCTGAAGTTATTACTTCAAGCCATTATACTCACTGTTGATAATTTTTTTTTATCATAGTGCAATTTTGTCTCACTACTGCATCATTCATTTGCGCAAATTGTATGATTTCTTCTACTTGAATATTTCTGCTGCTAACTGTTGTGTTTCCGTTCCTACACGCCTACGCTCTGAGCAACCGAGCCTCCGCTGCGCTCACAACCATCATTTTACGACATGGTATCAGAGCAAGCATTTCAGTAATCTGCATTTTTACTGTAGATTATCAGGCTTGTTTCTATCAAGACGTCTTTCAAGCAAACGTGTAGCCAACAGTATTCTGACAGTCGTTGTTTCTACCAACGATCTCGTTCAACCATAATGGATCCATCATCCAGTTCATCTCTCATTGACAAACTCGATGGAGATAACTACCATCTCTGGAAATTCAAAATGAAGGTTATACTTCTAGCCAAAGTACTGTGGGACATCGTTGATGGCACAGAACTCAAACCAGAAGATGATGCAGCCATCATCACCAAGTGGAGACTGAGAGATGGCAAAGCATTTGCCATGATCACCCTCAACATAAAGGACACTCAGATCAGCCACATACGTGTTTCTCAGACAGCTAAGGATGCACGAGACATCGCATTTTTGTTGACCGACTTCGCCAATGGATGAGTAACCCTAAAACAGCTGGACAAACAAATATCCCAAAGGCGGTTGACTGTTGCCAACTTTTGTACATATGCAAAACTGGCATAAATAGCCTTAAAGGCTTGTAAGATATTTTCTCTCTTGTAAATCTCTATATTAGCTAAAACAAACTATGTAAGTGTTAATTTTTGGAAATTCTCTTTTAAGCAGAGTTATCTGTAGCCAGCGTTATCATGCTCAGCAAGCTGAAGTTATTACTTCAAGCCATTGTACTCATTGTTGATATTTTTTTTTTATCATAGTGCAATTTTGTCTCACTACTGCGTCGTTCATTTGCACAAACTGTTTGAATTCTTCTACTTGAATATTTCTGCTGCTAACTGTTGCGTTTCCGTTCCTACATGCCTACACTCTGAGCAACTGAGCCTCCGTTGCGCTCACGACCACCGTTTTACGACATTTCCAAGATGCAATCACACGTTAAACAACATGTTAAACACATTGACAAACAAAAACTAGTGAAGGGGCCACATGGTAAATGCCCATTAGCAAGTTTATAGTCCATAGTCCATTGTGCACACAAATTGCATGGGGACAACATGAGCCTTGAGTTGGATCGTGTGAATAAGGCATATCATTTGGTAATATTATATATTCGAAGCTCATGTGCATGCGGCCTTGTACAAGGTGGTAGAAGCACACCAAAGAATCACGAGCCTGTTAGTGCCCATGAGTAACCCCCTTTCCCAAATAATACTTTTTTTCTCCACTCGACTCTTTCACACTCCAATGCCCATCTTAGACTTCTAGAAAGGCAGCATAGTATCAATCTTTTGTTCTCCAAAACCATTTCAGTTTTGTTTCTTGAAGAACATCAAACTGTTTCTTTTAACAAGTGCTTCAACATGATCATAACATACTATAATTTGTATGCACAAATGTACAATGTTAGGTCAAATCTACTTGAGAGCGCAAGGTTGTAAAATATCAATGATGCAACATATGAGACTTGAACTTGCATTACTTCGGCACAATAACTTATAGTCTTGTAACACACTTTAAGGTTGGAGGCTAGGGCAATGACTATGTATTTGATTAGTTGGAGGATTCAAAATGAAACCTTTTCAAAGAGATGACAAGCTTATGAACCCACTTGTGATGTGGTGGTGTAGCATGATGGGGTTGGGCTTGTCCTTCCAAGTTCAACTTTTGCACTCGTAGTGGCACAGAGAAATCAAAAAAGGTTTTCCAAGCAATGATCCATCATCATATGTGTTTGAGAAAGCCAACATAGTGTGAGAATGGAACAATAGTTTTTCCAAAATACGTAAGGTTTCTGTGGATTGTTCATTTCCGAAAACCGTAGAGCTCTCTTTTATAGAAAATTTTATGTTTAGTAGATTATCTCTAGGATTCTAAACATTGAGGTTTTAAACTACATGAAATCATTAGGATTACTATATTAATTCAAGACATTAATAAAAGTTCTAATAATATGAAGTTTTACAACTCGATTAAATCTTGAACAATAGTTGGTAAACGTTACATATATCCAAGCTTAAATTTATGGATGGGAATTAAAAATTATATACATATATAATTAAGAGTATCAATATATGAATTTCTTATTTACAATTTCAAGTTGAATAAGGGTTAGAAAACATTTGATGATTTTGGTGGCTTGCTAGCTATATATTATTTACAACCATATTCAATAATCGAAGGATTTTAATTTGTTAGGAGTCAATCTTGGAGGCAAAACTTTTCAAAATCCAACAAGCCTTAAAAAAAATGTAAGATATCGGAAGATAACTCAGAGGAGGTTATTAAAACAATAATAATTAAGACTCCTTGGAAGTTGGCTAGGTATAGATCACTAAGTATCTGGTATCCATCCACAGGTTTTTGTGGAGCCCCACGAGGTGCTTCACATATGTACAACTACAACCCATGTACTTCACTCTTGCAACAACTTTCTTTTACGTAGATGGAAATTGTGAAGTTATGGCGGCCAAGTTCAAGTGACACTTGTAACTAAAATAAGTAAGTTTTTTTTGAGATAAAAAACTTACAAACCCAAACTTGAAAAGGTGAAATGGCAATTTAAATAAGTGGCATGTAGAACTTTATTGGTTTTTTGTGAGCACTAATGGCCATGACAAGTAATACAACAACTTGAAATAATTGTCTACACGTGACAAAATACGATTGGCCATCAACTGCGAATTGTAAGCAATTCGTAGGTGATTATAGTGTATTTTTACATATTTTAACTCACCATTGACCATGGAGATGGAGTAGGTGTATTTCTCATCTACACCAAGGGTGTAGAGAGGCCCCCCACTCCCAATACGACAATGCAGAAGACTCAGTTCAAAATTGTGAATCTTGATAAAAACAAACTTTTGGGCCTTTTGAATCGTGGATGAAGGTGAGGCCATGCGTGCACCTTGCATCGAGAGCAATGAGCAATGAACGTAATGAGAACATGATGTTCTCATTCACGATTGGGGGTGCAAGGAAGGACTAGCTCTCATCCAACGACGAGCAATGCTTGAAATATGCATGCAACATCAAAGCATTTCTTTCCACCGTTGGATGAGGATGGGCCTACACATGAACACCGTTTCCATGTCACATATCGTTTTCACCTCCCTCACAGCTGGGGAGAGACATTCACACCAATGAACAACAAGGAATGAGGTTCTCTCCCATGGAGATCTAGGGTTAAGCTCCATACACATAAAAAAAAAGGAAAAAGAAAATGGCAAAAAGGAGTCACCTCCCTAAGCAAAGCCCTCCCCTTGCCCCCCTCGCACATGCCCCCCCCCCCCCCCCCCAATGGCTCCCCACTTTTGTCTTAAGAGCTGGCGCGCAGTGCTGCGCAGAGATCGCGGGTGGTGCAGCCGCGTCCAAGCCATGGGGCCCACTCGCATTTGCTTCCACTTCCGCCTCCACTTCCTTCCTTCACAAATACTCCCTCCTCCTCCTCCTCCGCCTTGGCTCTCTCCATCTCCATCTCCATCGCCTTCGCCTTCGCCATAGCGAACCTCTCCATCCCCTCCCCCTCTTGATCGCCATTGCTATACGAAGCTTGTGATATTTGGACTTGGGCTGCGAGCAATTGGTTGAATAGCGGAAGCTGTGAGAAGAGCAGGAAAGAATTGGTGGGCTGTAGTAGTGGAATTGTGTGGCTGCATAGCTATGGCGAGACCACAGCGTTATCGAGGCGTGCGGCAGCGCCACTGGGGCTCTTGGGTGTCTGAGATTCGGCATCCGCTCTTGTACTTCTGCTCATCTCTTGCTGCCTGCCTGCTGCTGCTGCTGTTTTGGTTTTGGGCAATTGCGTCACCTTCTGTGTGTTTCTGTTTTTTCCTGTCTTGCGTGTTCGCATTTTTGGGCAATTGTATCATCTGTTGGTGTGTTTCTTTTTGTCTTGTTTGTCCTCTTTTGTGCAGCTGATTGAAGTAGAGAAAAAATAGCCTTCACAAATATTCCTCTTAGTGAAGGAAATGATCATCTGTGTTGCATTTCGGCCCTTGAAGCATTTACGTTGTTGCAGTGTAGCTACATTGCCTCCATCCAGCTGAAAATTCCTGCCCTTGGCATTTCCTTTTGTAGGTCTGCACCCACATTGTAGCAGTTGCTCTGTGTTCAGCTGCCTGATGTCTTCTTTCTGCTTTAAAATTACCTGCATTGTGCCAATTGCTTCCTGATTGCTCCAAATTAGCGACCTAATTTTTTTTTTCTGCATTTCTTTCTGCAGCTCCATTGTGATCGTCTTTCTGATAGCTCCTAATTAGTTTACTCATTTTACTTGTTTGCCTCTCCATCTTAGTATCTCTGCACTTGCTATCGGGGCCCTTCGGTCATCAAAGTTTTCCTAAAAACTGCATTGCTCCGAGTTTTTCTTTAGCATCATTTCACAATCAACTTCTAGACAATTCACCTGTCTGCCAATCTCTCTTTCTGAATTAAAGGCTGAAACAAAATAATTAGCTCAATTTTGAGGAATGGTAGCTGCTCAGAGAGAAACGTTTTTCTGATCTTGGTTTGTATCTAAGTTCTGATCAATCGGTTGTGTTGGGTTGATGCAGGAAGACGAGGATTTGGCTGGGGACGTTCGAAACTGCTGAGGATGCAGCGCGAGCCTATGATGAAGCAGCCAGGCTGATGGGTGGTCCACGTGCAAGAACAAATTTCCCTTACGATCCTAATGCGCCGCCTCACCCCTCCACTGCTACACTCGCGTCCACGCTCACCGCCAAGCTGAATCGCACCTTCATGACCAAGGATCACCACCCCCACTCCACAAAGAAGGATCCAAGGATGGCGCAGTCGCTCACATGCCTTCGCCTGGATGCTGAGCAGTCTGATCTGGGCGTCTGGCAGAAGAAATCAGGCGCACAGTCTGGATCAAACTGGGTGATGAAGCTGCAATTTGTTAATCAGGCAACAGCAACCACTGCCATGGCTGCTCTGAGCAAGCAGCAGACAGAAACAGAGGATGACATTGCCACCGAAATGATCCAGGAGCTTCTCAGCGACAATGCTGGCTGCATTGAGCTCACTTCCCCCTCCTCCAGCAGCAGCACTAGCTCTAATCCTAGCACACCCCACTTCTGATCCACCGTAACCCCTCTCCAGATTGAGCTTACCTTCCTCAAAAAGCAGCACTAGCTCTAATTCTAGCACAGCCTACTTCTGATCCACCATAAACCATCTCCAGATTGAGCTCACCTCCCCCTCCAGTAGCAGCACTAGCTGCAATCACAGTATAGCCTACTTCTAATCCACCTCTAGAATCATTTCTAATCACCTTCTTTTTCACCAGTTTTGAAGAAATGTCACTCGCCATCGCCATCTCCTTGCTTCTGATCTCATCTTTTGAGCTACCTTACAGTTAGAGTACTTCTCAGTGTCTGGTTCTAATAGAGGTAGTTTTTCTTGACACCCTGAAGCATGCCAGACCGGGTACTATATACACAGTGCTGGAGAAGAAATATCCAATTTGATCACTCTTAGAAAGAATACAAGATATGATAAGAACAGTAGCAGACGGTTTATGATCTGCAGATGGCTTGTTGCTGCACCTGCAATTGGGCATGGCTGCTGCAAGCCATCTTTGATCTCAGATTATCAGGATATATATATGTACACTTATGGCATGGGAAATGGCAGCCCATTTCACTAGCAGGTTGTTGAGAATTCTTTTTTTGGGCTTGAAGTGGAAGTTTATTTTTTATTCCTCTGGCTGCTGCTACTTAAGAGTACAGAGAAGAGCCAAAGTATATGCTTATCATACCGAGTCTAGTTATACATTCCCTAATAGCATTTAGCAATATGTTCTGGTACCTCTTTCTTTAATCTGATGAAAAGTCCTTGAAAGCAACTGGCATATTTCACTGTTTGTGGAGCCTCAGTGCATGAAGGCTGTTGCTGCAGCTGATTAAAAATGGAGTTTAAGAATTCAGTAATATCTATCTTTTTAAATTCCACAACGAGAGGCTGATCAGAAGCCCCTCTACGCTGCTCATTTCTGGAGCTCAGTTCTTAAGTGCAGTTGCTGCAGTTGATAAAGAAATGGTGTTTTTTATGTAATATCCCGATTAAACTCCATAACAAAAGTTGATCAGCAGTGTGAACATAGCAAACTATCAAGCGATTATTTTTGCAAATTCTGGATATGAGTACCACCCACCTTTTCAATTTAACTTGGAACTAAATCAAAGAATTTATATGGTTCACAATCACAGAACTAGGACAGACGCAGTTGATTGCCCTGTTTATTGGGTGCAGATTTTCAAGTTTCTGGCTTATATTGGAAACAAGGTAACTTCCTTCGAGGAATTTTCAGTCACTTACAAGAAAGGCATGCTTTTATTTGTTTGTGGAAGGAAATCCCTCATAAGTCTTTAGAACTTGAAGTTTATCTCTTGATGCCAAAGTACTTGATATCCAACATAGTCAAATAAGCTTTGGCAACAGAGCAAAGATCTAATCCTAGGAAGTTTTGTATGCACTTGAAACTAGCTCTTTGGTGGATCTGGAGGACAAACTTTCCGAGGCATGATTCTGGAAGCAGAAGCTTTTAAGTTTTGAAAGGGGGAAAAGTGATTTTTTGTCTATTGACTGTTTTGCTTCTGTCAATCAGCACAGTAGCAGCTATATTGCATCATGATTCACAACAAATTGCTATATCTATGTCTAGAGTCAAAGTTGAGGGTTTGTGTAGGACACCCCCTCTATGCCTGCCATAATGCAATAATTTTGGCTAGAACCTCCAAGATGTCATCCATTTTTGGATGTGCAAAGGCTATAACAGTCCAATGTTCTACATGTGCAAAAAATTGCCATAGGATTCTAGAAAAAGTGTTGAAATATGACATTTGAGGTTGCATATCATTAGAATGTGTTGAAATATGATGGTTGAGGTTGCCTATCATCAGAAATTTCATTAGATCACTTAGGTGGTACATCGTCATGGGAAGTGAAAATAAGAATAACCTACACCTTCGACATAGTAGGACACGTAGCTAGATGATATAGAAATTTTTAGATTTGCCAAATCGTGTATGACTGCCCCCCCCTCTGGAGGAGGACCTTACCTAATTGAATGATTCTCCATAGCGCTTTGCTCAACTTTGGTGTGAAAGAACAACAGTCTTTCACCAACATCATTATGATCTACTATGTTTTGATGCTTTTCCTCGGGTCAAATGAAGCACAACAAAACAAGGCACATACATTGGTTTGTTATGCGAGCTAATCCCTACTCAATTTTCACAAAAGAGGAGATTTCTCTCATTGAATGTTAGGGACTAGTAATTCCTCCTTAACCTTCAATCACCATTGATGTTTCTTGTAAGCCCCCTTGTGCTTAGCACTCAAATTTACTCAATGAACTCATGTCTTTATTTGGAAAAGTAAATGCTTGGTGTGCAAGAGTGATCACACTTGCTTAAATAAGTGTCCAAATTGGTGCCCTCACTCTCTTGAAGTTTGTAGTGAAACGATATTTGCCTTCTACTTTTTTTTCAAATAGAAATGGGAGCTTCATCCCTAATTAGTCTCCTTGGGCTCAAGTAAGCTACTCCTAATCAACCACCCTAATGAAGGTTACAAGTTAGGGTTTTAAAGTCAATGTGCTTTAATGGATCTGCAATGACCCCAAAACTATTTATTTTGGCTTGTTATCTAAGGGTCTAACATGGACTCCATGATCCAAGATATATCGTAAGGGTCGAGCAATGTCCTCAGGCTCAAAAAATGGGCTTGAGTTGCCCCTATGTGGCATGGGTCCCATGCCACCTAATCTGCCACATGGTGGCAGCTCAAGCTAACTCAAAAAGGGGGGGGGGGGGGATCCATTTTTTTCCCTTGGACCAATGGGAGAACTCCATTTTAAATTTGGGACTTGCCAGGCACTATAGTGTGACGGGCCTTACATTTATTAGAAATAGATGAGAGGATGACAGAGATTAGAAAGAGACTTGGTTTGATCTACATGATCGCACACAATTTTAGATAGAATAATTTTGTATTGTTTCTTGTGTAGCAACTTTATTGATATTATTTTTTTGTTTTTATTCTATGCTCTGTCATGCTCTCTTTTGATCCTACTTTATTGTCATCTATTATCATACATTTGATTTTTATGTTATTATGCTCATGTTGGCAACAAATTAAATTTGGACTATATCATTATTTTCTATGTTTCCTTTTAATGTCAACTTTTGAAGTTCTTGGGCAAGTTAAAACGCGTCTCTAATATTCATTATGGATAAGGCATCGTCGTGATGCAGTACGAGTGTGGAACACAGTAAAAGATGATGAAAAAACACTAGAAAACTACAGGCTTCAAAAAGATGTCGCGACATCTAGGATGTGAGTAGGCAATCCTAAGCTGGGCTCGAGTGGGAAGGCAGGCTTGTAAGCATGGTAAGTGAATCTAAACTCTAATAGTTTGTCTTTGATTTCATATGATTTCCTTTTTTAATATGCATTATGACTAGCTGATCGAACCAAGCCCTAAACTAATTTAAACCTAAATTGAATGAATAGTTCGCGGACTTTGGACAACTACCAACTAAAGAAGAGTATGACTATGCCTTTAGGAAATCCTATGAGACATTAGTCAATAAATTGAAGAGCATCCACATGTAAGTTTCTTTGAAACATTTGAATTTTGTATTCTTCGTATATTATTGTAAAAACGTGTTCACTCTTAACCATAAGTTAAGCATTAAATACTAATGTGTCTTTTTTGCTTGTATTCATATAAAAGCAGAGTGGACGTCATGACAATGACGACGACAATGAGTAGATTAGGTTTAAGTTATAGTTCTATCGTAAATATATCAAGTTAGAAACACTGCGAAAGCAGCAATTTTGTAAAACATTGATTGACATTATCAATATATTATTGCAATTCACAATATTGTTATTGTTTTCATATGTGCAATGTTGCACCAAGAAATGCAATGTGGGAATCCAAAATATGAGTAATGTCGGATTCCAAAATGTGCAATGTAATAACTAATTAGGAATTCCAAAACTATGTGCAATGTCGGATTTTAAAATGTGCAATGTAATAACTAATTACGAATTCCGAAACTATGTGCAATGTCGGATTCCAGAAAGCAATGTCATATATACAAATCAAAATGCAATTCTACGCAATGTAATAAGGTATTGCAATTCATAATGTTCATGAAGTAATGTAGGAATACAAAGTACCTCATGCTTCTTATTTGATCCAAATGTCAAATGCAGTCCAAAATGTTACCTCAAAAGCATTCCATTGAACGGCTCTCCAAGAACAACACTCCAAGAAGGGCTTGATCTAAATTAGTGTGCTGTTTTTTACGCATTTTTATTTACTTTTTGATCTAATCAGAAACATCAAATTTCGACATTGTCGCAATCCGACGAGTATTTATCCGTCGGATATCCATTGGATGCCTCTAAACATTGTTTTGTTAACAGACATCGGAGTCCGACAACATTTTATTCATCGCATTCCGATGGCTAAATGTCCGTCGTCGGGACATCCGTCGAATGTTTCCAACGAGTGTTTTGTTAACAGACGTCGGATTCCAACGAGTTAAAACTCGTCGGAGTACGATGTCCATGTCAAATTATCCACTCCGGTCCACGTCAACTAAAACGTGGAATTGGACTTCGGATTGTGACGTCCAGCTAGCTATCGGCCTCTGCCGTCTGGGTAAGTTGTCCGGCAACCCGATTTTGAGCAGGTGTCGGATTGCGACAGATATAACAAAGTCTGTCGGAATCCAACGACCTCGTTCCAACATGTTTTGCAACACCCACGACGAACAAAAAAAAAATTAAACCCGCAATTATTTGTCACAGATCACATCGGAAATCACGGTGGGCGTTGTAGTGACATTATTTATTGATGCAATCCTCTATTGAGCCGCACATATCACCAACACACGAATACAAAGGATGGAATAGTAGTAAGAAGAGAATATAACCCAAGCGAGGAGATCCCAAAGATTAACTACATCGAACATACTAACATGTAGATTGTCATATTGAAACAAGTATGTAGATTGTCATATTGAAACAAGTATGTACCCTTGCTTGTCTTGTACACATTCCATACATCTTTCACATTCCTATTTCGTTAGGTTTTTAAGCTCTTTCTGAAGGAGTCACAAAGAATCATTTTAAGTAACTTTTCCTATAAGATGTCTAAAATAAAGATATCCTACAGTAAGACCTACATTCAACTCAATATGATTGATGATAGGTTCTAAAGAGGGACATAAAGATTGGCAATCTTATGCATCATGGCCATTCCAATAATAAATTTGTCCAAATCATCCCAAGAATACTAATGTTGCAAAATAGTGTTCGAGATAAAATAATAAATGAGTCAATTTACATTGTAGATATATTTCAAACTATAGATAGTATTCTTGATTTATGAAATAATAATGTATGAGCTTGATCCCATAGTTTAGCCTATCATTGCTAGCTCCCAATCTTCCCCAAATCACATCTTCATCATTATCACATACCTTTTTCAAGAGTGTGCTACCCACTTCTCGAGGGAACTCCTTGCCTACTTTGAGAGCACTACACACATTGCCCATCTTTTGTGGCCATTCATCCTTTTCAACCTCTTGTAAAAATTGCTCCTTGAACAATTAGGAGCTTTAAGTACTTAAAATCTATATCAAGTAGGAACCTTAAGTACCTATGCTCTAGTCAATGGATGAAATGGTGCTAACTATTCTACATTATCAAGCACGTGGGTATCCCACATTGTTTATGTTCAACCTCTTGAACTTTTCCACCCTTTCACTTCAGGTTTTGTTTTTCTAGTATTGACATCTTGTAAATTTTTAAATTAGGGTTTAAATTTAGTACTCTATCACCTACTTAGAAACAATATGAGTTTTTCATATTTAATTTGCATTCAACATTCAATACATTCGTGCTTAACTTAAAAGGTAATTTTGGTTCTTTCACATAAACATTTCTCACTTTACTACAAATAGGTAAAAAAGCATTTTGCAAAAAATGGAAAACTATTTAGTAAGCTTGGTTGGTGGTCACCAAACTACTAGCCAATATGTTAAAACATCAAAAGTAATGTTGCGTATATTCTAGATGCCTTGCTAAGGAGCCTAGAAACCCGTTTCGACCCAAACTGCTCTAAAAGTATTGTACTATCCTTCCGGAACGTACTAGGTTGAAACATGGTACTAAAAAAAAAACATTAAACATTTTTTTCCTTTTTTGAATATTTACAAATTTAAGAAAAAAAATTGGCCACTTTTCGTTCCAGAACGGGCAACTATGCTAAAGAGTACATCCATTTCATGTGTAAATGAAATGCAAGAGTTTGTTTCAACAGAAATTGAGTATGACGAATTCCATTTTGCGCACATCCACATGTTATGTGCATACTCATTTTTATTTCCAATCCGTCATTCGAAATCAAGAAAATTTCATGTAGTGAAACTTCTGAGGATTTACAAAACATGACGGAAACTGATTGAAAACAAAATTGCAGAACAATGTTGCAAAATTTAGTGCTCTTAACTCACGGTTATGACAAAAAACTAGTTAGTCCTTCACCTCATGGCAATAGAAGATATTTATCATCTCTTCAGCAACATATCACATTATTAAACTCCAAAAGGTTTATATATTTTACTACTATATAGGAAATTGAGCATATATTCTTAGAAACAACATTGCGAACCAGGAAGATGTCAACCTGAGGATATCAGAAATCCAAGTAATCTGAAGCTCAAACACTATAAACATCAACAGGAAACTAGATAAACTAGAGAGGCAGCACAACATCCCCAACTTGAGAGGTCCATGAAGCTGTCCAAAGTCCCAATTAAAAGGATCACAAGACTCATAAGCTAAGACATGAAAGTACTTGGGGGAAGGCTGGACCCTACAGACAACTAGAGAAACAGCAAACGTCTAAATATTAGGGTAAAGACCATAATCATAAAGAAAGGCTTGTATTGGGACACTTTTATTCATCTTCTTCAGACTCTGCCTCAGCATTCCGAAGCCATTCCACAAAAGGGTGAGCATGTTTCCGTACAGAGCATAGCTTGCCGGTTCCACACTTTGAAATGCCTTTGTCAAACCACCCCAGGATTTGCTCTTCCTCCACAATCTCTTCGTCATATAAGGTCTTCAAAACCAGAGAAACCTCCTTGCCCATTTCAGATCCTGCAAGACTACAAAATTCTTCAACTGCACCTAACAGTAATTTCTGTGAAGCCTCGTCATGAACTACTTTTGCTAAGTAAAGTTTTTTCTTGCCAACTTCCTTAGCTAACCCTTTAGAAATTCCATCAAAGAGAGCTTGAAAGTAGGCACTGAAGACTTCTTGCATTGGACTATCCTTGGAATGTACAATAGAAGCCAGTTCAGCTGGTGTTAACCCATTTTTCAAACAGGCCTTGAAATCCTTGACAAGCTTATTGTGTAGACTCAGCTCCTCCACGTTAGGAAGATCCTGATCCTTGGCAACTGTTTCGGAATTTTTAAAGATTCTCTTTTTCAGTTTTGACTTGCTATCCTTGTCTTTAGTATCTTTAGCTCTTGGAGCAGTCTGAGGATCATCTGAAGAGTTTTGAAGCATAACCATCTCACTTGTTGCAGAGGTAAGCTGCTCATTAATCCGTCGTTGTGCAGCTTCCGCTGAAGTATCTGTTTGCCACTGCACCCCATCATCCTCTTCCTGATCTTCATCGTCATCAGCTTGACTTGAAACTGGCGACAATTGCTCATCCTCAGATCCTCCTGATTTCTTCTTTGACGCTCTCTTCTCGTCATCCTGACCCTTTTTCTTTTTGACATCCTTCTTCACCTTCTTCGATTCCTCATCCACAACTTCACCTTCCTTCAGCCGTTCTTTCTCGGCCCGTCTCATACCTTTCTTGTCTTTCCCTGACTTCTTTTGCTCAGGAGGATTTTTCAAGATGAAAGTGGTAAGTTTGTTTCTCATGTCAACATCGGAAACATAACCGCATGCAGCGCACTTGAGTGTGATGAGCTGAGTCTTGGAAATAACAATCTCAGTTTCTGGGTTACCGCATCCATAGCACTGCACATACTTTTTGATAAAATTTTCCAGCAACCCTGCAAGTTTAGACATCTCATGTGCTCCATTAACAGTAGCTGTGCCAGTCTTATCATCAAATTTCGACTGAGCACCCAATTCGCAACCAAAATACTTGGTGGTGTATGAAGGGGGTCTTGCCAAAGCCTTGGCAACATCAACCATGTTCACAAGATTAGTTTTGATACCGTTGCCTCGCCCCTCGATCTTGGTAGCCAGCTTAGGCATTTTGTACCGGTAAAAAGCATCATCTTTGTTGCTGGCACCAATGTTCTGAAGAGCCATTTTTTGAACAGCAAACCCTTTCAAAAAATCTTTTGTTTGAAAGCTGGGGTTTCTCAGTTGCAAGGGCTCTTGTCAATAGTTGAAATGCATAAATCTCCAGGAAATAGAGCCAGCCACTGACAGGTAAATGCATGCTAGAATATAAAGCTTTCGGCTTCTAATAATGCAGCACTTTTGAGGAGAATACAGCAAATTTGGGTCAGTAAAAGGTGCATGCAGCCAAATGTTCTGGAAGCGCTGCTGAGGATACTTGCGCCTACTTCTTGTTGAGGGACAATACTCCCCCAACAAAGCAACCGACACCAAGAAGGATGATATCAATGCCGACATAAAAGAATCCACTGCAAACCTCTTCTTAGACTGTGATTTTCACAGAATACGCCTGTCCTGTCTCTACTTCACAAAAAGGGCTCAATTGACCAGTAATTTTGCAAATTCCAACCTGCTGCACTGCGAGTAATAAACTACAATTGGACTATTAGAATCTTCATCTAAACTAAGAGATTTTCTGGAAATTAAACCTCTATCCGAAATAATAAATGGTAGATAGATTGATGGCTTCAGAAATTCTCTAACATCAGCCTTTCAATTTTCAAAAGTCGGGCCAAACTTTTAATCACGCCACAACAAAGATTTCCAAATGCATCTAATGACCAATATAGATGTATTGAGAAGGATATGAAGGCAAAAACCAAACCCTAAGCTGATGCAAAAAACGTACGAAAGCCTGGAACTATAAAAGAAAATATGTCGACAATCTACCAAAGCACCAATTTAATCCATAGAGAACAACGGGACAAGAGGAAGACAACCAAAATGCGCAAAAGAATTTCAAACTTAAAATCATGGAATATCAGCAAAAGATGAGCAGAAGACCTCTTAAATGAGCAAAGAAACTATGAAAAATCACCAGAAGATGAGAAAAAAGAATGCTAAGCATAAACACCTGGACTTAAAACTATTGTAATATCAGCAAAAGCTGAAAAACGAAAGGATTGGCAGAAGATACCTTAAACTAGCAAAAAAAATTTAGCCTACGGAATATCTGCAAGAAATGAGACAAATGCAAGAAAAGCGGAAATA
Source organism: Diphasiastrum complanatum (assembly GCA_029204225.1). NCBI lineage: Eukaryota > Viridiplantae > Streptophyta > Lycopodiopsida > Lycopodiales > Lycopodiaceae > Diphasiastrum > Diphasiastrum complanatum. The sequence continues at coordinate 35,470,051 of CM055098.1, forward strand.
TCTAGAATGAGCAAAACTATGTAGTATCAACAAACGATGGGAAAATTGAAGGATGTGCAAAGATGTCTACTAATAGCAAAAGAATTTAAAGCTATGAAATATCAGCAAAAGATGAGAAAAATGAAAACCAAGCGCAGATCGAACCAAAAAAATTAAAACTATGAGATATCAGCCAAAAACGAGAAAAGAAAGATAAGCGAAGACACCTAAAACTAGCAAAAAAACCTTATAATTATGAGATATAAGCAAAAGATGAGAAGAATTGATAGTTGACCGCAGATATTGTAAACTATCAAAAAACTTAAAAACTACGACGTATCAGCAAAAGATGAGAAAATTGATGGTTAATTGACCGCAGATAGTGTAAACTACCAAAAAACCTTAAAACTACAAAATATCAACAAAAAATGAGAAAATTCAGAGTTGACCGCAGATATCTTAAACTAGCAAAAAACAAAACTTCAAACCTATAAATTATCAGCAAAAGATGAGAAAAATGAAGGACGTGCAAACGTATCTTGAACTGGCTTACATCAATCTGAAGGCGCTGCCGAGAGATGGAAGTCCAAGCGATGGATCGCAATTGTTGAGCTATCTTGGAAAGTCGAGCAGATCTGCTGGATCGCAACGACAAAGCGATAAAATGAGAGAAGCAAAGGAAAAGGAAGTACATAAAGAAGAACAGGCATATTGCATACACAACACAATTCAAATCCCAACCGTTGGATTCGATAGCGTGTGTCCAGATGTCTGCCACCTTTCAAATCAGACCATCGAGGAGATCTAAGGGACCTGATACCACGTGGCAAATATCTAAGCGTTTGAGTCTTAAAATGAAAAGTGTCATTAAGGCCCGTCTGCGTCGATTCATATCTTGCAAAAAAAATCATGCCCCTTAACCAAACTATAAACTGGCCTGCTTGACTTATTTTCTTGATCTAAAGGCACCTAATCGACCCACTGGACGTAGCCGGCCCTATGCAGAAGCCACCAATAGTTTCTGATCCGTTCTTCCAACTGGCCGATCAGTGATGTTTAGCGTTTTACTCACAAGTTTGAAAGGCAGCGGATGTGGTTGTATTTAGGGTCTCCTTGAACTACTTAGCAACAAACAGGTCTGGTTGTAAATTGCAAGGGGCTGACCGTTGTTTAGGATGCAAACTGGTGCAGCCATGGGATCTTCTCAAGTTCAGATACGTTAAATGACTGCAGATTCATCATGTTACGGTGGAGCTATCCTGCAATTTAAAGTTTGGAGGGCATATTTCAAGTTTTGTTGATGCTTCTACCTCGTCAAGGCTTGTTTGGTGGGTTCGTTGTGAAAAGGTTTAGTAGTGGCAAAGCAAATTTCTATGGCAAATCACTCTTTATTGGTGATAAGGAGGTGCTTTGAGAATAGTTGCACGACGGTGTAAGGTGTAGTAAGCTGCTCCTATCTCAAAGCGTCCGGCTCACGCTTTTCTTAGACTGCTGATGTGGTTGTCTTTCCATCATCCGTGTTGTTCTTACTTCGAGGATCTTACAATCTAATACCAGCCTGTCTTCGTGTCTCTGCTTTCCATTTTGCCTTCTGCCTATGCATTCCTCATGTTGTTTTAAACCTGGGGTCATCCTTACCTATTAATATGGTTCCTCAAGAATCTTCTCATCCTTTGCAACTCCCAGATTTTAATACTCTTGCTCGGCGTGGAGAAAAGAGACCTGCTTCACCTTCAGACCATCCTTCCAGTGCTTCTCCTTCATGTGCGCGTCGTGAAGCCCACCGTGATGTTGCGGATTCCTTGCTTGTTTCCTCTGGCTAGGTAGCGCCATATTGTCCGCCCCATCTTCGCCACCAGCTTTCTTCCTCTCTTTCAGTTTCTTAGCTTTCTCCTTCTTCCTCTTCTCGCCTCCGTGTTCCATGTGCTTGTTGTGGTCGCCTTTATGTGCAAGGTGTCGGTCTTTTGCGCCATTATAACGCTTGCTCTGCTTTTCGTCAGCACCTCACATTAACCAATGTCAACCTTGCACCTCATCATGCTCCCTCTTCGCCACCTAACTCGGCGTGGACCTGAATTTGCTCCCTTGATATTTTGACAGCTTTTCACTTAGATTTTTCTCGTCCTCGTCTTTATGCACACATACCCTTTGCCTTGCGCTTAGACGTCCAGAGAGCTTTGTCCTTGCCTTTGTCTCGATTGGCTTCCAACCCTTTTGATATCGCAGCTTGGCATGCCTTTTTGCTTTTTCCTCTCTAGTGTTTGCCTTTACCTCCTCGGGGTGGTGATGCTGGTCACAGAGAATCTCGCAACAGGATTCGTCGCTTTATGTCAGAAGATTGGGAAAATCTACAAGAAGAACATTTCCTTCGCTGTCATGCGCTTGCTGCTCAGCGGGATTCTACTTCGGATGGTATTTCTATACCCCCTGTTCATCGTCGGTTGTGTCGTTGTGTTTTACTTGGGCAAGTGGGTGAGTATTCTCGTGCAGCTCGTGCTCTAGCTCCTACAAGTCCAGCTACTCCTTCTGCTGCCACCCTTCAAGCTTTGGAGCTTCTTCTTCCACCGACAAATGACTGTCTTCTCTCTTTTGTTGAGGACTAACCTGATTCCGATTTGCAGCTCTCAGAATCTCATTTTCTTAATGTTTTTCTATGCAATCCTCATCTATCAATTGGCGGTCCTTCTGGATGGTCTTCGAGCATCTTCGTGACTGTTTCTCTCCTGATGATTCTGCTAGCGGGTTTGGTTTGCTCTTTCAAGTTTGCTCTTCTGTAGCTTGTGGGCATATTCCTCTTCCTATTGTTCGTATTCTTGGTGCTTCTCGTTTGATAGCCTTGGATAAGCCTGGCGGTGGCGTGTGTCCCATTGTTGTTGGAGAGGTTTTATACAAGTTGGTTTCTAGAGCTCTTGGTTTTCAGCTTCGTGACAATTTTCATGACCACCTATTTACTCATCAGTTTGGTTGTGCTACTCCTGGCGGTTACGAAACAGTCGTACATGCTTTGCGTGCTACCTTGGATCTTCATCCAGATTGGGTTGTCCTTCAAGTGGATGTTAAAAACGCTTTCAATGTTTCCCAAGGGGCCATTTTCCAAGAACTTCATGCAGCTCAATGTCTTCTCGCTCAACTCATCCCGTTTGTTCGCTCTTTTTATTCTATGGATGCGCCTCTATATTTCAATCATGCTTCTCACACAGGTGATGTTTCAGTTATCCCCTCTGTTGATGGTATCAAGCAAGATGATCCCTTGGGTGATGTTCTTTTTGCTTTGGCACACTTTTGAGCATTGTGAATTCTTCTGCTGCTTTTCCTTCTTATTTGTTTCCCTCTATTGCTGATGACACGCATATTGTGGGACCTGCTGATGACGTCTTTCCAGCTTTCCTACATTTCTCTCAACAACTTTCGGCTTTGGGCCTCACGGTGAATTCCTCTAAGTGCATTGCCTAGTGTCCTCAGGGCCTCCTTCCTGAGCTCCCTTTACCTACAGGTTTCAATACTCCGGCTGATGGGATTCGAGCGCTTGGTATTCCTATAGGTTTCTCAGACTTTTTGGCTTCCTCTTTGCGGGACACTTTGGACGCGCATCTTTGTCACGCTGATTTGCTACCAAAGCTTGGCAACACTCAAGTTGATGTGAAAAATGTGGTGATTCAGAAACATCAAGAACGCTCTGATATCACTGATGGAAAGTGTGGTGATTCAGAAATGTCAAGAACGCTCTGATACCACTGATACAAAAATGTGGAATGCAAATTGCAGATATCAATCAGGCTCTATAACAAAATGAAACAAAACAAAGCAAAACTTGACGAAACGAAGCGAAGTGAAGTGAAGCGAAACTTGAACGAGCTTTGATATTGACATTGCTGAAGCGGAATCAAATTAACCGCGAACAAAAACAATTCGGATGGATTTCAGATATTTTTGTTGGTCACTATCGGCTATATCATTCCTACAATCCTCTAGAAAGTAGACAGACACTGTTGATCTACATTTTTATATTAATACAACATTCAACAAAATGAACCAGTGTACAGAATTGATAAAACAAGTGAATGAGATACACAAGCGATAGCAGACAGTAATTCATTCAAGATCAGACAAAAATTGAGAGTGATATGTGCGTAATAGCTACAATATCATCTATTGATCCTCTTGATCTCGAGCGTTGTATGACAGACTTACACAGCGCATTGACGTGAGAGAAGCGGTGTTCTCCCACAAATAATGTCTTGATTACTAGCGAACTTCTTGAATCTCTGTGGATCCTGCTTACAAAATTGTCTCAGACTTCTATTCTGGTATTCTATATATTTTCTATTTGCTACTGTATGTATTTTATACATCTAGTGATTGCATACATTCAGAGTAGCATATTTGATTAGATAGACTAAACAATTTATAACTAATCATGGATTACAAGAGTGGTGGGTTAGGCACATCCTAACACTCTTATGCTGACGTCATCATATCATATCAGGGCTTTTGTAATTCATGGTACTTGCATGATCTTCCTGTTCCTTTGGAGCGTGAAGGTCAAAAAGTGTCGCGAATATTTTTGCGTCGCTTCGAGTCGTTTGACTTTCGTGTCATCTCACTTCCTCCTGTTGTATCACGAACATTTTTCTTTTGCAAACTTTTCACGTTCGTGTCTTTTCGTCAAGATGTTCGTGAACATTTTTGCTAGGTATTTTTTTTTTTCTGTCAAACTGAGGGCTGAAAGCTAGCAAAGCTTTGGCAATAGAAACATTTTGTTTCTTCACAAGTTGCTCTAGGGATTCTCACTCAATGCTTCGCTCAATGGCCAAGTTATATTTTACGGTGTGTTCCTTACTCTTCTACTGTTTTGGCTTTGCTACAGGATTTTGATAATACTTTATCAGGTATTCTGGGTCGCTTGATGGGTTCAGAATCCTTTCTTATTCCCAATGGTCAGTTCGTTAAGCGACAAGTCTCTCTTCCCGCTTCTTTCGGAGGTGTTGGTCTTTCTTGCACAACTTCTATTGCTCCAACTGCTTTTATTGGAAGTTGGGCCCTTGTTGCCTCTGCACTTATCTCTCGGTTTCAGCAGGACAACAAGCTCATCCTTCTTGATTCAATAGCTCATGTGGAAGCATGCATTCTTCCTTTCCAACAACATCTTCGTGCGGCCAAGGATCTCGTCCCTCCACCTCATTTTCAAAAGTATCTTTTGGAGCGCTTCCACTCACATGCTATCACTCAGCTTCTCATTGATTCACCTTCTGATGAGACTCGGGCTTGCCTTCTGTCTTGTGCAGGCCCAGGTGTTGGTGCTTGGCTTGTTGCGCGCCTTGTTGTTTTTCACTTGCGCCTTTCTTTGGAGCTGTTTGTCACCACTCTTCGGGTTAGGTTGGGTCTCCCTCATCCTGTGCTGGCAAGTTTGACTAAATGTTCCTGTGGTCACCCTCTTGATTCTTTTGGCACTCATCTCATGTGTTGCCCTTCTAGCGGAGAGCGCACTACGACTCATGATTCCATTCGTGACGTATTGGCATCTATTGCACATGAGTGTGGCTTTCATGCAGCTTACATGTTGTCCGGGAGCAAACCCACATCTTGCCTATGTCTGATTCACAGTCGCCTCGGCATCGAGTTGATCTTGTTCTTTCGCGCGAGGGAATTCGCACGCTTGGGGATGTTGTTGTTGCTGATCCTTCGTGGCCAGACCTCCTTCGACGTGATTCAACTACTCAAGGTGTCACTGCTTCTCATGCAGCTCAAGATAAAGAGCGAGATTATTCGCATCGCACTCCTGGAGAAGACTTTATTCCTTTTGCCTTGGAAACATATGGGTGCCTGCATAAGAAATTCGATGACTTTCTATCATCTCTCATTTTTTCTTGCCATTTTTGAGGTATGATCTTTGCTACTATGTATTCCATTTTATTATGGGAGATAGTCGCACATCTGAGGATGAAAAATGCTTCCATCTGCGTTGTACTTGACTTTGGAAATCCATTTGCAATCAACTATGTTTCTTAAACTCTCTTAAATCTTTTTTGGTTCTTTGATGATTGGGACTTTTTCTTTATGTTTTATATTTTATCTTTTATGGGTTGTTGGGTGGTTCATTGTACCTCCTAAGTCTATATAACATCAATCAACACAAGTTGTACAGTTAATTAGATTTACTGTATCTGGTTGTGATCGGGGACGTGACCTGTTATGAATATATTGATCGAGCATTGATTACGTAGCCGGCTACTTGGGTTAGCCGAGTAGCCACACATAGGAAAAATTAGCTTGTACACAGTTATTTACAGTACTTGCTATACTCGGGGGAATGTCTCAAGTTTGTCGGTCGAATTTGGCCATAGTAGGCCCCCCAACCTTAGTTTGGCAGGTGGTAGGCCAATTTTAGGACACCTATCATTTTAGGAAGTTTGTGAATACTCTATATGTACAATTTCTTTGGTAATACGATTAACTTTTGTTGTGCCATCTTTGAGAGCTTGTGAGGAGTGGTGGTGATTGATTGATGTGATCTGCATACTGCAGGCTAGGTCCAGGTTCTATTGTAGTTTTTGGAAGTGCAACTATAGCATGAGTAAAGCAAAAGAAAAAAATGCAGGTAGCTATATTGAATATTCAAAGCAAAATCATGTTCATGGTGAATTCTGAGATTTTACAAAGGTGGGTGATACACGCTTTCGACACAAGATGCTGCCCTACAAACAATGATATTGTATTGAATGTTAGCAACCAAACATGTGCACTTTATGGTGTAATGAGTATGACATAAAATTTGTTCATGAACTTCATACAAGAGCCAATATGAAGTTCCAATCTATAAGATAACATAGTTTTCTCCAAAGGTCATCACACTTAAGTTGAATAATAATGACATTGTTAAGTTTATGATGAGCATTTAATTGCACAACAAACTGGTGTGACGCTCTTAGAAGGAGAACGACCTACTTGAAATATATGAGCAAGCCCCTAACGAGTCGACATTTAGCAATGCCTATTCAGATCAGTGGCTAACTATGGCGTCAAAAAAGTTGATCCTGCCAGAGTACTTAGTCTATACGTCCTTCTCTCCTGTATAGAGAGCTGATAAATTAAGTTGTGCACCAACCAAAAAGGTGGCAAATTATATTGCTCTATACCTTAATACACATGTTGGCTATTCAGGGCAATTAAATTGGGCAGTGCACCAATAAAAAAGGTGAGACATTTCTCTCATCAAATTCACAGGTCTGTTATCTCAGATTAGATGGACCACCTTAAAAGCTTGTGCAACAAAATTTTGTGTTAACCAAGTAGGCTCCTTTCCAATTCCTGGTTAAATTTCAAAATTTCTGGCAGTATAGTCATCAGAGCCTGACAATATGTATTTCTCATCCCTGCACAAATGCTGGATGATCATCGGAAACTAGCATCTAGAAGAATTTCAAAAATAGAATCACCAAGAAAATTGAAAAACTTCAAAACAGATTATCAGCCTTGGGAAGTAACCACATCTTGCCTCAAAGCAATCACAAAAATGATTCACTCTAGAGTCTACTCTAACAGGATATTGTACTATCCCTTGAGAGGCTTTGCAGCTAAAAAAAGTAGTTCACATTTCAGCTTTTGAAAAAACTGAATTTCTTGCTATCTTCTAACTCGGTTCAATAAAAATTGTTAAGTATGATGTTAAATAAATCGAAGATATGTTTCAAATATAAGCAAACCAAAGGATATAGGAAAAGTCCCTATGTTCTTTACTGTGTTATATCAATATCCAAAATAGCGGCTTCATGACCGCTCAGAATCTTCTCACAATTCCCTATTCGACCATCCATCAAAGCACCCCATACAAATAAGCTCGGAGGAAGATGACCAAATTAGATTTACAACTCCAACTGGTAAAGCCCGATGCAAAATGTTTGTATCTTCAACAGACCATGTGATAAGAAAAGGTGGCAAGTACCTCCTTTATGGCCTTACAAGAAAGGTTAGGTTCACTTGGACATACTAACATCCGTTCCTAATAATAAAAATGGACAGTGATAAATGCAAAATGTCATGCTGGCTAGTAGTGCGAGAGGAAAGAGTTAGAAGATCCCAGACTAAAAGATTCCCATCCATTCGAGCAATTGCAGCTAGTGGGAGACTGCATACACAACTTACGACTGTGCCAACTTCAAAAGGTTGTTGGAGGCTGGCCACAACACTTGCCTGACAACCATGCAAATTTTAAGTAATAAGGACCTCACTCCAAACCACACTCTTCGCAGACTCATTCAGGCCTGGGCTGTTATAAATGCACAAATTTCAGTCCTTAAGCTGAATTTGATTTAGGCGTGCTGGAGGACGCTTGCATGAAAGGATCAACAAGGTTAGACAGTTTGAAAAAGCTGAGAGCAAAGGCAAAAGAAAGCGCTCAAAATTGTAGATGTATATTGGACTCGGGTGGTATTCCCTTGTTGCTCGTACTTCTGGTGGCTTCCAGCTCAGAAAGAAATATGGCTCCGGTTCCTAGTTCAGATATTGAGTGCTACGAAGCTGTTCTAGGGATATTGCCGCTTCTTTCTGCTAACAATGTTCTCAAGAGAATCATGTTCCAAGCATCTGCATCCTATAACCTGGCCAAAAGTAACCTAGATTGTTGATGCTAGAATTTGTGAAATGTAGTTCTTCCAAAGAAGAGCAGCCCTCCCCAAGCAGCGAGAACAACGAGGAGAACATCACGAGAACGACCATTTGATCTCCTATTTTGTGTTATTCTCTTTGTGCATGTAGGAAGACACAAGAGCATGTAGGAGAATATGCAATGCAATATGTAGAGCATGCGAGAAGCCACATCCTTGCTCAAATATTGAATCAAAGCTCTTATCCATGATCTGACTTCGTGTTTCCAACTTTGGAGTGTCGTTTTGAAGCTAGGCTGAATTTCGTTAGGTTCGTGAAGGTGTCCAGGACATTGACCTCTACGTGAACCTAAGAAGCGGCCCTTACATAATTACGGATTGGAACTATGTACATGCCTCACAGCCTTTCATTGAGATCTTGTCCTACACTAATGTCACAAAAACAAGGTAAATAAGGAGTATAGTTTGTTTCTTACAATCGTCTACAGGGGTCTAACAATGTGGGTGACGAAAATGCCTGGTACGGAGTTTAGAACAGGTAAATCAACCGTTTGATGAGCAGAGGCGTGATTGTGAATTGGCTTTCAGATTACTTGAAGATCATGCAATTAGTCCAGCATCGTTTACTGCTGATAGTGCGATTCCTAATGAAAAATTCAGATCCCAATACATGAAATGGCAGCAAGCGAATCGTAGGTACTGAGAACTGCACAAAAAGTGCAAAAAAAAGCTGGTCAACCAGGCAATCCTATTCTACGGGAAGAAACAACAAACCACATTGAAAATACATCCCTCGCACCCTCGCAGGGGGTTTGCGTGCATGCCAGCAAAAACCCTGCCATCCATGCAAAAACCCACGCAAGAACCCTGCCGTCCATGCAAAAACCCACACGTGCAGAAGAGAAGTAGCCAGCGTGGATTTAGTGAACTAAATATCTCACAGATTCTAATTTCTCCCCAAAACTAGCGTGATGCTTTACTTAAATATGTTTTAAATACGTGGCAGCCTCAGAAATTAACCTACTTTAACAAAAACAAATATAATAAAAGTTTTAAAAACTAATTTCAGACACAAGCACGTCAATGTTTGATATGATTACGTAATGGATTTTTGGTGACTATTTTGCCCATTTTTGAATAGATTAAAAAGCAAAATGGTCACCTGTTTTTTTAAAAAAAAATTAATGCAAATTCTGCCTGCGTCTGCCATGTGGCAGCATCAGATTGGTCTCACAAATTTGTAGTGTTGATTTTGCTTGTGCCTGCCAGTGACAGCAAAGGATTGGTTTAAAAAGGGTCCCAAAATCCATTACGCAATGAAAGGGGCCTTCGGGCCGAGCCTAAAAAATTTTGAAAATCCGAACCGGGCAGAATGGCTTTTGCTCGTCTCCTTCCATAATACAAAAAAAAAGGACCAAAAAAGTCGTGTGGACAGACCCTAGAGAGATCAATTGTTAGGGTTTGTGCTCGCATATCTATTCTTGGCAGGTACGAGAGAGAGGCAGAGAGAGAGAGATGGCAGGAGAGGGCGCTGGCCATGGCGGAGGAGGAGGATCTGACTACGTGCAGAATAAGCAGCGCTACTACCAGTCAATCCATCGCCTCACGCATTTGAAAGGTCCCTATGACAAGGTCTTTTCGGTGTATATTCCTTTCACCGTCATTGCCATCAGTGGTGCTATGATGGTAATGAGCTGCTGCTTCCACCATCAATGGTTTTGTCTCCATGTTTTTGTTTGGCAGTGGTGTTTTGTTTAGTTGTTATGCTATGACTAGGCCACTGTGTTCTTTCTTTAGACCTGCAATGAATAATGGATTGACTGATAATTTTTTTTTTTCCGTAATTAGCGATTGATTTGTTCTACAGAACTTATGCATACATGGAAAAGTAGACGATCTGATCCACTTTCAAGCAGCTGAACCACATTATAACTCCTATGGCAGCAACTAATCCTCCAGCTGCATGTGCAGCATCAGCACCCACAATAACTTGACTTACAGTAGCAACCCAATTATCTTATTGATGGGAATCAGCAACAATTTGAACGTTATCTTCATTCTATCTTCGTCTCTGGCTGCCAATCAGTAGAGCTAGTCGCTTACTAGCTAGCGAATTCGACTCCTAAACTTTCCACAAGTGCTCTTTCTCCACAAAAGAGTTCTCTTAGTGGATCACTCTCTCAACACGAACCGTGTCTGTCTCCACCATTATCAGCCTTTTACTTCTCTACTCTACCCCCCCCCCCTCCCCCCGCGTCTCACGATCCTTCCCAGCTAGGCTTTACATCCAGGGCTGCAATTTGCTAGGCAGCATTAAAGCAGCCCACGCACCCCACAGATGCTTGGGTGCGATCCCGGGCTAGCACCCACCCCAGTGCTAGCTCACGAGCTGGGCTAGTGTACCCCGTGAGGTAGCAGCACTGGCTAGTATTTGCAGCCCATTACAGTGATTCTAAGCTTGCGGCCTGAGTCCCTTGTATGTTGCCTTACTCATTTCTGCTGCATCTCTATCCTCCTTTTTTGTTCCTGATCCTTCTCATCTTCCACCCCTCTTTTGGGCTGCTGACAAGCAAAGAGAGATGTCTCACGAAGCAGATCGCAAAGGAATGCTGAAAAGATAAGAGGAGGAGAGTACAGCTGAAGAAAAGGAGCGAGATTTAATGTATTGAATCAAAGTTGTGGAGTGAAGAACACGCAGTGGAAGAAATAAACCAGTAGGCTAAAATTGATGTGACCTCCCACTTACTCACTTCTCTTACTCTGCAAGTAAATGATTTGGAAAAGCCTACACCAATATGAAAGAAGACTGGGAAAGAAAGCACAGGGTCTTCAATTTGAGAATAATTGGATTGAAAGAAGAGGATATTGAAGATGCTAATTTTAAAGACCCCCAGGTCTTAACTAGGAAGCTGATTCACAAAAGCACATGAAGATATGGATGGTGGTACAAATCAACCCAACCAATCCTAGATCATACGGATCTAGCCCCCAAGCTATGGACAATTGGCAATATCCAAATGGTAGTAGGGTGAGATCGCTCTCCAACAACATCTAGCCACCAAGCTCATAGTCCAATGATCCAAGTGAGAGGGATGTGGACATGCTTATACACACCCAAGCTACTCCCTAACTAGAAGTGAACTAGGCTACCTCATTGGGACTATGTTTTTGTTGCTTTGTCAACTTCCATAAAGCATTTGACACCATCCCTAGACAAAAGCTTCGGGGAACAATGAGGAACAAGTTCCCTTTAGAGCTAAGAGAAGCAACACACAAACTATATAAGGTGTTTGAAGGTCAAACCCAATTCCACTAATTTTGGATGTTTATGGATAAATTAGGATTGGATAAGGAAGCATAGTTGAGGTTCAATATGTGAAGCCCTCCGTTAACTCGTGAGACCATATTGGAGTTTACTAGAACCCATAGTAGACATGTAACTCACCACCCAACTGTAGACCCCAAGCCCATGATATCACCCTTGAGCTTGGGAGAAATTTTCTCATAGAAACAAGCTTTTAGAGGATATGGAGATAGAGGAAGATAGATTTAGATAAAGTTTGTCAAGCATGGAGACAAAGTTGGTTTTATTCGACACGACTCTTTTGGCTTTGGTAGTTGAGTCTTTTCTCATAATGCTAGTCTTAGAAGCCCGTTCTGACCCTTTTGGGTCAGAACGTACAGTACGTTCCGTTCCGTACGTTCTGGAACGTGAACGAGTTAGTGTAATTAAAAAATAATTGATATATGACCCTGCTGGCCCGCGACTTCTGCATTTCACAAATAGCGAGTTGTCATACTTCTAACGAAGAAGAAAATAAATTGCTACACAAGGGCAGCGGCAGCGGAGCTCGTCCAAACATGAAGAATAATCATTCACAAGGAAAAGTTCTGCTCTGCTAGATTTTGCGAGGACAGGAAGGTGCCATGGAAGCCATAAGGCACTCTGGAAGGAAGCTTCACGGAGGCGATGAGCTCCAGCGATGGTGAGCTTGCGTCCAAGACCAGCAGCTCTGATTGCTCCGTTTTCTCATTGTGGCAGAAAGAAAGCAGGAAGCCATCGTCCTCAGCAGCTGTCTCATCATTACCATCTCGAGGAACAAAGAAAGGCTCTCCCCCATAGCAATTTTCACCATGCATGAATCTGGACACCACCTTATCTTCTGGATCTTTGCCAGGGAATTCAAGATCCACCTTGGCAATTCCAGAAACCTTTGGCCATGGCTCGGCTATGGTGAGATAAGCATAGCGGCTTTTCCTACCTACAAAGCGGCGATTCACTTGGCCAGCCTCTAGATGCACGTTTGCAATCTTGTGCCTTGTGGACGATCCTGTTTGTGTGTTCAATCTTATCTCACACAAGATGCTCCTCAAGCTTCTTTAGATATTAACACTCAGGATATGTTTTTTTTTCCTTTGTAAAAAGAACATTTAAAAAAAAAAAATTGAGGGTCCTGTTGAGGAATGGAACGCGTTCTGGTCCCGAACGGACAACTAAGATGCTAGTATTAGTTTAGAATTTGTGAGGTGGCTAGCTACTCTAGAGTTGTATCTATACATTGCATAGTGTGGTTTTGCCCTATGGATCCAGTTGGTGGTCTCTTGAGGACATTAATGGATTATTTCATCTTAGTTCATTTCATTTCTCTCTTTGTTAAGTCTCTGATTCATTACGATTTATCAATTTCCAGCCGTGGGCTAGGAGAAGGCAGTGAGTTTAGGCCCTCATTGGTGGTTAATAGTAAATACTTGGTGCCAATAATAGCTAGTTATAGTTGGAGTAATGACCCTAGGTCAATCAAAGGACACCCACAATGGACATGTGAGAGCGGCTACACAACATGTACCCGAGACGTGTGCTTGTGTTGTGATTATATAAGAGTTACTAAGGGCATTGGACGATCAATTATGTTGATAATTGCTACAAATTATGATACATAATATGTTAATAGGTCTTTATGAGTCAAGACTTTAGTAAAGGTAGTTTACATTACTAAGATGTAGTTTGTATTCTTTGAGCATAAACCAACAATTAGTTTTCTAAATGAACATGCATTAACACAGAGATTTTACTTTTCTTTAATCCATTCCTTCAATTTGTTAAGCTGGAAATAGATTAAAAAATGGTATGAATTGGTGAAATAGTTGCCTTCGAATACGCTAGAAATTTGAAAAGTACTTGGCCAGTAATTTAAGAAAATATGATGTCGCTAATTAGGCTACCTTGATGGCTCTATTGAAAACAGAGAAACTAAGTTTTTACAGACCACTTTAACAGAAAGTGCCAAGATGAGGGTTAGCTCTCGCCATTTGTAGGTGGATGTAGGAAGATGGAAGAATATTTGTAGAGAAGAAAGGACATCAAGTTACGTACGAGGGAAGCATTGTTGAACCTTCATTGCAACATCTATGACAATATTAGATCAAAATATAACTCTTAGGCTTGCAACCTATGACCGCATAAGTTAATCTTATGATTTGTTAGTTATAGTCTCGGGTTATGGGAAGACAAGTGAGGTTAGGCTCTAAAGGATGATTAGTATTGGGTGTTCGTTAGTCGAAGCTAGTCGTAGCTGGAACGGTGACCCGTGACCAGTGAAAGGACACCTTGACAGGATGGGTGCGAGTTGCCACACCATTATGTACCCAGGACTGGGCTGTGGCTATGTAAGAAGTACTACGGGCATTTGAAGATGCATTATGAGATGGCCTATGGTGGTATCGGATGCCATTGCTATTGTTTAATGAATTGAATTTCATGCCACTGTTATGTCCCAAGCTTGGGGGTGAACACAGGTTAGTGTTTTATGCTGTACATTGAGTTATATTTCGAGTTCTTTTTTGGTTTCAATCAACTCTCCAATATGATCTAGCAGGTGAACTATGGCCAGCTTTCATAGTGATATCAGAGCCAAGCATCTGTGCGAAGGATCAAGAGTTGTTTAGAGATCAAGCCAAGTATTTCTGCACTCTAGAATCTTTTCTCCAAACTTCGATGAATGAGGTAGAAAAAACCTCTCACTAAACTTGAGCAATGAACCAATAAGCCACCTAAGGAGCATAGTTGCACGAATCATGGTTCGAACCATAGTTGCAGCGAATCTCGATTCGCTGGGTCTGCGATTCGCGGGTCGCGATTCTGCGAATCGCGATTCGCGACCCAGAATCGCAAAAAAAAAAAAAAAAAAAAAAAATTTTTTTTTTTTTGGAAAAATAGCTTATTGCTGAAATTTTTTTAGGGGATCAATGGTCAAACCAGCGTTTTGCCTCTCAGAAGTGCAGTAGATGAGGCACAAACAGATCTTATTTTCAGTAGCTATCCGGTTGTCATTTGCTCTGATTTTCAGTAAATGTTAATGCTACAGTTTGGACTATCAACTGTATGGATGATGATCACTTTTGGTTCACTGGAGATGTGAGTGCAATGTACATACAGTTGGGGGCATAAATATTGGGCCCTTCTCGGCGCGCATTTGGACCCCATTTTTATCTACAGGGGGGCGGTGGCATTTTTATCTACAATGTCTATATAGCAAGAAGCTCTAGGGGGTTCGGGGGACAGTAGCCCCCCGGGAAACGAGGGGTTCGGGGGGTGGAAGCCCCCCGAGAAACGGGGGGTTCGGGGGGCGGTAGCCCCCTGGTGGGGGGTTTGGGGGGCAACGCCCCCCAACGGCGGGGTCCGGGGGCTGCCGGTAGACCCCGGCCCCGACGGTAAGGCCTCTTCATGATTTGGCCTTCCAACTCCTTGAGTGAAAACACACTTTTTGGTGTTTCGCACCCGAAACAGTCGGCAAACTACACAATCATAATCCCCTCGATCAGAGCTTTCATCTGATACCCATATTGCCTAAAAAAATTTCAAAAAAAAAAAAAAAATCGATTCTACACGATTCTGGGAAAATCCCGAATCGCGAATCGGAATCGCGATTCTGATCGTGTATTGGAATCGCGATTCGGGAATCGCGCTGCAACTATGGTTCGAACCTCGACCACGGTTCGAACCGGGAAAAAGGAAAAAAAGAAAAAAAAAAAGCCCAAAAAAACGTTTTAGAGTTTTTTTTTTTTTGAGCATGAATCATCGCAGCCTTTCTCTTCTACCATTCATTGTTCTCTACTTGAAGCTTATAAGCAACTCGAAACGTTTCGATTTGATATTGGAATCAACAAATTTGATTGGTTTTTTGAAAAATTTATCAAAAGAAAGAAAAATTTAATTTTTTTGGAATCCATTTGCTCTAACTTGATGTGAAATTAAAAAAATAAACTTGAATCGCGATTGGATTGCGTGGGAACTATAATGATGAGGGATGGACTTCGCTATACTTTGACCTCACTTTAGCTCTTGAGAATGATTGTTGCGTCTTTGTAGCCAAAAAAGTGGATGATGGACTTTCTTTTTTGCTATGTTTGGTAACTATCCTACACATAACCTCAATATATTTGCCTGCCTTATTAGCGGATATGGAGTTCTCATCCAGGACTTCATTCAAGTTGTGGCCATTTGGTTTTTGTTAATACTATCTTAAGTCATAGTTAAGTAGTATATTTTGCCCACTAGCTAGTATTTTATATTTTGTCTTTGTCTTGGTAACTCGTCTACATATTATGGTTCTTTTTCTTTAAGAATAATTATCATCATTATTATTTTTTCTTTCTTCTTACTGATTGTCATTTGCTTCTTAAGCAACACTAGGTCTACCCATATGCTGGCCTTTGAACAAATGTCTGAAAGCTTATGTGGACACATGTTTGTGTCGAAATCCATTTTTGAGCCTGAATCAGCCTTTATGTCAAAAGAATGTGGAGCCTACATATGGCTTCACACATAATTTCAGATGGTCAGACTGCATTTTTCACTCTTGATAGCAACTCCTTGTAACTAAATTAGCTTGCTAGCTACTTCCCAGAACTCTCTTTTTATATTGTTGGATGCCTTGGGGCTCTAGAAATCGAACTCATTAGGAGCCAGATGATAAAATTGCTTGAGCTTGAAGCTATAACGTTCACACTAGTCTCCCATATCAGTCACATCCACACACGCATAGAGATCATTCTGTTGATTACAAAGCTCTAGCTGCTATCCACATGCAAACATTAGGTATGGCTTCTTACAAAATGACAAATAACTTGTCCCATCTCAATCTTACTATGCTTAAAATTTTATGTGCGTACTATGACTCCTAGATGGCTGATGTGTATGAATTGTGTGACATTGTGGAAAGGGGGAAATTGAATGGAGGGAGACCAGAATGATTGTCAGGCTCAAAATGCAGAGCTCTTGTATAAAGTTTATGTTTTAAAACTTTCTTTCAGACACCTGTTACAAATACTGAGGCTGTAAAAATAGGGAAGATTGATGTACCATAGTTTGTGCGCACTATGTTGTAGTGTGGGAGTAAACGATTGGGAGAATCCACACATATGCAACAGAGCACCAAGAAACATGAAAAATTTGCAACAAGGGCTCAAGTTTCCTTGGCAGATGATGATTTGCTTATGTTTAATTTGTGTTTTCATAGATGCCACGCATGTGACTGGAAACTACAACCCTTGCAACAACAAGGTTGCTGGATGTTGAAAACGAAACCATGAAAAAGAGTGTTCTAGGGAGCTCATTTTGGAACCGTGTCTTGGTGCACCTAAGCACAGTAAGGGATTTAGACTGGTGTTGTGATGGAACTTTGCTGAAGATACTTAAGAAACTTGTAGAACGAGAAACAATCATCAATGGTCTAGAATGTTAATTCAGGGAGAGGCAACCAGATGATGGCCTCCTTATGATGGAAATTCTTGTGTTCTATATGGGAGCTCTTTGTTTGCAAGGACTCAAAGATATGTACTAGGATATGTGACAGTGACACCATGATATATGCTTTCATGGCAGTTAGAATTAGATGAAGTTGGAATTAGCTAGTGAAATTGTGTCTAAGTGTTAGGTTGGTTACATAAGTAGCATAGATTTGAGCATCATTAGTCTAAAATTTGAATGAGCATTATTTACCTTTTTATATTGAGTTTATGAATTTCATTAGAGATGCAGAGGAACACATACAGCAGATTATAGTGTTCCCAAATATGTCTGGTAAACAAAACATCCAATTATATCTATTCTTGTGATTGCCAAACAACTGGTAGTGCAATGGCTTTGTACAGTTCCAACTTTTTTATTTGATGAATATGGATTAATCTATCAATGTTTATTCATGCAGGTGTAGTCTGAACTCACATGATGTTTTTTGAGACAATTGTTTTCTGAACTCACATGTTGTAGTATGGTTAGTTCGGACAGTTACTACTTCTAAATTATTTTAATGGTTTAAATGGTTTAGCTGACTACCCTTTGACCTGTAATCTGCTTAGGTACGTGGGCTCTATAACTTGTCACATGGGATTGGCAAAAAGGAGTGATTATCAAATAGTTTTTATTGGTCAATCTTTACGATGCTTACATGCGATGTGCAGATAGATTCATCAAGTTCTTTGCTTGTAGGCAATGTAAGAATTGAGATTGGTAGGATATACACCATTGCCAGATGCTGTGCTACTCATTCAAAGATGCTGACCTTTTCTGTCTTACAAACCAAGATTCAAGATTGTGGAAATATTATGGAACTTAAGTGTTTACTTTATGTGACGCATTTTGGGGACATTTTATGTGTTTCTTAGGCTCTTGGAAGCATTTTGGTAAATATTTCTCATGACCTAACAAGGCTGGCCTGTAGGTTCAGCATTCTTTGACAATTTGATGAATACAGGTTTGTTTGTTTGTTTGTTTGGTTACTAGGCTTGTAAGATCTACATACAGGTTTTGCGCTTACAGAATTTCAAACATTAGATGAGGTTAATTCGTTCATACAATTGAAGTTGGGTTTCTTTTAGTGCTTTTCTTCATGCATGATTATAGAGACTCAAATTCGTTTCAAGGCATAGTCAATCAATTTATAGTATCCTATGGTTAAGTTCCATTTTGATGTCCCATCCCAGTCCCTTGCAATTAAGATCAATGCAGCTACCCTTCAGTAATTTCGTTTAGTTTCTGGATGCATGTTGGCAAAGGAAGTTGGATTTTTATATAAATTACTTTGCTATTAGTGAGAAACTTGAAATGAAAATGCTGACAATCTTTAATGAACTCAAAGTGAAATTTAATCACTTGGTTGGTTGTGAATTATGTTATGATAAATGATTAAACCATTGGACTTCGCAAGTATCCAGTTTCTTTTGCTTAAAAAAAACACTAGTGAGACACTCACTTTTTTAAAATGTCAAAGGCATCTTACAAATTCTGATGAGGGTGAAAACCTTGTCTGTGATATGGTGGAACTGAACAATATACATTTGTAATGTCACAACTTTATTTCAACAGGCATGGTCAATCACTTTTTATTCAAGCAGCATGTTAGGTCCATTTCACACTACATGCCTGGTAAGTCTAAAATTTAAAATAGAGCTTTCCTATTGGTCCAGAGGAGAATAAATGGGACTCTCACCCTTTCATAGTAACAACCACTTGCCACTGTGGCAGATGACACGGCAGGGGCAGGGGCAGGGACCCACTACCACATAGGGGCAAATCCATTTTTGGGGCCAGCCATTGTTCCCTAGTATGTTGGCCTGCATTTTGAAGTTTTTTTTAACCTTTCACTGCTAATATTCCTTTCAATGAAATGCATTTCAATTTTGACCTTTCCAATTGAAGGTTGATTGCTTGAAAAAAAAATTGTAGAGCGTCATTCAACCTTTTAACATGAAAAGTTTGATTCTTGCATTTCAAAACACGACACCTTAAATAAAATGGACCAATCGTATGTCAAGATTCAAATGGGCCAATCATATTGTAGCCCTTCATTTAACACTTACCAACCAAATGTGACATGGGGATGATCAATTGCCCGTTTACTCACTTTCCAAGATTCAAAAATCTTGCCTATTACTAAGAGTCTGTTATAAAGCATATCAAGGGAAAAAGTTGTAGGGTTGAAAAGCTTTAAATCTATGGTTTTGCAGATGAGTGCATCAAAATTAAATGCTCTGTTGGAAGTTTTTTTTGTTCTGGGTATCAATTGAACCCAAAAATTCTAGTTTTCACATGATGAATTCCTATTATCATTGTGTCATTTTAATTTGGTGCTTTACACTAGACAGAACATATGTCGTTTAACACTAAAACTTCAAAGTATAAGGAAAAGTAATCTGACTACACTTAAAAAATTGTGATAGATTTGTTAGTTTACTATAATTCTATTGGTGAGTATACTATAACCCTATTTTGTTATTACTACACAAGACGGTTCTAGCGGGTCGTTTGAGGTCATTTCAAGGTGGTCTCTAGATTAGTCTTAGTGACATCACAATGCTAGAAAAGGTTTTTCAACAACCATCGGGTAAAAGTGGATTAATCTTGTCAAAAATTCCAATTGGCTAATAATAAAAGCTATCCAATGAATGAATTGAAAATTCAACCAATTTTTATGTATTGGAACAGTCTTTTTAGTGACCTTTTCACCCGATAAAAAGATTATAAAATTACGTGAGGTTGTTAGGCTGAGCCATGATTGGATGGCCCATGAACCGGGCATGAAGGTCACTAAAAAGACTTTTCCTAAATGTGAATAATGGGTTGTCATGACATTTTACATTATGGCTAGGGATATTTTTTGGGCCCATAGATATTGATTTTTTTTTGACACATTCACCATTGCTTGTCTAAATCAATTTAAGAACATGACTAGTGTTTTTTTTCCTTATCGCACATAACTATTGTTTTGTCATCGCTCAAAACCAAAGATTTGACATTCCTACAAAACCTTACAACTCAAATCCATTATTTTTCCATCACGGTACTAGAGCCTATCTTGTCTTTTAGATAAGAATATCGATTCAAATTCTTTGAATCCATTCAATGAGTTCTCAATCAATTTTTCCTAGCATAGATTGTTTAGAAATAGTCAAATCTACTAGAAATATATATTGAATCATTTGTGGTCGAGAGACTCATATTCAAAGTTGGAGTAGGATTGGTTGCTACCAACAATAGTCTCTATGGTTTTTTGGTGATTGTTGACATTTGTAAAAATAGCCTTAATGTAATTGATAGGTAGCTTGGTATTGCATTAGTGGCAACCTTCATCTTCTTCTTTTGGAGACATGTATGCACCAAATACCGCTCTTTTCCACAAAGAAAACACAAAGCTCTTTCTTTGCCTTGTTGAGAGATACCTCCCTCAGTTAATTTGGGGCCACATATTGCATTGGCTTCCTTGAGGTGACCATGTGGTTGAATTTAAGTAAAGCAAGGTAACCATGCTTCTGATTTCCAAATTAGCAATACAAATTACATCCTCAAATGAAGCCAACACATTCCAATGGCACTCATTTGATAGTTGGCCAACTGGAAGAGGACTCTTTAGCACCTATTTTTTAATTGCCGCAGGGATCTATGGTTGGAAGTCCACCATCTTCTCCATCGTTGGTAATTCCCTGCCCCACTGACAGTTCACACCGTTTTGTTGGGCGACTCACTTATTCGGGAATGTTCTTTACTTCATTTCTGGCACTCGTGCAGGCTTGCGGTTCAAGTTTTTGGTGGTTCTTTGCCGCTCTCGGTGACGGCTTGTTTGTGACTTGTTGTGTACTTTTCCAGTGTTGTTTAGTTATATTGGACTGCCTCCCTGCATGGTGTGCTTTTGGTCCTTTATAATTTTTTGTATAGGACACCTCTTTCCTGGGGGTTCGATATAGTTTCGGCCTTGGGTTGCCATTTAACTTTTTGTACTTATACATTTGTAGAAATATAATAGTATCGTTAAGCTTTGCGGAAAAAAAAACTAGTCTATAGTTGGCAAGAGTTGAAAAGTAGATGTTACAATTTTTTTTACATAATTAAAAGGGGGAGTTTATGTAAGAGATGAGTAAATGTAGATAGGAAATGCCATACTTACAAAATTTGAAATATAATGCCTAAATATTTTCAATGTACCATGAATGCATATACTTTTTTTTATCGTACCAAGCTTTGGCAGAGATATTACCTTGACTATATTGTCTATAGAGCATGTCTTGATACCACATGGACAAACACTATGCCATGGGTGACCACCGATTGACACTTGGCAGGATTCAAAGAAATACCATTGACTCTAAATGAAGACATTTTCTATGCATCCTAAATGCATGTTCGTCTTGGAATGAAGTTCAATGAATACATAAATCATTGCTTAAAAATCTCCAAAGAGTTCCTTACAAAATCCATGCACACAACACATTACCTTTGGGAAGTGCTAAGTGCACTTCACAATCCAAATGGCATTACCTTGTATGCATATGTACCCCATATTGTGACAATGGTTTCTTCAATTAGTCACTTGGTGAAATCTTAAGCTGACTATAACCACTGAAACCATACAAACTATTTGACGTCCAACCGCCTGGCAATCCTTTCCAAGACGTTTTTCATAAAGGGCAAAGAAAACGATTCTTATGAATCACATCATTTGGCATTTTATAATCCACAAAGATCTGAAGTTTAACATTCTTTTTACAATCAGAACTTCTAAAGTTGATAAAATAGGCCTGATTCTGCTTCGGAAGCTCTGCTTAAGTGAGAGTCCGAATGTTCTGTCTTCTACACACATTGTTTGCAAATACTCATAAGGCCATTGTCCTGGTCGTTTAGAATTCTCTTTGATAAAGAAATGTTATGCTAGAAGTGTAAAAATAGTTCTCCTCTCCTGTAGCTGACAGGGGAGCTTTGCAAAGACATAAGAGACTGTTTCAGCATTGCTGGAGCTCCTAGCTTGTGGGCATCCAGATTTAAGATAAAATGCCATGAGTGGACTCTTTACTTTCTTTGGATTTGATCAATGTGCTATTTCTTTGATACAAGTTTTTTGATAATTCCTTGTGATTACAGAGACTCCTAAAGATTTGGAGTAATACTGTAGCAAATACTGGTGTTTATAGGTTCAATAAACCCCCAGAAAAGACATATTTGCTCTTTGCCCATCATCTTCAAAAAATGGACCATCCATTCTGCATGCAAAATGGCAATTGTCCAATCTTATTCATTACCAAAGCAACGCGGCATGAGGTTAAAAAAAAACTCTATAAAAGAAATCATGATGCCTTACAAAACCTGTTTTGTGGGAAAAAAAAGGAAAAATTAATTAAAAAGTCAACCATTAATGTAATGGTATGAGCTGGCCCAGCCCATTCCATACTACATAAGCGCTTACCAGTGGCAACAACTTGGTATCTTTCTTGGGTTTTCACGCTAAATTTGCATATCAATTTACAAATTTTGCAGTCATGTCTGCAACTCTCAGTTGGATGATTATCTATGCTGTTCTGTAGAGTCTCCAAAGCCACTACCTTTTGCATCAATTTATTGTGCTGGCCATGACGATGGACAAGATGATTTTGTAAAGCAGTTAAGTGTAAGCATCACTTGAAGGTACATTTATCTAAAAGGAAGAATAGCAGGTCTAGTCCAGCACTGCTGTCTTAAAATCCAAGGTTGGCTACAAATGCTTAGGGAGGTGAAATCAAAGTCCAGCATTTCAGGAGAGTTCTGGCCACTTCAGCAGTCTATCATCTATGATGTATGTAAATATGTAAGATGTAAGAGGTAAGATATTGAACTCTTTATGTAACAAGTTATCTTGATGTGAGACTGATATTTCTAGAGAGTCTTCTTTATAGGGAATCTGGTTCACGGGGTCCCGCATTGCATTGCTTCTTTGAGAAGATTTGACTTGTGTTCTGTGTAATGCATGGTTCCATGGTTCTGGCCAGAGTCCTGCTAGAAGTAATAAATGATAATGTTAGTTTCCCATAGGAGTTGGACCCAATTTTGGTCCAGTAGTAATTCGTGGGTCCAAGTAAAGTCTAATTATGTTAAGGGACCCTATCTTCACTTTTAAGGGTCTTGGAAGGTTCTAGAACTTAGAGTTTGGAAGAGTCTAGGCCCTTGGAAGGCCAATTTATATGTACTCTTTGTTCATTTGTAATTCATTCCCTTTCAAGCATTGCTATTACTTTCTCTCTCCTTGAGGGCGCCTAACCCTCTCCCTCTTCTTCTTCTTCCTCTTTTTTTTCTTCTTGTATATGGAGATTGAATGTTAGAAGGATCTTGGCACTTTGATTTCCTACAAGTCCCACGATGGAACCGCTCCATCTGTTCCAACTTTCAGACTTGTAAGCTGGTCTTATTATCATGTAAACCCTACCAAACTATTCTACAAAGACTGTTTTGAGGTATTTATGTGGGAGGAAAGAGCACGTCTTCTTCCAAACATTGTCTTGTCAGGGAAAGGGACTTCAAACTGTGAAATCTTCTGTGTGGAAGTATCAACAATCACCACCGAGCTCAAAATAGCTTTGCCGCATTTGCAATGAGGTGAATAATTCAAGGTCACCTTAAGGGATTTCAAAATCATTTCTCTTTGTTTTGTTGAATGAGCTGTTCTTGCTTATGTTTCATGGATTAAGGTGTCAGAATTTCTCATACAAATTCTAGATGGAGTTTACTAGTCCTACTAGCACTCATAGACCAAGCATAGAGATTAAAGAGATTATAGATTGTGGAAGAATTGAGCAAAGCTCTAAACAACAGGATTGAATTGTGGTGGGGCGCCAACCTACATATATAGTTTCTCTAATCTATGTGAAAAGCTAAAAGCATAAAGCAAATAGCAAAAGACAAAAAGCTATTTGCTAATATTAATACCTATATTGGGTAACGACCCAAGATGTATTTCTTAGTGAAACAAATCCTAATCTAGTAGTAGTGCGCCCACCTACATGCATGAGTAATGAAATACCTTACTATAAATAATAATGATCCTATAATATGATTTACTAAAAATAGTAATGGCCCCTATAATAGCACGCAAGTATGGCGTGTGTGCCTCCATCAATTATAGGGTTTCAATGCCTCCTATGCACCATGATCTTCCTTTGAGCACGTCATGATCAAAATAGTCTATTGACTCTACCTCCTTAGGTGAGATCACAAAAATCCATATTGACCTAACTCCTTAGGTGAGATTGCAAAAATCCATAGTGACCTAAAGGCAAAGGGGCCTAAACCATTGAATTTTAAAATCACCAAGTAGTACATAATCTGGTGTAAGACCTAGGGTTTAGTATTCAAGTCCGCTTTGCACTGGAGAATTCCAAGGGTTCAACAGGAATCTAAATGACATGGATTCATGTAATCAGCAATGCCGTGTCATCTTAGTTCAAAGCCCATATGTAATCAGCAATAGGAGCTGTGTCATCTTAGCTAATAGCTGAGGTGGGCCTTGATATTTCTAGACTCCAAAAGAACTATGTTGCAAGGATAATTAGGGAGATCTGTAGGCCTATCTCAAAGAGGTGGTGTGTGTGTGTGTGTGTGTGTCTCTCTCTCTCTCTCTCTCTCTCTCTCTCTCTCTCTCTCTCTCTCACACACACACACACACACTCAAAGTTTTGCAAACTAGAAGCTGGAATTACAACGTGATAAGGACAATATGGCTATCAACCAAAGGATCAACCATGTTTTAACACAAAGGCCACAACCCCGATAGGCAAGAAATTTGTCATACCTAGGGTATCACATATTACTGATTTCACAAATTCAGCCCACCTTTTCGGCAAAAGATTTTATGCAACACTAAACAGATCCTTGCATACACAAATAATAATAATAAAAGTTTGCACACACAAAAGTTTGCAACTTACAACAAGAATCATTCTTCAGGTCAAAGCCTTAAAGCACACAAATACCAAGTTAAGCTCAACACCAAGAGTTCATAAGAATTCGGGATTGATGAACAAGGATGAGACCACTACGAAGTTGAAAGTAGAAATGAACAAACAAAAGTTAGTGGGTTACTGAACTCGGCCACTTCTTACAATGTGGTTGTAAACTTGAGCAATGATTACTTACAAAAGGGTACAATTTAACATGGAGATGCCAAGCACCATGAGGTACAATCAAGCAATGTTGACTTCTTACAAGCACAGCATCATCGTGAACACAACTAGTTCTTCCTTTTGTTAGAGAAAGAGGAGTGAGTGCCAATCCACAAATCCAGATCTCAAAGGAAGCAATCAAGAAATTCTTCCCTATTTTCCATCGTGGAGACTAGCAATGCACAGTAGATTTAATCTCTACCATTGACATAGCTAAAATGCCAGAACTGAAGAGATCGCAAGAAGCGGCCACATTTAGTCTTTTTATCAAGTATCATCTCTCAACCCAAATGAAGATATCGAGGGTTGATCCATCTATTTTTACATATGATTAGTCATACAATCCAGGCTGAGTCAATACTGTTTTTCCAATTCTTTATAAATTCTGAGATCCTTTTCGTGAGCGTTGGAAGCATACCATCTATCGTCTATTCACACTCAGTTGCAGATTCTCTGAAGGGGGTAAGCAAACTTCCCTTTGCAAAAACACCGATGAGCATCGTGCAAAGGTGGCAGGATCACCCGAGGACGAAGAATCATTGATGCATCCATTTTGAAAGAGATTGACAATCCTCTTCACAGCATAATGGAAACAGTGAGTGAGAGAGATCCAGCAAGCTACCTGATACAAAATGCCTAGAGTCTTATCGCCCACTTCACTGTAGCGCTGCTGTTTCCACCTCCATTCCTCGTCAGAATTCTCTCCCCAGAAGTCCCATCCTCCTCTGCCATTCTCCCCACCACTGCCGCTGCCGCTGCCCCACCCGCCTCCATTACTGCTGCCATAAAAACCACTTCCATCATCCTCATCAAAGCCATCTTCGTCTCCACCTCCCGAAGGCCTTCTTCTAGATCGCCGCAGTTTGAAGGCAATACTCCTGGGAGCCATTTTGTAGCGATTTGGATGTACAGTGGGAGGCGCAGTTGCATCTTGTATGGGCGCTTGTCCAGACAGCGAGGCCTCCAGGGATCTCAACCCATACATCACAGATATAGCCAAAACTTTCGATGGCTGCGCACGCAATCCAAACCCTCGCTGTTTCTTTTGCCCATAAAATTCTACCAGGCTTACCATAGCGAAAGCGACTGCAGTACCTGTGTCAACCGCCATCAGAGTCACCAGGCAGCTTTTCTAGTCTCAAAATTCTGCAAAAAACACAACCTCTGGTGAGCTTGCTGATACCAATGTCGCTGATTGGCTGGATATTTGCTTTCCCCGTACGTGTGAATAAATTATGCAAAGACAGCATAGAATTTATCAGCGGAATTGAGAACAGCGGACAAAATTTAACTATGTTTTACGGGCACATGAGATCGCAGTGATCACTCTCACATCTGTAGAATCAAGCAAACATTCAGATTCCTCATGGATTGAGGGATAGACGTCGGGGCTGCCTACCTATTTATTTACTTCCTGTTTCATTCAATCCGTTGAGAATTCTAGGTGCAGATTACGAGTAAAAAGCAACATGACCTGCCATAAAGAGATTTCAGAATCCCTAATAAAATTGCTGCTATGGACGACTTAAATCAGACAAAATCAGACGGATAGAGAAACCTAAAAGGGTATCCAAAGAAGCTGGAATAAAAGAAAACCGTATACAAACTGAGTTAAGCGAATTCAATCTACAAAACAAAATAAAGATCCAAACCTTGCTTGCTAAGAAAATAGATAGCTATCCACCCAACTAGACCATCTTCAAAGCTCTTCAGGCCCTTATGTGAATCCGCTCGTCTGATTCTTCTTCTTCTTCTTCTTCTTCTAGATTAACAGCACAGATTCCAAACCATGGCGCATCCCTTCCTTTGCTGGCTCTGCAGCAACCCTCCTCCCACCATCGCCGCAGCAGCAGCAGCAGCAGCAGAAATGGGGAATGAATGCATTTGGATTAAAAGGGAGTATTCCCATAAGCAAAGCCAGGAAAATGCTTGTTCTGTCAAGCCAACCATTCTTCAACCTCCACTTGTCAGTCTCAAGGTTAGGGTTAGGTTCTATATATCGGGGCCCCTGGGTCTTCCATAGCATGGTAGGTTACATCTCAAGATAGATTAGGTTAGGGCCTGCATATTGATCACTTCTGTATATTGAATGCTTGGGTCTTGAATATTGGCTAGGTTTTGCATATTGCTTGGGCCTTGGATATCAGCTTAGGTTTTTGCATATCGGCTAGGTTTTGCATATTGCTTGGGACTTGGATATCAGCTTAGGTTTTGCATATTGAATGCTTGGACCTTTGGATATCAGCTTAGGTTTTGCATATTGAACGCTTGGACCTTGGATTTTGGGTTAGGTTTAGCGTATTGAACACTAGGGTGTAAACTAGTGTTGGGCGGGTATATAGGTGGCCGGGTGGTATCAACAATGGTATTGTAGAACATACCCAACCGGTATATGATTTTGTAATACTACAGTCGATACCCGACCCGGGCTGGTTTTAGCCATCAATGCACGTATCGATACCCGCATTAGGGGCAAAAAGTTCAAATTTAACATGGTATCAATATAGTATCCATTTTTAGTTGGTTTCAAAATTTACATATCTGATAAATATTCATGGTGTCCTAAAGACATTGATGGGCACCAACAAAGTATTGGCCTTTAAAATCATATGCATATTATATTTAAAAAGGTCATGTTTTTCATTGAATGCATAATACCTTTTATAAAATGTTTAAATTTAGAAAATAATTATATACTCATACCAGAGTTTATACTCGGCTGGTATCACCCATGTAATACACAATTCAGTTGATACAAAATTTGCAAACATGATGATACTCTGGTATCAAAAAAATTTAAAAGTATAATACCAGGACTCGGGCACTGGTATTGAAAATATCAATACCCGCCCCAACACTGGTGTAAACACTTGGTTTCAATCTAGCAAATTGAACATTTGGGTGTAAACACTTGGCTCTTGCCTCTTGGCTCTAAGATTAGGTTTGACATATTGAAGACTTGGGTCTTCGATCTGCTCGACATATTGATCACTTCGGTGTAGTGAACACTTAGGTCTTCGATCTCTGTGGTTTTGCATATTGAACGCTTGGGCCTTGGATATCGACTTAAGTCTAGCATTTGAGCACTTGGGCCTTGGATTTTGGGTGGTTAGGTTTAGCATATAGAACACTTGGGTATAAACACTTAGGTCTTCGCTCTTGGTTTAGGTTTAGGATATTGAACACCAAGGTGTAAACACTTGGGTCTTGGGTCTTGGATCCAAGATTAGGTGTGGCATATTGAACACTTGGGTCTTTGATCTTTGGTTAGGTGTGTTTAGGTTAGATTTGGCATATGGATCACTTCGGTGTCTTGGACCTTGGTTAGGTTTTGCATATTGGACACTTGGGCCTTTGTTAGTGACTTAGATTTGGCATATTGAACACTTGGGCCTTGGATTTCAGGTTAGGTTTAGCATATTGAACACCTTGGTGTAAGCACTTGGGTCTTGGGTTAGGTTTGGCATATTGAACACTTGGGTCTTGGGTCTTGGCTTTGGGGTTAGGCTTGGCATATTAAACACTTGGTCTTGGCTCTCGGGTTAACTTTGGCACTATTGAACACTTGGACCTTTGGTTCTCGATTAGGTTTGGCATAGACAGTGACATTAGTAATAGTCTTG
Organism: Diphasiastrum complanatum; assembly: GCA_029204225.1. Lineage (NCBI taxonomy): Eukaryota > Viridiplantae > Streptophyta > Lycopodiopsida > Lycopodiales > Lycopodiaceae > Diphasiastrum > Diphasiastrum complanatum. Next base: position 35,499,215 of record CM055098.1, read on the forward strand.
CACTAGTCTAACAAAAAAACAAAACTTAACTCCAAGAATCACATGTTTCCTTGGGTAAGGTTAAGCATAAAATATGCACCTTCCTCTAGTTTACAAAGAAAAAACAAATTCAAGAGTCATGGTTTTACTTAATATGGACAAATTCAAACATGTAAACAAGGAATTGTTCCGAATGGTTTTCCTTAATGTGGATGGATTTGGACATGTGAACAACGAACTCTTCCAAGCTTAAAATTGGCGAGCTGGAATAGACATCCATGGCCTATTTGCTTTTCAAATAAAGGCGAAAAATTGATTGAAATTTGCTTTTGGATTTAAAAAGTAAAATATCCACACATACAAAATAAAGTCGAAATATTGAGATATATATCTTAAAAGTAACCCTCTATAATAGCAAAGTTATGTTATAAGTCAATTTGAAGGTAAAAACAAAAGCCCTAGGATAAAAAAAAAAGTAATTCCAAGCATGTACCCATGCACCATGGAAAATGCCTATAAATTTTAGGTGGTGTGCATTTATTGGGCCAAGGTGAACACCTCATCGATGCCCTCAGAAGTGCCTCTATTAGCGAACCTACTCAATAGGTCTAGAGATTTTAAGGCTTTAATCGTGAACCGACTCTCTAGGTTTGGAGATTTTAAGGCAGGGAAGTAACATCCACATGGATTTTCTTGGATGTTGTTGGACCTATCGAACATTGATTCTTAATTTGGTGGGCTGTTTGTTGTGCATCAAGACTTGCTACAAGAAATGGAGGTGAGATTGGTGCACCCATTTTTCACATTCACATAACTTATATTGCAACACATTTTGAGGTGGAAGTGCAGTTTTTAGCTTCAACTAGCCATGACATCTCTCTCTCTCTCTCTCTCTCTCTCTCTCTCTCTCTCTCTCTCTCTCTCTCTCTCTCAAAATGAGAGAAACTTCTATGTTCTTGTAATTTGCTATTGAATGCAATGGACAAAAGATACAAAGAATGGGCCTCTTATATCAATGGACCATCCTTCACTTATGCACACATGACTTATGGCCAAACACAAACTTCAATAGTCTAGGGAATTGAAAATTTGTGAGCAAATAATTGCGAATTTTGTGAGTTTTTTTGCCTTAACCTCATAAACAGTCATGATCAAACTATAATAAAAGAAAATAACACAATGCCTTTCACACTAAACTAGATATTAATGTCCACATCACGTAAACCACGAAGCATCTATTATAGGCTAAACAAACATTCAATTGTCAAACACTTGTAGAAAAGTATCATAAAGCCTTCAAGCCCAATACTATAAAAGTTTGCATATTTCCATTTAGAAATTTATATAGTATAACTGTCCATGGTCACTCCATGGTAATCCAAAATAAGAACCTAGATACGTTCACACAACATGCTCGAATTGCATGCCATTACTAGTGCATCTTTCTCACTGTCATTGTTGTTGGATTTATTTCCTCTAGTCACCTAAATCCCATTTTAATCTGCCTCCATTCATGCTGCATATTTACTCGCGTTGTCGCGCAGTCTACATATTAACATGCAAATTCTCACAGACGATGAAAAGATGAAAAGCAAAGGCTGATGTCACACCCTCTTCACGCCCATGCAGCTGCGCTAACAGACTGGACAATGACTGTAGCCACCCACGATCTCCTACAGACAGCACATCCACCCTGTACTTTCTTCATCTGCACACCTGTAACATTATGTATATATATTGAATACCATTTGCGTATTCATTAGTAAGTGAGTAAATAAGTTAGTAAGCGAGAGAGAATGAAGAAGAGAAGCTTATCATAGATAGACAAAAGTAGATGACATTGATTCTTCAATTTGTCAGCAATAAGGTTTCATTTCTTTGATCTGATAAAGTTCTTTGTTATGTGTTCAGATTTGTGTTAATATTGCTATGTTTTTTATTCATTCTGTCTGATCTTTCTAGTTGTTCTTTCTGGTAATAGACAACTAACATTTAGTCTTGTCTTTCGCGAATGTTTCGTGACTAATTATCTGTCGAGTACTGTCTAGCTCTTCGCGAATCATTCGCGACACATAATTTGTCTAGCTATTCACGACAAATTATTCTTCTGGTGCTTCGTTTATTAATGTTTGGCTACGTAATCAAGAATGACCGTGATTTCCATCACTAACATTCTGTTCGTTCTGATAGACGTAGTCATGATTTCGGAGAGAGTCGCATAGCTCGTTCCGCTGCGCACGAACAATTTTTGTTCGAGTTCGTTTCTCGTTCGTGTTTCGTTTCTCGTTCGTGTTCGTCTTACCCCTCTGAGCTAAATTTTTTGTTTCTAACATACGACACCTTTCTCAACTCTCGTTACTCTCCCTCTCTCCAACATGGTATCAGAGCTATTTTCATAGCTTGATAAGTTTTCACAGTACAAGACTCTACTAGCCAATAGAGTTATTGTTTTCTTGTCTTGTGTTTTTAGCATCAGATTTTCATACTTAAGTCACTAATAGTTTCTCCTATCACTTAGACTAATTCCTCCACATGGATTCCCAAGGGAAAGCCAACCCTATCATGGACAAGCTTCATGGAGCCAATTACCATCTGTGGAAATTTAAGATGAAAACTGTACTAATGGCTAAAGAATTGTATGACATTGTTACAGGTGCAAAAGGGAAACATGATGCAGACGACGCAACAATCGCCAGATGGAAGCTGAAGGATGGAAAGGCTTTCGCGCTGATCATCCTCAACATCACGAATACCCAGATCGGCCATGTATCCGAGGCTCAGACATCGAAAGAAGTCTGGAACATCTTGAGCACACTATATGAAGTGCGAGATATAGCTTCCAAGCTACATCTCAGGAAGAAATTCTACTCCCTCAAGATGACGAATGGTGATTCTCTATAGAATCACATTAATCAATTCAAGAACCTGTTTAGACAAATGGCCGCTGTCGAATCTGTCATTGACGATCATGATGCAGCGACTACTTACAAGCTTGCCAAGCTCTTATGACAGCTGGGTGATGATCATCATGACTCATCCATAATTGAGTCTTTCGAGAGTCATTACTATGTTGTTGCAGGAAGACACGCGGAAGAACGAAGCCTCAAGTTCCTCAGCTGATTCTCACGTCTTGTACACCAACAAGAGCATGACAAAGCAGAAGAAGAAAAAAGGTCCAAAGCAGTCAAAGCCAGACTAGAAACCAGCTCAGCACAAGGAACAATCGAATCCGCAGACAAAGAAGAAGCTGTTCTGCAGATACTGCAAACGAAACAACCACGAAATACAAGACTGTCAAATACTTCAAGCAAAGAACAACAGCAAGGGGCAGTCGAATCAAGTGGCAAATGCAGTTGCAGAAGCTCCACAACCTATTCAAGAAGCGGATCATGATGCCTTCATGACCAGCCATCAAGGAGCATCTGGCGATAGTTCTTGGTTTTTGGATTTCGGAGCCACTCAGCATATGACTAGTCTCATTGGCTGTTTCGAGTCCTATACACCTTACAGTACCCATAATTATGTCCACCTTGGTGACAATAGCACATAGGCTATTGAAGGTGAAGGCACTGTAAGATTAAACTTTGCTAATGATTAGTCTAAGCTGCTCTCTAGAGTCCTTTATGTACCAAATTTATCTACGAATCTGCTCTCTGTAAGCGAAATCACAGATCTAGGTCACAGAGTAGAATTCGAATGTGATCAGTGTAAAGTAGTTGATAGGACATGCAAGATTCTAGCACTCAATCTAGGACACATAGTAGAATTCGAATGTGATCAATGTTAAGTAGTTGATAGGACGGGCAAGATTCTAGCACTCAGAAAGAGCCATGGATACTTGTACAAACTAAGTCATTGCTTTTCTGCCTCTAATCAGGCTCTCAGTACTTCAATTCATTTAAATAAAGGTTTACTTTGACATTATAGACTTGGTCATTTAAATCATGTTGTTGTGCAATGAATGTCTAGACAATCTATTGTTCTTGATCTCGATTATCCTCGCGAAAGAGTCGAGTTACCTGTCTATCGAGATTGTCTAGTTGGTAAACAGACTAGAAAACCTTTTACATCAAGCCATCAACACATTGCTAGAGGATTGCTAGATGTTGTACATTCAGATATTTGTGGCCCGACGAGAAATCCTTTGCTGAAGGATGCCAAGTATTTTATAACCTTCATTGATGAATTTTTTAGAAGGACCATGGTGTAGTTTATAAAGAAGAAATAAGAAGCCTTCAACTGCTTCAGAATCTTCAAGGAGCGTGCAGAGAAGGAGACTAGAAGGATGATTAAGGCCCTCAGGTCAGACAACGGTGGAGAATATATCTCTATCAAGTCTAAGGAGTACTGCCAAAGCCAGGGCATTGACCAGCAGTTCATCACTCCTTAGAGTCCTCGGTCTAATGGCTTAGCCGAGAGGAAGAACCGTACTCTGGTTGAATCTGCCAAATGTATGCTATCGCATGCATCGTTGCCTAAGAGATTTTGGATTGAAGTTGTCTCCACTGCAGCTTACGTCCATAACAGAAGTTCGACCAAGGCCCTCTTAGACAAGACACCCCACGAGGTGTGGACAGGCTCTAAGCCTTCTTTGATAACCTAAGAGTGTTTGGGTGCATTGCCTATGCGCAGATCCCAAAAGACACGAGGAAGAAATTGGACTTTCAAGGACTGAAGACCATCCTGATTGGATATACTTCATCTGATAATACCTATAAGTTGTATGATCCTGATACCCAGCAAGTCTTGTATAACCGGGATACAGTCTTCATCGAGGATCAGTTTGTCAATCTCAAAGGCAAGGATGTTGCTCAAGAAGAACCCCCATCACCTGCCGTTGACACGACAGTCCGAGCTTCTGACTCAGGCGTGTCTATTGTCGACCCACTTTGAGACAACGAATCAAACGAAGATATTGCTGCTACCCAGCAACAAATCCCAAGAGCGGTTCTTCAGTCGAATCCTCCTAGAAAATCAAGTCGAGTGAAAAACAGCCCACAAGGTATACTCCTGAGTCTGCTTGTCTCTTGATACAAGAACTGACGACAGTCGAAGAGGCACTCAGCCAACCAGCCTCTGATCTCTAAAGAGAAGCTATGGACACAGAATATTCCTCTCTGATCAAGAACCAGACATGGTCATTAGTCAAAGCTCCTATTGGCTGCAATATCATTGATTGCAAATGGAACCTTTAAGATCAAATACAATGCCAACAGAGCAATTGACCGAAGGAAGGCAAGACTGGTAGCACGAAGATTCACCCAGATCCCGAATGTCAACTATAGTGAGACTTTTAGTCCAGTCGTCAAACATTTGTCGATCCGAATGCTCATGTCTTATGCTGTAGCTGCTGACCTCGAAGTGCATCAACTTGATGTACAAACAGCCTATCTGAATGGAGTGATACAAGAAGATATCTTCATGATCCAGTCCGAAGGATTCCCTTACAACCCTATTCTTGATGTTTTTGGGATGTCCAAGAATCAAAAGACTGGTTGGTTTCTTGATTCTTGGACTTCTAGAATGATTGTGGTCGTTTATGCATGTGTTCCAGTGCAAGAGTGACCAATTTGAGTGTCCTCTGACAGGCAATACAGTACTACAATATCTTGATCATCATTTTGCTTGATCTGGGCATTGTAATAACAAGACAACATCTAATAAATGCCCAACGAGCCTGGTAATAGGCAGAAACTATTCTGAAACAAGAAGAAAGAACAAGAAAAAGCCAACTGATTCCCTAGAGCAGGGGATCAGTAAACATTTCCCTACATGTTTGTTTTTCATAGCCTTTTGCCTTGCCTCTACCATGATTTTTTTGGTCAAGGGGAGTACATACAGTTAACATTCTATGCAAAAATTCTGATCTAGTGGAGAGTGCAATCACTGAATGATTGCTCAACCATTGAAACCATAAACAACATCCACAAGTAACAGAGTGATGGAGGAGCTCACATCAAGCAAAGAGCTCACAAAGCAAACGCATCTTTATTACAAAGAGAATGATACATATACAAGCAAAATCCCTTTTTGCATGGGGACGCCACATGGCATAGACCTAATAAATGCATGAAATTCACTTTTGGCCTCTACGTGGCACTTTAGGCTATATACAGGTAATCCCGTTATCGGCCCGGGACAAGCCCCCGAGATGGCTTTTTAACTAAAGCCTACCAAACTGAAATAGTACATAACTGTAAACTACAATCACAGTTGAGCTTACTATTTCTAATTCCCTCTCTTAAGCTCAAGTGTGATTAAGTATCAACCTAACTGTACACTTATTACAGTATCACATTTGAAGCTTGCATAAATAAATCAGATCAAATCTAAGCTCAAATGTGATAAGAGTATCAGAATAAAAATGTGTAGCAATGTCCTGGAGTCTCTGTAGAGATCATATGTATTATTTTTTTCTGCTACTTGTACTCGACTCACACTCAAGTACACAGTCAAAGCACTTGAGTCACAAAGTATCAACCAAACACCATGCTCTCAACAACTGCCACACTCTTAACTTGACTTGTTCACCATCCAACTTGAGACACAAGCGGACCACGTGAGACACAAAACTCACACCGAGGAAACCTCACTGCCACCATAAGATCATCATCCTCCATCTTACTAGGCTAACATCCTATCAGACACTTATAAGACAAACTCATAACGTTGACAACAATGAGCGACTATGGCTCAACCTGAGAAAATCTTACTGCCACTAAGATTATACCCTCACCAGCTAGTAGACATGTCAACAAGTCACTGAGCACCAAATGAGTACTTTGTTTTTCTTTTCAGTAGCAAATGCATAACCAATCAGACTCCAATTCGGATCTATATCTAGTCACAAAGACTCTCATGACAAAGTCACATGCAAGCAATCACCTTCATGCAACCAACACGAATGACAAACATTTCATCTTGTAGCATACACCTTTATCATATGTAGATCCATTGCTACAGTCTATCTGATTGATCTCTTGGCTCAAGAAAATATTGGCATCTCTCATTCAAGCTTTAGTTGATGTTCACACGAATCATTCCTGGTTTGCATCCCAAGCATTGGACTACCCCATGCTAGCAACCTCAGAATACTCTGCTACTTGAAGTCATGTTTCTCACAAAGTACATGCCACTTGTAGCTTTGCATTGACATCTAGCTTCATCAAATTGCTTATAGTAGCCAAATATTACTGATTAATGAGCCACACAATCATACTCAAGAGAAGTAACTTACGATACAGATCATGTCCACCTATCCCACAGCTTCTACTTGTAGTCTCCCCATCCATGTCCTAATGGAATCTCGAAACAATCACCAAAATGTTTCCACCTGAGAATACCCATCAAATACTTACTCCAATATCATCTTCAAGTCCCTCACCAATGGTGTGTGCTGATATATCGTCTAGCTCACATGTAAGATCTTCCTTGGCTGTATCCAAATGACCTCTCCATTCCAATACTAGACCATGCAATCCCACTTTGCACTATGATATAGCACGTCAACCTAACTACGATAACTGAAGTAGATCTAAAGCACAAGACATGATCTCCATCATTTGGACAGATCTCAAGTTAGAAATCACCATGCATTAATGCTTTACACTTTTCCAAAAGTATCCCAAGCATGACTCCCTCACAATGTATTGTGCTTAGGCTCCTCAAAACTGCTTGAGACTGCCTTAGAGCTCCTTGGCTATAGGCACAAGCCATTTTACTAATTTGCCCAACAAATTTGCATCACCAAATAGCAAAAATCGTACCTCATTGGGTCACTTATCTATCGCTCCATATAATGGTGTCAAGAACGCATCGGAATGTATTTCTCCCTACTCTGTGATGTCACTTGGTCCGTTGGCTTTGAGCAGCTAGTTTTAGGGGCCATTTTAGCCCAAGGATGGCCAAAAAAGGTGCCTTCTAGCCAAAGATAGCCCTTACCAAAGAATGCCCTTGCATGTTGAGCTATTTCTTCCTTTTGAAGAAATCCTGCCCTTCAAGTTGAATTTAACCAGTCGGGTCTAATCTTGGATTTCTAAATGAAAATTTGTAATGACATTGAAGACTACAATGCCCTTCAATCCCTTCATTTGCCCTTGGTCCCATTTCATTTCCAGCCTTGTTGGCTACCTCAGAGAACTGAGAATCATTCTTCCATGGCTTCATGGCTGAGCCTAGCTTCTTGCAGTCATCACCTAGCTACTCTAGCACCCTACTGTAGCTTCTTACAGTAGCAAAAACAATCTCCTACAATGCAAGATCCACTTGTTTCTCCTCTAAAACCCCGGTTGGCAGTTTCAACCTTTCTTGCATGTTTCTGCAGTTGTTTTTGATCCAAATACTAAGAACCCAATTGCTATGGTTGTCCTATTTGTCCAACAACCATTGTCAGCTCTTCCCGGCACCAAACCATTTGTCAATTCATTGAGAGATCATCCTGTACCCTGTACGACATTCTTACCGTTGCTCGGTTCCGATGCTACCGTCGATGGAACCGCTCTTCCAAGAGCTTCGATCGTGCACGTTCCTCCACAGCCTATCGGCTTTGATACCAAGTTAACATTCTATGCGAAAATTCTGATCTAGTGGAGAGTGCAGATTAGAGATGCAATCACTGGATGACTGCTCAACCATCAAAACCATAAACAACATCCACAAGTAATAGAGTGATGGGGGAGCTCACATCAAGCAAAGAGCTCACAATGCAAAAGCATCTTTATTACAAAGAGAATGATACATATACAAGCAAAGGTCCGCTTTGCATGGGGACACCATGTGACATAGACCTAATAAATGCATGAAATTCACTTTTGGCCTCTACGTGACATTTTAGGATATATAGAGGTGTAATCATGTTACTGGCCCGGGACAAGGCCCCAGGCTGGCTTTTTAATTAAAGCCTACCAAACTAAAATAGTACATAATTGTAAACTACAATCACAGTTGAGCTTACTATTTCTAACTCATACTCCATCAGACCATTCTCCAAGTGCAAGCCAAAAGTCAAATCTATACATTCCCAGATCTGTACCAGTCTACCAAGTGAGTTTGGAAATTGTACATTTCCCAATTGTACTTTGTCAAGATTTACTGGAGATCTAGATTCGTCAAGTTGCAGGCTAAATTCTCCACTTATGAGGAAGTTAACTCAACCTTTTTGCCCTAAAATAAAACCCTAGTCCATTTCCTATAGTCATGCTTGGTAGAGGTCAATTTTCACCTTAAATCTAGGATTTAGGTCCTATAAACTAGGAATCACTACCAAAATGACATGTCAAACCCCATGGACTTGACCTAACCTACATTGGGAGTGGATTTCCAAGTGGCATCATGGCCTCACATGTGTGGAATCCGCTGATGTACAAAATCTACATTATACTACATGGTTTTTGATCAAGCTAGATTTGCCAATTTTTGGCAATTCTTCACAAATAAAACCTATGGATTCAATTGAACTTTATAATCAAGACGTGAATGCACCTACTTCACCCATGAACTCGAAAGGATTTATCCATCTAGAATTCAATGAAGAACCCTTCACTTACCTAGAAATAGAAGGATGTGGAACCGAGGCCTTAATCGTACTATCAGTCAGGTCACCATACCTTTAGGTGATTTATTGAGGAATTCTAAACCCTTATGCCAAGCCTTAACCACATGGTTAGGTGTTATGTCCATGATCAGTACATAGGATATAGTATACTCCTAGTCTTGGATACACGGTACTCCAGTGAAACAAGTTGTTAGTTATGCCACGTCATACTGGACGTGACCCGAAAGTAACTAATATCTTTGTGAGGCTCAGAACACACTGTGGAGTTCAGACAAGGTAATGAGACAATGTATGCATGTGTAGAGTTATCAATAGCCAATTCTATGAAAAGTTGGTCCATGCATAGGACTCTATTCTAGGTGAATCTATGTATAGGGAACATAGGGCTATGGATGGCTATGTGTCCAGGATGCATTAGGCTCTATATAAGAGGACCAAACTCGCCCTACTCCTCATCATGGTTCTTGATTCATTGCTAGACTCTCACTCTACATTCATGCTTCTTGTTCCTTGGCTTGGGGGTGAGGCTTTTAGAGATTGATTGGATGCTTCTACTTGGTTGGGTGGTTTTTCCACAGTGTACCGCCGAACCAATTCTAGATCAAACCTGGATTTAGCCCCCAAGCCATGCCATGTGAAGCAAGAGGAGAAGAGAGAAACTGGTAGCCTAAACCCAATATGTCGACGAGAGAATCCCCACCTCATTATGTAGAGAGTAGAGTCCTGTGCATGTAACCATGCAATCCCCATGCAGGTCAACTATAAATAGATCACACCTCTTCATGCAGTCCTCCTATCTATATCCGCCACACAGACATGCAATACTCCATATATACCAGGATTGGATACACGATACTCCAGTGAAACAAGCTGTTAGTTATGCCACGTCATACTAGACGTGACCCGAAAGTAACTAATATCCTTGTGAGGCCCTGAACACACTAAGTGGAGTTTAGACAAGGTAATGAGACAGTGTATGCATGTGTAGAGTTATCAATAGCAATTCTATGAATAGTTGGTCCATGCCTAGGTGAATCTATGTATAGGGAACATAAGGCTATGTATGGCTACGTGCCCATGATGAATTAGGCTCTATATAAGAGGACCAAACTCGTCCTACTCCTCATCATGGTTCTTGATTCATTGCCAGGCTCTCATTCTACATTCATGCTTCTTGTTCCTTGGCTTGGGGGTGAGGCTTCTAGAGATTGATTGGATGCTTCTACTTGGTTGGGTGGTTTTTCCATAGTGTGTTCTCCTTTTGTGTTTGTAAGCAGGATTTAAGGAGCTTCTCTTATATTAGGAGCAAAAGAAGGATACACCTATAGGACTCTCCGTGGATGGAGAAAGTGACAATGACCAACTCGTGATGGCCATAGGTTCCACTTGAGAGAATGAAAAAATTAATGTTACCTTAACCATCCAGCACAAGACCCTTCCCTCAGTAGCCACCATCAGGAGTGAACATTATGTCACATACATACCAAGAGTGGGGACTAAGTGCAATGAAGCCTACAGGTTTTACTATAAAACTTCTTGATCAAAGTTGCATCAAGCCTATGGGAGTCATGGAGAATGTACATGTGAAGGTCGTAGATCTTCACTTTGTCATCGACTTCACTATTTTAGATCTTCCAAAAGCAACCTCCTCCTATCGACTTCTATTGAGAAGGCCATGGCTAAAGTTAGCTAAAGTATGCCATGATTGGGGTACATACTGAATCACACTTGAGAACCGAGATCGAGATATGAGGGTTGTTTCCAAATACTTGGACGATCAAGCCTGCTAGCCCACTACAGGAGACAACTTCATCCACCACTAACCACACAATCGACCGAGACCAAAAGAGGTGTCACAAACCATTGGGAATGCATCAAGATTCTGATACTGATATCATCAATTGGTTTGAGACTCTAGCTACAGTCGATTGTATGAGTTTTGTAAAAGGATCTATCTCCTTACTTCGAGAAACCAATTGAGAGTCTGAATTGAAACCCTCAAACCAAAACTTGTCACCCTTGATGACGAGATCAAAATCATGGTGAACACAGTCGAACTACCATGGCTGCCATTAGAACCACCCCCAGAACCTTGTGAAGAACTACTTCTCCCTTGGTGTTCAGTGATCATCTTGGAAGATGATGTGGAATACTCTAATGAGCAAGTGTTAACTTACTTCGACCCACATCATTATGGAGAGAGGATGATACCGAAATATGTACCCAAGATCTTGTCATTGGCCAAGGTCTCTAAGGAGCCACAAACGTTTATCAATACAAAGTCAAGGTGAGCCATTGGGACAACCTTGTAGATGAGGCCATAACCTATGTGGACACCGCACTGTAAGATCCCATTGAGATGACGTCGACAATCCCACCGATCTACTCATGCTCTATCAATATGGCATCAACAAAGAAACCAACTGCCAAAATACCAATCAATCCGAAGGGAAAGGCTAAGATGGGTTGTAATCGTCCACAACTCATGAATACCAAGATTCAACTGGTAGATGCTACATCTAAGGCATCAAAGATAATCTCAACGACATCCACCTCACCATCCGAAATCAGAAGCTAAGACAAGATCAAGGTTCAACAGTTGAGCCATTGCATGATGTGCCAATACACTTTTGAGATTATACTTTAGATGATGTAATTGTTGCCTTACCTCAAGCATAGCAGGAACAATCTACATGGTAAATCTTGTTTGTATGAAGGCCCTGCGAAAGTCCAACCTATAGACCTTTGCCACAACCAATCCAAACATACGACATAAGTTCACTTATATTTGTTGTGACAAAGCTTTGATCAGATCATCTTTTGAACATTTCCAAATATGCCAAGACAAGGACAATACAGACCAAGGCAATGAAGACCAAAAATCTATCCGATATATCCAAGACTTCAACAAGGATAAGCATTGATTAGATATCTGATTGTAGTGGTCACTGGAGTTCAAGTGACCGAAGATCTCCCCAATGGAGATAATGCATTATCTGTAGGAGACAATGAATTTTGTTATCGAGGACTCATATTATCCAGTTGCAATTAGATTGTGTTCTGCACCATGGAAATGGAGATCATAGAAATGAAAGGGCCTGGTTCTTATATTTTCAAAAATGATGTAAACAAAAAATTGTACTACATAATACAAAATTCCATTATTCATAATCTAAGGATTTTCAATTTTGATGGATGTTCCAATGTCTTTGCATTTTATATGCTCTTCCTGCCTTACTCTTACCTGCACAAGAGAAATTGTTTTAGTTAATATATTTTTTGAAATTGACTCACTTAGAAACGGAAGAAAAGAAATATTTTCATACGGCATTACCTTTACACCATTAAATCGAAATTGATACTACTAAGGTAGATCGAATTTGAACATGTTTAGTTCTGATCGAATGTGATTGAGACACCAATCTTCCTCGACCTCAACCATTGCAAGAATGTTGTCATTTCTTTTCATTGTTATCCGAAGTTGCTCTTGAGGATTTATACTGAAATCTTGATCAAGTGGCTTCCAAACATTTTTGCATCTAATTCATCTTCTATAATACAGCAACAAAGTGAGCATTTTTGCATCTAATCCATCTAATCCAAAATCAGCAGAATGTGATATCTAAATGTCATTGATGAGTAACATACTCTGCACTCAACTTGCTGATTTTATTTCATATCCCAACCATCATCCAACAACTCGGCAATTATTTTAGCACTCAAGTCCTTACAAATAGACATTGTTTTCGTTCTCCGAACATTGCATTTGGAAAAAAAATCAACAAAAATATTGAAAGGTAGATACCAACTTAATCTATTATTCTTTGATCCAGTGCTACATTTTGATATATTTTGAATATCAATATATAGCCTCGATCGAAAACTTTCTGAAATTGTTGCATCAGGAGAAATTCATTCCTCACTCGAAAAATCTGGTAGAGGATATGGCTCTAATCTACCAGCTAAACCATTTTTATTAGAAAAATACATGTAATCATAAAAGAAAACTCTTGACTCTAAAAGTGATTTTTGAAAATGACCTTTACAATGTAAAATACTGATATCCGAATGTATGACATCGATTATTCCTACAGTCTATTGAATTGTTTGCCATTCAATAAAATTTGATGGATACAAATCTGCAAAACCAACAAAAACATCACAAGAAAAACATAATTTAAAGAAAATGCTAACTCTAAAGAAATTAAATCTGAAAACTTACAATTGCATTTTCTTCTATCATTTGGATTCAAATCATGAATGTCGAGCTCATTGTGAAGATAAGCATGCTGAACGTTTCAGTTAATTCAGCATTCAACAAGATTGAACCTATGTGCGGAATAGATAAATCAAAGCGAATGAGATACACGAACAATAAGCAGACAATAATTCAATCGAGATTAGACAATTTAGAATGATATGTGCATAGCGGCTACAACATCATCTATTGATCCTCTTGGTTTGAGCACTGTGTGACAAACCCACACAACTCATTGGTGTGAGAGAAGAAGTGTTTTCCCACAAACAGTGTCTCGCTTACTAGCAGACTGCTTGGATCTTTGTGGATCCTACTTACAATTCTCTCCGTTCTCAGCTTGCGTACACATATTTTTGACTAATGGCTACACATAATCGGAGACCAAGAGGAACCATTGATGCAATTAATATTTGTAATGAAAAAAATGTAGAAAATCAATGGATACCAAGAGTATATCGAAAATATCAATGGATCTTGATGCATCCCTCTGCAAAAGGCTCTTTTCGAAAAAGAAAAAAAAATGGAAAACATATATAGAAGCTCTTGGAAAGGCAGGATAATGGATTTCAAAGTATCACCTGCCGGTCAATCTATCATGGAAGTTTGAGAGGTAAACCTAAGAATGACAATCCAAAATAAGAGATAGAATGAAGAGAATGAGAGGTATACCTATGAATGACAAGAAGTTCCTAAACTACAAGGATTAGTTAACTACAGTTTATGACTATTGATTTCAAAACAACCTCGAGTGTACAATGAGAGGTATACTTATGAATGATAAGAAGTTCCTAAGCTACAAGGATTAGTTAACTACAGTTTACAACTATTGACGTCAAATCAATCTGGAGTGTACAATGACGGGTAGCATAAGAGTATTCGGGCAGTAACTGTGGTCCAATCACAATTGTTCGTTTTGCCAGACAGGATATTTGAAAATCATGAAAATTTGGCCGGTAAAGTTAAATACAATTTTTGTCTGTCAACCATTGTTACAATTCGTCACAGATGGACACCATTCCTTGGGACACATAAGCGTTGAAAGCGTGCGAAGTACAAAATAGCATCTTGACAAAGGGCCCATTTTGAGTTCTAATATTCCCTAATGGGACATTGATGAGCTTTCGCTAAATGGAGGCCAACGGAGAAAAAAAAAATTCAAGCATTCAAGTAAGGATTTATTTTGAATCATTTTATTTTTGTTTTGTGAAGTAGCATGACATTTTTTATGTAGCCTATTTGGGTCTGTTAATTTTCATAATCATTTGCAAATCAGCATTGGTTGCAAATGAGCATCTGAGGGACAAGGACATGATCGAAAATCCAAGTCCACAAAGTCTTTATTGGACAATAATCGATATTCTCGAATCAAGTCCAAGGTCACTGAGGCTTTGATGAGCGAGGTCGGTAAGGTTATCAACCGAACGTTAATTCAGGGAGCATGTCATTTCTTAGGTATTAGCAGGGAGGCATATGCCAGTATATATAAAATTATTAAAGAGGCTTTTGGACAATTGCATGTAAGAAAATTTCCCATTCCTCGCCCTTTTCAAATTAGATTGGAGAGAGATGTCAAGCATGAGTTATAAAAATCACTAGATGTTGACTTTATCTCTGAGGTTGAGCATACACACTGGGTATCACCTCATAATACCCAAGAATAATGGTAAGATGCAAATTTGTATAAACTTGAAGGCATTAAATGCGGTAGCAGAGAATAATCATTTTCCATCACAACATTTTTTTTGGACTGTGGCAGCTAGAGTAGAAGCCTATAGTTTCTTGGATGGTTTCAATGGCCATAATTAGGTAGGTATTGCACCAGGAGATCAACATAAGACAACTTTTGCCACTGAATGGGGGACTTATGCCTACAAAGTTATGCCATTTGAACTTTGCAACATGCCAAGTAAATTTCAACAAGTAGTGCAGTTGGCATTTAAGGAGTATTTGCAAATATTCTTAAAAAGTCACTTGGACAATCTTTGCATTCATGGATTGGATGATAAACAGCTTACTCATCTTGGAAAAGTATTTGCTCACTATCGTAGGTTTTAGATTCCTTTGAATCTAGAGAAGTGTCAAATTTGGATAATACTTGGACTAGTGCTAGGACACATAATCTCACGTCATGGCATAGCTACGCATTTGACACAAACAAACATCAAGATAATCATGGATCTTCCACCACCATGAATGATTTGGAATGTATAGATCTTTATGGGTCATTCCAATTATTACAGAATCTTTGTTCTGGCATTTGCAAATTTAACATGTCCTACCTGAAACTCATGACTATTCTAGTTTGAGATGCATTGGAGTCATTTCAAAAACTAAAAGAGACATTGATTTCGACACCCATCCTAAATCATAAGACTGCCAAATTGGACAATAGAATTCCATTTTTTTTCACCGCAATGACAATGTCTCTAGAACATTCCAAAGGTTTTAGGGAGAGAATATTCTAGAGTGTTTGAGATAGAGAACGTCAGGGCACACGTGGCCCAACCAAAACTTTTAAACCACATTTTCTCCACCACTATTGACATTCTCTCTACACCACTATTCACTTGAGCTCATTCATACTTTTCGTGGATCACTTGTGCTTTTGTAGCATATATAGTTATTCACCTCAACTCATGCTTACTATTTACTCATGAACCCTAGCTGAGCTTTTGCATGTTGTTCCAAGGGTGTTCCTTTCTAGCTAAACATAGTCTTGCCTTGAACAAAAATATCTAAATTATTGTTTATTGAATCACAATTGTGCTACTTTGTGACATCATCATCATATATAATATCTAGATTGCACATCCACAATTTAGGCCATGCCAATATTAGATGGACGAGCTTATTTAGAAGAGTTAATGACATAGACCCTCCCCCCCCCCCCCCCCTCTCTCTCTCTCTCTCTCTCATATGACAATGTCTATAGAACATTCCAAAGGTTCTAGGGTGAAAATATTCTAGAATGTTTGAGATAGAGATTGTCAAGGCACATGTGGCCCCACCTTCAAACGCGTTTTCTCCATCATTGCTTACATTCTCTCAACCACAATTCACCTCCGCTCATTCATACTTTACATGGATCACAACATGTGTTTTTTCATGATTGCTATTTATTCATCATCATTATGTTTAATACCCAAATTGCACATCCACAATCCACGCCGAAGCCAATATTAGATGGATGAGCATATTTCCAAGAGTGCATGACATAGACCTAATCCCACTCTCATTTAAGAGCGATGCAGAATGTCTAGAAACCCAAGGACTTCACCACTCATGGATGACACCAAACCTCAATCATCCTTTTTCTTTTGAGTGCAGACAAGGATTCAAACCCAGGATTCGAGCCCAGCTCTTCAGTTGCCACATACAACGCTCTTGTCCAACCCGCGACAAAATAATAATAATTATCAATGCAAGTATCTGGCCGCCTGAGGCCACTTAAAGCGACAAATTTAAATATATATATTCCCCCTTCATTTTTCAAGTTTGTGCTTCCTCCATTATGGCGCGCAGTTTACCACATGGTTTAAGTGAGTCGGTTCCGCTGTAGGGGTACTCCTTAACCGGGGTGCAAACCAGGCGACGACGCGCGGTTCATAACCCTAAGGCTATCCCGAGCGGCGTCGATCCTTGCTTCATTTCTCCTCCTCTCGTCGTCTTCGTTCATCTTCGCTCATTCTTCTCATCGCCATCGCCATCCGCATCGCCATCGCCAGAGTTTATTTGTGCGATCCAGCAGATCTGCGTGCCTTTCCAACACAAATCTACGAGTGCGAGCGGCCTCTGATCATCTTCTCGGCTTCGTTTCCAGGTTGCGCTTTCGGATTTGATGTAGTCTGCACTAAAATGTATCCGTTTTTATGTTTCTTTTCGCCCTTCGCTCTGTTTTGGGGTTTGTTTGAGTCGCTACTTTCTGGTGTGTTTGCAGATCTTTGAAAGTTTATCTGATATCTTTTCGCTGCTAGTTTAAGATGTCTTGTGTTTATTGCCTTTGCTTTGTTCTGAAGTTTGTTTGAGGCACTAATTCCTTGTGTATTTGCAGATCGCTTGGAAGTTTCTCTGCTATCTTTTCTCTGGTTCCCTGGTTGCAGATCGACCTTAGGTACCCCTTCTGTAGTCTGGTTTAAGATATCCATTTTTATGTTTCTTTTTGCCCTTCGCTCTGTTTTGGGGTTTTTTTGAGGCGCGAATTTGTGGTGTGTTTGCAGATCTTCGAAAGTTTATCTGATGCAGTTTTTCTGCTAGTTTAGAATATCCGGTGCTTATCGCTCAGTTTGCCCTTTGCGTTGTTCTGGGGTTTATTTGAGACACTAATTCCTGGTGTGTCTGCAGATTTTTGAAAGTTTATCCGCTCTTTTCTCTGGTTCCCTGGTTGCAGATTGACGTTGGTACGGCTGAGGTACTCCTGTTCTTTATTCTTGCTTTTTGCACGGGGTTGGGATTCCGTTCTTGTCTTTAGTCATCTTCTCAAGATTATTGTTATTGATTTCACGTGCTTTGGATATGAGACTACTGTTACTGTTTGTATGGACGTGCACCAGATATGGAATTACGTTGACTGTTTCGATGGATACGCATTAAGTTTATGTGGAAGCCCTTTGTGCTCGGCTAGTGTAAGCCTTGGCCGTTCCTTTAAAACATTCAAGGGGCATGTTGGTGACATTTTTTCAGGCCCTGTCACCCTGTATTTCTGTTCTTGGATGTCACTTTATGTGGCCGATCTTGTATGTGTTGTTTTGTGCGGCTCATTGCAGTCGAACTCTTGACCTCGAGCAGAGGAACGGAGGCTTTTACTTACATGCCATAATTGGATAATTATGCTTCTCTTTGTTTGAAGAGGTCAAGTTAAGGCCATTTTCTTGGATCCAGATTCAGCCGCTCTAATTTCTATTTAGTTCTGATGCAGTGTATTTTTCCAAATTCAAGCACTTTTTGCGAATCAGAGGCAGGAAAGGTGGCTGCTGTCAAGTTTGTAGTTGAGGGTCAGTTTGCCGCCGATTCTTTTATGTCTGAAGTGATATCATCCTTTTTGGGGTTGGTTGCGCTGTTGGGGGAATATTGTCCCACAACAAGAAACAGACATAAATGCCATCAGGAGCCCTTACAAAATATTTGGCTGTATGCATCCTTTGCTGAGCCAAAGCTGCACTGTATCTCCCAACTGTGCTGCAGTATTAGAAGCGAAGATCTTCTATTCTAGCACGTGCTCGCTTGTCAGTGGCGGGGTTTATTCTCTGGAAGTTTTTGCTTTCTAGCTATTGACGAGCATTTGTGAACCCGTCTTCACTTTTCATTGCAGCAGTTAGGGATCTGTTTCTGAAGGTCTTTGTGGTTTGAAAAATGGCTCTCCAGAACATTGGTGCCGGCAACAGAGATGATGCCTTTTACCGCTACAAGATGCCTAAGCTGGTGACCAAGATTGAGGGCCGTGGCAATGGCATCAAGACCAATCTTGTGAACATGGTTGATGTTGCCAAGGCATTGGCAAGACCCCCTTCGTACACCACCAAATATTTTGGTTGTGAATTGGGTGCCCAGTCAAAATTTGACGATAAGACTGGCACGGCTCTTGTGAATGGGGCTCATGAGACAGCTAAGCTTGCAGGGTTAATGGAAAATTTTATAAAAAAATATGTGCAGTGCTATGGATGTGGGAACCCTGAAACTGAGATAGTTATTTCCAAGACTCAGCTCATTACACTCAAGTGCGCTGCATGTGGTTTTGTTTCTGATGTTGATATGAGGGACAAGCTTACCACTTTCATTTTGAAAAACCCTCCTGAGCAAAAGAAATCGGGGAAAGACAAGAAGGGTATGAGACGGGCGGAGAAAGAACGGCTGAAGGAAGGCGAAGTTGCAGATGAAGAATTGAAGAAGGTGAAGAAGGATGTCAAGAAGAAGAAAGGTCAGGACGATGAGAAAAGAGTTTCAAAGAAGAAATCTGGAGGGTCTGAGGATGAACAATTGTCTCCAGTTGCAAGTCAAGCTGATGATGATGAAGATCAGGAAGAGGATGACGGAGTGCAGTGGCAAACAGATACTTCAGCAGAAGCTGCAAAGCGACGGATTAAAGAGCAACTTACCTCTGCTACCAGTGAGATGGTTATGATCGATGAACCTGAGAGTTCTCCAAGAGCTAAAGATGTGAAAGACAAGGAGATCAAGTCAAAACCAAAGAAGGAGGTTGCAAAAAAATCCGACACAGTTGCAAGCCAAGTCAAGGATCAGGATCTTCCTCGGGTGGAGGCACTTAGTCTACACAATACGCTTGTTAAAGAATTTAAGGCATTTTTGAAGAATGGGTCTACACCAGCTGAATTGGCATCTATCGTACATTCAAAGGATAGTTCAATGCAAGAAGTCTTCTGTGCTTATTTTCAAGCTTTGTTTGATGGAATTTCCAAGGGGTTAGCAAAGGAGGTTGGCAAGAAAAAACTTTATCTGACAAAAGTAGTTCACGACGAGACTTCCCAGAAGTTACTTTTAGATGCAGTTGAAGTGTTCTGTATTCCTGCAGGGCCTGATATGAGCAAGGAGGTTCCTTTGGTTTTAAAGACATTATATGATGAAGAAATTGTGGAGGAAGAGCAAATTATGGAGTGGTTTGACAAAGGTGGTTCAAATGCTGGTGGTGGTCTGAAGTCAGGATCTGTAAGAAAATATGCTCAACCTTTCGTGGAATGGCTTCGCAATGCAGAGGCAGAGTCGGATGAAGAATAAATTGTCTCAAGTCATGCAAGATGACTCTATCGTTTGGATATCATGCTAGTATTCAGATATTTGCTGTTTTTCCTGTTGTATGTAGAATCTAGCCTGGCACTTATAAGGATTGTTATGTCCTAGTTTACTAGTGTTAATGATACTTGTGGTACTTATGGTATGTTTGCTACAGACATTTTCATGAACTTGTCAGGATTCACAATCTGCTTCAAGTATTTAGAAGTTACGTTGTTCTCTAGTTTATCTAGCGTTATGATGTTTATAATGATTGAGCTTTGGACTATTCGGACTAGGATATCATATCATTCCTATCTAGGCTTCATGTTTAACATTTTTCTGCTTTTCCCTATTGTTTATAGATAAATTAGGATTTGCCTTATATATTTGGCTGGGTTATACTGTTATAAAAATTCATTTGCTAAAAGAGCTGATGATTGACAGAAGTTTCTTCTTTTGTCATAAATTCAAGGATCAAGCAATTTAAGTCTTACAACAGAGTGTGTGCTTTATCCTTAAAAAAAACATGTACTGTTTCCTACTAATGATTTTGTCAAGGTGTTAACTTCATTTATGGAGAGTAATTTGGAGCATTCTAGGCTGGCAACATACCTTGCATTAATTTTATTAGTGGGAAGTGATAGACCTATACCAACTTTGCATGTAGCTAAATGGCTTTATGTTCTTGTAGGATGGAGACGGTTTTTGAGTTGTCTCGATTTTCATCCTCGAATGTACCAAATAGAACATAGTTATTGAATGCAGATTTTTTATTATGTTAGTACATCAAATACAACATTTTTTACTGACGTTTTCCTGTCAACTCTTTCTGATTCGAATCTGCAGGGACTGATTCTAAATCAGGTAGAGATCATAGTTTGCAAGCTCTGAAGAAGTAACCACAGCTTCTGTCTAGTTAGTGGTTGCTTAGTTTTGACTCTTGATTGAATGGCAAGTTTCAATCATATTGAAATTTATTCAAAGCATGTGAAAGTTGAAATTTGTTCCACTTTAAAATCTGAAGTTTTAAAGACAAGTATAGTTTATAGATATGTATAGCTATACCTTATGATGTTCTCAGTTTGAGAGAGCTCTCAAATTTATGTTAGATTGATCCTTGAATAGAGTCTATCATTCTTTTAGCTTTTTCTCACCAGTAGATACTATCTTTGGCCAAGGTCCCTTGGATTGGTCTTTTAACTTTATCTGCAATTTAGTTAACACTTTGAAATTAATGGTGGTCAAGGTTATTTTTCATTGCTAAAGTATAATGCTGGTGCACAGACAAGTTCTTCTAGATTGAAGAATGGGCACCTAGTAGAACAAGAACCATCTTAAAATATATTAGCAAGCCAGATCTCACTTCGTCATGACTGCAATCAAAGTTGGAGTATAAAACGTCCGAGATAACCTTTCAGGAGGCCTCAATTGAGTAGGAAACAATTGCCAATTTAGATGTATACAGACTTTTTGTTTGCAAATTAGATATTTCATGTAGAGAAACAAGATTCTCCTGGTTATAGATGGAACATGAAACTTGCCTTGAAGTTCATTTATGATTAAATTTTATGTCATGACCACTCCTTTTAGGGGTAAGCTGGATTGATGCTTGTTATTATAAGCATCAATAGCATGAGATTTCTCCCCTAAGAAAGGCCGCCTAAGAACTTGTGTGAATTCTATAATTCTGCTTATTGTGGTGTGCTTTTATAATTCTGCTTCATACATTTCTTGATCCAGATTGTGGACTGTATGTTTAGGAAATCTGATTATGCTGCCAGTCCATTGTGTGACAATCAAACTTATTACATCATTAATTTTCTGACCAAACTGGATTAATTACACGCCAACCAAACTCTCAATTTTTGAAATTCTATTGCACAATCGTAAGTTCCTGGATGCTATGAGCAGTTTGTCTACTACAATTAGGGGTTTTGTTCTGAGTAGATATTTTGTGAAATCGGCAATTTCTTCCAATAAAAAAAATGTAGCGAGTGGCTAGTTACCCTCTGATGTTTGATTTGAAGGTACTTTGTTGAAATTCAAACTAAATCAAATTTGTGTACAAAGTGCAAAATTTATACATAGTGAACTAATCATGTAAGGTGCTATTGACAAGCAATAACAAAAAAATAAACAGAATGTGGATAAAAAGTTGTACTATTTTGTCATTATGAACGGGGCTTCCGGGGTACGTTTTCGTCCAAAGTGAAACAAATTTGCTATGTAACACAATTATGTGAAGAAAGTTATTTTCATATAAGTTATTAACAATGCGATGCATGCCAGGAAGAAAGTGTTCATTTTGCTCTTTAACATAGTCACAAATTCTAGATCATCTGCAAGTACATTTGAAGTGATGGCAATGATGGGCTTGTGGGGCCTAGCCATGTTGTCCATACGATAAGACTCTTGGAATGTAAACATGATAGAAGACATTGTATTGATATCAACCACATAAGAATTAAGATTTGGTTACATACACTTCAACCTCTCCAACCATTTGATGATCTACTCATCATTGGCCACCCTCGTGACATGCACTTTCAAACGCTCGATAAATGCCAAGGTTCTAGCACACCCAAGGAAAAGATCTAGAACTGCACCCACTTCCTTGCAAAATGATGATACAAAGATTGCAAAAGACAATTCACTCTTTTCCACCCACTTCCTTGCTAATATTTGTCAACCACTCCTACACCACTTATGCTACAATTCGTGGTAAGTTTCATGTATTTTTGCGCAAGATAAAGATGGACTCACTTACAATTGAAGACTTTCTAAGTGCATGGGAGGCAACATTCTCGTCCTTGACAAAATGTAAACATCCATGGAGCACTCATGATAAAACATGGTGAAATTGTCATTCAAAAGTAGTTAAATTTTTTGCACATAATAATAGTGGCTATTTATCATTTGTGGATTTATGATAGTGACTACTTTGATGAGATGTACAAAAAAAAGATAATAACTCGATGGATGAGTGATATTGTTTATTTGTGAGAAGAGTGTACATGCTCAGAATTTTTGGAATAGTGAGATGTCATATGTTTACACAATGATAGTAGTGAAGAATTGAGTCATATATTGATATTGTCTTTGGATTTTTAATGTATGGATCTTGTATTCTTGAAAAAATTTGAATGTGTTACTCTTGTTGAGTAGTCTTGATTGCTGACTACTTTGATGGAGTGTTGTACAAAGAAACAATCTTATTTGAGAGCTTGAAAGATGATTACTTGATGGATGAGTGATTTTTTTAATTTGTAAGAAGAGTGTACATGCTCACTCAGATAGTGATATATCAAATGTTTACGCATGACGGTACTAAAATTTGAGTCATTTTTCAAATATTGTCTTTGGATATTTATTGTATGGATCTTGTATTGTTGAAAAGAGTTGAAATATTGTTGAAGAATTATTTTAGATTTCGTGTTGGTACCTTCTCGATTGTTTTAAATTTCATGTGGGTAGCTTCCTGATTATTTGATAAATGATAGTAATAATAGACATTTAGATTAATCTATCACCACATATCATTCACAAGTATCATGAATGTGTGAGTTACTTGTTATTGGCATGGATGTCCAGTTTCAAACCTTGAAGGACGGGCACATATTTGTTGGTTAATATTCAATTTAGGTAGCTCAATGGTAAAATTCTCCCATCATGTTTTGGTTCCATTAGTGAATTAAGTAATGCTTTTGTTAAAAGTTTCAATGAATGGGAATAGTCGCCTGCGGAACTGGAAAGTTCAAAGCGTCTGGAGGATCTGATAGGTTGGCTACATGGGAACTGCCCTTTCCTTTGAGGTCTTGATACTGATCTTCGATGAAGATGACATCCCGGCTAGTGAATATCTTTGACTCGATGGGATCGAACAACTTGTAGGCTTGATCTGAAGTAGTGTAGTTGATAAAAACACACTTGATACTCTGGAAGTCGAGCTTCTTCCTTGAAATAGAAATTAGTCAATCACCAAGGAGGCAATTGTGGGCTTAATTTCCAACAGTTGGATCATCAAAAAGGAGGAGTGAAATAGGGTCATTTTTGGTCCAAAATCTTTAATTTTTTTATGAGATTTGATAATAGTTTGCTGCAAACTCATTATATCTCCATTTAATCTCTGTGAGAGAGTGAGAGGGCTGAGACTATAACTCCTTATCAAGGCTAGAAGTCTATCCTGATTTGATCAAATCAAGTGAAGTTCTTTGTGAAACTTCTAGAATCATAGATTTTCTTGAGAATTTTTTGTAGAATCTTTCAAGGTAGTTCTTTTGAATCAAGATTACTTGGATCTTGCTACCTGTGTCTTTGTGAACATCAAATGAGTTGCAAGTGAGGCAAATTCTAAAAACGAACTTAGGGAGGGCCGAGAAGTACATCCATTTTATATTAGTCACTGGCAAGATGGGATCACTTGGATCATTCCTCTTGGAATCTAGTGAGAGGTTAATTTCCACAAACTACTCATTGACACATGGAAAGTGAAGATGGAGTCACTCCTAGTGCTCCAAGACCTGATATTGTCCTACATGAAGAGGATGAATCTCTTGGAGGCGATCTACATTTGCCAACCCGAGGGATTCATCATTCAAGACCAAGAAGACAAGGTTTGCCTACTCTTCAAAGGCTTGTATGGTCTCAAACAAGCTCCAAGATCTTTGTACTCTTGACTCAATTCCTTTCTTCTCTCACTAGATTTTAGTATTAGTGAGTATGATTCATCTTTGTACTTCAAGTTCATTGATAGTGATATGATCATCCTTGTACTTTATGTAGATGATAGTATCTTTTGGGGAACCAATGTCAATCTCCCGATGAGACAAAACTTGCATTAGGAAAAGAATTCAAAATGCAAGATCTTGGTCCTTTGCACTACATCTTAGGACCTGAGGTAGTTAGGACTCAAGGGTATAGTTTCATTTGTCAATAAAAGTACGCAATCTCAATTTTCAAAATATTTCACATGGACAAGTGCAAGAGTATTACACTCCTATGGAGTATCATGTAAGAGATCCAATAGATGGTGATGAAAGATCCTTCAAGGACATCACCCTCTATAGGAGTTTCATGGGCTCTTGGTATGGCTTGTTATTTCTAAACTTGATCTCAATTTTTGTGTTAATAGATTGAGCCAATATATGCAATCTCCTTTGATTCACCATTGGAATTGACCAAGAAGGTGCTTAGATACATTTCTAGCACTCTAGATTTTGGCATACTTTATAGACGAGATATTATTTGCTGTAATATACCAACATAGAATTGCTATATTTGTGTAGTATTTATGTCGTTCCCCAAGGAGATAGCACTTAAAAGTTGTTTAATTGGTACAGTCCTGACTTATTTCGAATGAAATGGAGTCAAGTTTCATAATTATAAGTAACCAATATTACTTTTGGTGTAGGTGTGTGATGATATTGAATTCCAAACAACAATCTTTCATTATCAAACCGAATGAAAAGTGTTCTACAAGTGATATGATATCAGAGTAGCACGAATGAACTACACTCTGACTGATTAAGTTGACAGCAAGGATCTGTGTTATGTTCGATGCATATGTGTACGAACAGATAAACAATTAATCTTATTCTTGAACTAATGTGTTCCTTCTTCGACTAGTGCCTTATCATTCTCGAGAGGGAGTAGAAACTCAACTCGAAAATTTTTGAGCATCTGGTTTTGAAGTGACTGTAGATTTGAAGAATCTATCTGGATTGATCCAGAGCTGCTGCATAGTTGTAAGGTAGTTTCTACCTTTATTCTCCTCATACTCTCATCATGCAATGTGGTCTGCAGAGAGGTCATTTCTGCCTTGACCTTATTGAGCTCGAAGGTAAAAGAATTAAAACTTTTTTGCATCTCTGCAGATTTGGCCTGGAGTGCTTTATTGCTGTCTTGAATTGCCTGGGCTTCCTGATTTGATTGCTGAAGCATATGGCCCAGGGAGCGATTTCGCTTTATCAGCAGCTTATTCTCTTCCTCCAGAGTTGCATTTTGCTCAGACAACATTTGAATGTTGCTGGTCATCTCGTCCATCTGTCGGAACATCTGCATCATGCTGTCTTGTATGTGCAGGTCGTAAGCATGGATCTTTCCAACAATATCCTTGTAGTGGGTTTCTTTCCTTGCCGATCCAACAATTAGCAAACACAATAAAAAGCATGAGAGATGGATACGATTTTAGGGTTTAGTGGTTAGTGATTTAGTGGGTGCGATTTAGTGGTTACAACCAGGTCAAGATTGCACCTGTAGATCGCCACGAAATAGCTTTTGCAACAGAATGAGGCACCTACGCTTACAAAGTAATGTCGTTTGGACTCTGTAATGCACCAAGTTCGTTCCAAAGAGTAATGCAATTTGCTTTTAAAGATTATCTACAGAAATTTCTTGAAATTTACTTGGATGACCTTGGAGTCCATAGCACAGATATAGACCACCTGGACCAATTGGAGAAAGTATTTGAAAGATGTCGCAAATATGAAATTTCTCTAATCAGAAAAATGTCAGATATGGGTTTCCCACAGAGTTGGGCTTGGGCATGTGATATCGAGACATGGCATTGCCACAGATTATTCTAAAATCAAGGTTATTGTGGAATTGCCACTGCCAACAACAATTCGTGGAGTTTATGTGTTTATGGGTCATGCGAACTACTATAGAATTTTTATTATCTTCTTTGTGGATTTAGCAAGACCTATATACAAACTAACTATTGTTCCTATTTGGACAGTAGAGGCGTAAGAAGTCTTTGAAAATTTAAAAAAGCACTAATCTCACACCGATACTGCGTTCTCCAGATTGGATGGTTGAGTTTTATGTTCACACTGATGCCTCGATGCAATTGGATCAGTTTTGACGCAGCCAGGTGACTATAAGAAGGACTATCCAATACGATTTGCAAGCAGACAACTTATAGATCCAGAGAAGAACTATTTAACAATAGAACGTGAAGCGTTAGCCATGATTTTTTCAGTATGAAAATTTTCTCATTACCTCATGGAAACGCACTTTGTATTTTATACGGATCACCAGTCATTACATTACTTGGTAAACAAGACGTGCAATACTAGGCATATTGCAAGATGGTTATTGTTATTGATTGAATTTGACTTTCGAATTCTGGTTTGAAAGGAGAAGCAACATTATCTAGCCGACCACGTTTCGCGAATTTAATCCGCACCAGTTAATACTGAAGTGGATGATGAATTACTAGACGCTGCATTATTCTATGTAGAAGTTGTACCTAAGTGGGCAGTGGATATTGTTGATTACCTGATGCCAGGACAACCGAATGACTCTTTGACAAAAGTACAGAAGAGGCAATTGATTCATAAGGCTCAACCTTATCAATTAATTACAAGACAATTGTATCGTCGTGGATCAGACAATATTCTACATAGATGTGTTTTACCGCATGAAATATCAAATTTAATCACGTTTTTACATGATGGAGAAACATGAAATAATATTCAGACATGTGACGACGACCTACTAGACACAACTATGAACCCCTACATTCGGTTTTATCGCAAGCGCCATTTGAAAATGGGGACTGGATTATGTTGGTTCATCCTGCCACGCGAGGATCTCAGGCCCGATACATTATCGTAGCAACTGATTATATGACCAAGTGGGTTGAAGCCAAAGCTGTCAAAGTTGCTGATGCAAAATCTACGGCCAAGTTTCTCTATGAAAATATTATTATCAGATTTGGATGTCCGATCGAGATTGTCAGTGACCGGGGTACACACTTTGTTAATTAAACGATAAAATGTTTTCTGGAAGATTTTTTTGTTATACACAGATTTAGTACTCCTTATTATCTTAGTGGGAATGGCCAAGCTAAATCTTCCAATAAGATTCTATGCACTATTATGACGAAAATAGTTGAAGCAAGTTGATCTGATTGGGAACATAAACTGCATGCAACATTATGGGCATTCAAAACCGCTTACAAAAGTAGTACAAATCAAATACCCTTTCAACTGGTTTATGGTCAAGATGTTGTCATGTCGATTGAATTTTTAATACCATTTTCACGCATAGCAGCAACAAAATGGTTAAATGATGATAAGTCTTTACAACTACATCATGAAGCATTGCACAAATTGTGTGAAGCAAGATTGATGACAGTTCATGCGTTAGTAGCAGAGAAAGCCTGCCATAAGGCATGGCACCGTATAAAGTGAAGGAAATCCTGAGCTATGGAGCAGTGATTCTTGAGGACTTGGACGGAAAATGATTTGATGCTCCTGTGAATGGCAGCCGATTACGCAAGTTTTGACAGCCTGTTCTACCAGTTCACCAAGCATGATCCAAATGATTTTTAAATTTATTTCTTTCTCAATTTTTTTTTGTTTTCACTACTTAATTGTTAAATTTTGTTTGGAAAAGACAGTTGAAAAAAAAAAATGAGGAAAGACTGATGAGCAAAAGTCAAAAAAGTCATCAGAGTAGAAAAAGAGAAAGGAAAGTATTTTCAAAAGATAATTTTTGATGGAAAATGACTTATAAAATCACTGTTTCGGTCATATATTGCATATATAGTATGGGAAACCTTCGCTGAAATTTCAAATTGTACATCCACTTCAGATATATCTATACTGAGTTGGGCGAAGGTTCTTTTCTAGAAAAAGTACCTGTTTTTGAGTTAGGCGAATGATCAGCAATATGCCATTTTGAGAACCTTTGTCGAGCACCTTACTCTCTTCAAAAACTTTCGCTGACATGCTAGATGGTCTTAAAATGTCAAAATTAGGTTGGCTATAGGTTCAGAGCCTGAAAGTTGCATTCATGATAGTACTTGGGAGAAGGATCCTTTTGGGCGAAGGTTCATCCTTCGCCAGACCTGGAGAACGTTCGCCGGATGGCTTCAGAACATCAAAAACCTTTGTCGAGATTTTGATAGCCTATTTTCACAGTACTGAGCAAGCCTGCAAATTTTTGTTCAGAACTGATTAGCCAAACTAGTATTCTATGTAATGGACCCTCCAAATTCACCTATAAGTTGGCTGAATTCGATTCATTCCTCACTTGTGCCAGCGAAGCTCTTGCCAATTTTTCCAGCAACCAAAGCCTTCAAAACTTTCTGTACTGTTTTCCAGATATACACTCGCACCTATTACTTTTAGTTTCTGTCCTTTTCCATCATGTCTTCCACATATACGTCTCAATCGCCACATTACACTATCCATCGTGATGTCCCATCTGCAACGGATATTATGATCCTTCCTAGCACAAGCATAGTCACTCAGTGGATGACCCTTGCGGAGCCTCTGCTCACTGCAATGGGTATTCATGAGAGAGCCTTCTCAAGGAGAATCAACATGGATTTTATCACTCCTGCCTTCAGTACTTGGAAGGAGGAGAAATCCAAGTTTTATATTACTTTCCAGGGAGCCACACACAAGGTGCGCATGACTGAGACCGCCCTTGCTGTCATAGGGATAGCATCTGGTACCCAAGCCTCACCAAACCATAAGTAAGCCAAACAGGCTATTAAGCCTTATATTGACATTACCAATGATCTGCACTGGACTAATGATAGCTATCTTCTAGAAGCCATTACTGAATCAGCCATTCAAGTCATTGCTCAACTCCTCAACAATTTTCTGATGGTTGGCAACCTCAGGAAAGACCGAATTACATCCCAGATTTTGCATAGAATAGTTGAGTCTCACGCCAAGATAGCCAAGCTCCTCTGGAACCATATAACTGGTTCAAGACCGTTTTTGGAGAGCTCAAACAAGCCATCAAGGGCAATACCAAGCAACAATTTGCTGTTGGCCCTTTGTTGTCACTCCTAGTAGCCTCCCACCTTGAAAATAAAATCCATGGTTTTCGTATGGATTCTGTGCTTTCTATCTATGAAGAAGCACCAGCCGAGTCATCTCAACAGGCATCCAACTCACATAGTCGACGTCGTCCACGCAACGAGATCATCATTTCTGACTCGACTTCGACGTCACGATGTCGTACTAGGCAAATATCTTCAGCTGCGCTTCCACCCCCTGCTGCTATTCGCACTGAACTACCTATTCCCCCCACCTCTGATGCTTCTCTCGTCTCTGCTTCCTCTCAAGGATAGTTTGTGACCATTGGGGCTACCATTCCCATCACAGCTACCCAGGCCACCTCACCTCCACACACAAGAGTTGTTTCTCCAAACACCCAATATTTCATGGACATGTTTAATGATTTCGACCCCCTTGGGGCGTCAGAAGTTTTTGTAATGCCCGAGAGCCCTGTGCCCTTTGAACTCCAATCTCCTAGAAGAGGATTCGAACAGTTCCATTATATCAGTACTGGTTTTGAAGACTCTTTTGAGATTAACCAGCAACTCAAGTTGAAGCCGCACCAGCCACAATTCGAGTCAGGCAAGCTGTCAAATCACCAAACAAGTTTGATGCCACAATGCCTGAGGGCTATGAAAAAGAAGACCTCCTTGAAGAAGAAGAGTCACAGGCACCTGCTCCACGCCAACCAGGGACAGTACCACCAGGTCCTTCTACTGCTACCACCTCCACAACAGTAGATTTTGGTGATTCTGGTGAATACATTCATCAGCTAGAAAGTCATTCAACTGGACAAAGAATTGAAGATCGTCAAGCAGCACGAAGCTAAGTCTGAGGCTAAGAAGAAGACGACACAACAATGGCTGATTGCCTAGAGGATTATGTCAGTTCCTCGTAGGGCCGCTTTGACAGATTCAAAGGTATAGCTTTAACTGTGTTGGCAAAGGCTAAAGCAACCATCAATGCATATGAAAAGGATGCCACTCAGGTGTTGGAAGCTGGGCCTCAAATTTCAGTTCCGATCATGCCACAATTCTCCCCTCCACACCAAGTTGATGCATCTATGGATACGAGGTTGGATTCGGGCATGGACTAGGGTGGAGCCCTTGAAGTTGAAGAAGAACAGCCAGTTCCACAGGCAATGCAACTAGGTCCATCTTCATCAAGGACCACACCATTGTTCAGAAGACCAATCAGCGTCGAGGATCAGATCCATAGCTTTTTAGTGCAACATCCTCATGAGTCCTCACGTGGTGGTTGGGTCCTCAAGTTTAAGACTTCTGAAATAGAGGTCGGCAAAGAATTGGATAAAATAATAAAATACCCTCATTGGGAGTGCAGCCAGCTTGGAGAGTTGTAGTTTTTGAGAAAACTCCAGAATCTATCAAGAGTTATGTGGCCAGCCCTCGCCAATTGCGCGTAGATCCATATTACGTACCAATGCCACGCAAGAATAAGTGGAAGGATTTGGGATTGGCCATGGACAAAATTACTATTCATACGCCAAGCTGGCCAATCATCCACCAACCTTACAGTTGGAAAATTTCAGTGGATTTCCACGGGGCACTACAAGCATACAAGCAGAAGTATATACACTCTCCCAATCCGACAGTGAGGCAATCGGCATTTTTTGCAAAAGATGACTCTATTGGCATCCATGGCAACGCGATGGGATGATTGCCTTCCTCCTTTGGCATTCGATCCAAATAAGCCAATGGCGTTAGAGAGCATTAAGGATCAGTTGTCGGTGGCTAGATTGTATTTCTGTGCCGCAATGATGGGAGGCTCCTGGAAATCTCGATTCACATCCTGGACTTCTTCAAAGTGGATTGCCGGAGCCAAGTAACATCCAGTAAGTATAGTCGCTCTATGTAAATCTAAGATTAGAGTGATTAAGCATCTATAACTAATCAAGGAAATACAAGAGTGGCAGATTAGCCACGACCTAAAATGTATCTGTTGACATCATGCCATCAGATCAGATGTCTGTACTTCTGGGTACTTGCATGATCTCGCTGGGCTGGTGCGTGGAGGGCAGGAAAAGGTCTCGTTTTGGTCGTTCGCCTTCTCTCGTACTGGACCACAAAAGATTCTCGTTCGTGAATCTTTTGAGTTTGCGAACCGTTCATCTTCGTCTGTTTGACTTTCAGTTTGCGTCGCTTTGACTTTCGAGTTCGCAAAACTTTTTCGTGCTTCGTGTCTCCTGACTTTCATGTTTGCGAACATCTTCGTCAGGCTGAGGGCTGAAAGCTAGCAAGGCTTTATAGTTAGAAACATTTCGTTTCTTCAGCTCCCTCTCAAAGCATGATAGCTTTATGATCCCGAGGCTGCTCCTTTGTCTCTCAAAGGGTCCTTTGTCCAGGGCTTTAGTGAAGATGTCAGCAACCATGTCTTTCGTTCCGATGAAGGTGGTCTGCAACATCTTCTTCTCAATTAGATCCCTGATCAAGTGGTACTTGATTGCAATGTGTTTCGTTCTGGAATGGAACACGAGATCCTTCGTCAGGTGTATTGTATAGGTGTTGTCCATCTGCAAGACTAGGGGCTTGTTCCTTGTTTCGTCCAATTCGTCCAGGAACTACCTTAGCCAGATTATTTCATTGGCCATATTTGCTGCTGCAAGATATTCTGCTTCGCAGGATGACTGGGCTACAACGGTCTGCTTTTTGCTGACCCAGAGAACTACTACTCCTGATGCGATGGTGTATCCTCTTGAGACGCTTTTACAATCGTCCTTGAGAGATGCCCAACTAGCATCGTTGTAGGAAAATATCCTGAAACCTGCATCATGACAATAACACAAGCCATAATCCCTCGTTAATTGAAGATATTGCAAAATATGTTTTGCAATCTTCCAATGTGTCAAGCCTGGATTCGTGTAGAATTGGCTCATCCTGAACACTTCGTAAGCTATATCAGGATGTGTGTTGTCTGTAAGGTACATCAATGATCTTATCAGCCTCCTGTAAGGTGTGAGCTGCATTTGTTCCCTCTCTTCCTCAGTCATTGGACAGTCGCCACTTGTCAGCACCGTCCCTGCGAGCATTGGAGTGTTCGCTCCTTTGCAGTTCAGCATCCCAAAGTTCTCTAGGATCTTCTGGGTGTATCTGGACTAGTGAAGGTATAACTTACCTCCCTCGTAGTCCCTTTCAATTTGTAAGCCTAGGTAACACCTGGCTTTTCCAAGATCCACTATCTCAAAATATTTCGAGATGTCTGTCTTTACTTCAGCAATTAGCTGCTCACTCCTGCAAAGTATCAGAGTGTCGTCCACATATACAGCCACTATGATGATCTGCCCATATGTAACTTTGATATATACACTAGAATCAGCCAATAGAGGCTTGAATCCTAATGATTTCAGGGCTTGATATTTCTTCTTGTAGATGCGAACTCAAAAGTCGAACAGACGAAGACAAACGGTTCGCAAACTCGAAAGATTCACGAATGAGAATCTTTTGCGGTCCAGTACGAGAGAAGGCAAACAACCAAAACGAGACCTTCTCCTGCCCTCCACGGACCAGAGAGTACCAGCGAGATCATGCAAGTACCATGAAGTACAGACATCTGATTTGATGGCATGATGTCAGCAGATACATTTTAGGTCATGGCTAATCTGTTACTCTTGTATTTCCCTGATTAGTTATAGATGCCTAATCACTCTAATCTTAGATTTACATAGAGCGACTATACTTACTAAATGTTACTTGACATATAGATCAACAGAGCACACATACAGTGTAACATAGTAGTCTGATGCTAGTAAGCAATCAAGACGAAAATACAAAATACATGTCCGCCTGCATGCGAAGACAATTCTGTCTAGGATCTGTAGATCCAATTGTCCGCAAGTAAAGCGAAACGATTGCTCGTGAGAGAATTGTGTTTCTCCCACGCCAGCGCATTGCGTGGATTTGCATGCAGTGCTTGAAGAAATCATAGAAAGATCAATATAGATGATTTTCTTGTTGTGTGTGATCTCGAATGCTAATGCGTCTGCTGTCTATTCGTGTGTCTAACTAAGTTTCCTTGTTCATCTGAATTCCGCACCTTGGTTGAAACTATGTTGAATGCTGCATTAATTTTATAGATCAACAGTGCCTGACTACACTTCGGAGGACTGTAGGAGTGATTCAGCTGGCAGTGTCCAACAATCGCATCTGAACTCCATCCGAGGGCAAAGAGAGAGTCGTGGTTCCTTCGTGAAAGCTTTGCAACTGCGATCCTCCTCATATTCTCATCAGTGGTATCAGAGCATGTCATCCTGTCATATTCTGACATAGCCAAAAAGCTAGCAGATCCAGGAGGCCAAGCATTCAAACAAACAACCATCAACAAGAACAGACTCCAAGAAGCAATGGCTTCAATCAGCAGCATGTAGAGCAAGATCTGCACAATACTTGATTCTTCAGGATCTAACTTTCTAGCCTGGAAAGTTAAGACATCACTGATACTCAAGGGCGAAGGACTATTCCCCTGGGTGGATGGCACAAAAGAAATGCCTACAACAACAAGCAAGGAGCTACGTGAATGGAGGGAGAAGAACGATAAGGCAGTAGCCTTGCTATCATCTTCCATCGAAGAAAGTCTCACACTTGACCTGACTACACTCTCCAAAGCTAAGGAGATGTGGGATGCATACTCACCAAATTTTAGACAAAATCAAGAAGTCAAATAATGATGCTGGAAGATCAGTTGACAAATTTGTAGTGGGATGGGAAAGACCTCACTTCTTTCGTAAAAAAGATGAAGGATCTATTTCGGTCACTACATAACTCTGGAGCAGAGAACGTTGTGTCAGCTGAGAAGCAGCTCACGTACCTGAGAGCCTTACCCAGCATTCCAGACGACAAGAACCCTGTTCGCGAAAGATCCCGCCATGACCCTCAAAAAGACGATTGTCGAGATTCGAGAGGAAGTCGAGGCCAGAGAACATCTTGATCACAAAGATGGTTTTGACCGGGCCCTCTACGACAACAAAGAAAAATCCAAGAAGCAGTTTAAGCCTAAGAGGGAGTCGAATCAGAGGCAGGATCGTGACCAGCAAGTAGAGGGAGCCAGCAAGGGCAACTGGAAGAGCAAAGGCAGGTCGAAACAACAAGGTGCAGACAAGAAGACTTGCATGAGATGCAGAAGAGATGGGCATACAGTAGATACATGCTGGCTCAATCCCAAGATTGAGTGTATCCATTGCCATAAGAAGGGTCACGGAGCCATGGATTGTCGCAAAAATTTGAGAAACAAATCAGCACAGAACAGACAGGAGAACAACAATAGTTCATCCTATGTCGAGGAGCCCGAGAGCTCAAAAATGGGTGAAGAAAGAACGAACAGAAATTGTTCGACCGCCTATATCTGTGAAGATGTGTGTGCAGCATCAACATTTGACACACATGAGGTGATTCTAGACTCAGGAGCCACCTCACACTTTGTGACATCAAGACATATAATGTCTGATTTTAGAAGTGCAGATCCCTCAAGATTCATAGTTCTTGGAGATGGATCTAGACATTAAGTGAACAGTATTGGTTCACTATGGCTCAACACCAAAGACAGAGACAGATGACTCGAAGATGTCCTGTTCGTGCCTACTCTGCAACAAGACTTGCTCCCTGTAGCAAGAATAGCAGATGAAGGGATGTGTGTGACGTTTTCTGACGAATCATGCAACGTGATTGATGCCAATACCAGTACTTTGATCGCTTAAGACAGAAGGAAAGGAAATATATATCATCTGAAGGTACGTCTACCTGCAGATCAGGTGCATCAGACTCATGATGACCAGCCAGACACTCTGTGGCACAGGAGACTCTGCCACATGAACTCAATGGCACTTTACCAAGACAGCCATCATGGAGCAATAACAAGGGTCAGCATCTCGAATGCAACCAGTTCGACCACTTGTGATGCATTTTGAAGGGCAAGATGTCACGCACCCCATTCATCAAAGACTCCTACAAAACGACTAAGATTATGGAGCTAGTGCATTGACATCTGTGGACCATTCAACATGATCTCAGTAGGAGGTTCAAAATATTATATAACTTTCATTGATGATTATAGCAAATTTGCCAGAGTGTATTTTATTCAGAACAAATCTGAAGCACTTAATAAATTCACAAAATATGTGAACTGGGCTGAGAGATGTACAGGCAACAAAGTGAAGCAGATCAGAACAGATCGAGGTGGCGAATACATCTCGAATCGCTTCACTGACTTCTGCAATGATCGTGGCATCATTCACAGAAGAACTGCAGCCTACACACCGCAGCACAATGGTGTTGCTGAATGAAAGAGCAGGACTCTGATGGAAGCAGCCAGATGCATGATGGCCTACTCGAAAGCTCCAAGGGCACTGTGGGCTGAAGCAGTAGCTACAACCACATACATCCAGAACAGAACAATCTGGTGTCCTCCACATGACACCACATAAACTATGGTGGAGTAGAAAGCCCAATCTGTCTCACGTCAGAATCTTTGGCTGTGCAGCTTATGCATATATTCCTGATAAGCTTCGAAAGAAGCTTGATGAGAAAGCCGAGCAAGGATTTCTGGTAGGTTAAGACAATAATTCGTCATACTACAGAGTCTACATGCCAGACACGAACACTATGAAAACAGTGAGAGATGTCAGATTCGATGAGAGCAGGACAATGGCCAATGACGATCCTGTCAGCTACGAAGTTTTGGAGAGACGATACTATGACTTGCCACCAATGACAGAGGGAGAAAAGGATGAACACGAAAATGAAGATTTTTGAGTTGTCTCCCATTCGAACGACGAATCTGACGAAGAAATATTCGAGAGGCAATTTGTCGCTGCAGTTTTCGTAAACCAAGATGGTGCCGGACCGAGCAGAGCATACAAAGACAAAGGCATAGCTGTCCCAGAAGGATCTCCCAGAAGGTCGACAAGACCACGAAGAGCGCCAACAAGATATGTGCCAGGTAGCTCAGCTTTAACATCAAAAGAGTTCTGTGGATTCAATGGCGAACCACAAACTTTCGAGGAAGTGATTGAAAGTCTAGAAAAGGACAAATGGATCCAAGCCATGAACGAAGAGGGGTCCATGAGGAAGAACCAGGTATGGACATTGGAGCCATTATCACATAAGCGCAAGATCGTCAAATGTAAATGGGTTTTCAAGCTCAAATACGGACCAGATGGGAACATCACAAAATACAAGGCAAGACTGGTAGTGAAAGGTTTCTCTCAGAGATATGGTATTGACTACTCTGAAACCTTCTCTCCTGTCGTCAAACATTCGTCCATACGTCTGTTATTTGCATATGCAGCAGCTTATGACCTCAGGATCCACATTGTGGACTAGAAGACAACCTTCTTGCATGGCAAATTAGATGAAGAGGTCTACATGGATCAACCCCTAGGATACGTCTCGAATTCACTTCCTGACTATGCATGCAGAATGCATAGAAGCATCTACGGTCTGAAACAATCACCCCGATAAGCAATGTTGCCTTGTTGCTTCACTTTGCCCACCTTTATGTCCGCTTTCTTTTTGTAACATTCACGTGCCCAATGACCCGGTTTGTGGCAATAGTCACATTTGCTTTTCTTCTTCCTTTTTATCTTTGATGGCGACTCTCCCTCGTCATCATCTTCCTTGGATTTCTTAGGAATCCTCTTCCACCCTTCATTCTTGCCTTTAGCAAGCAATGCTTGATCATCCTGTGGAGTTTGCCTTGACTTCACCAACTCGCGGCGCTGCTCTTCCTTCAACATGATTCCGTGTAGGCAATCTCTCCCTCGAAGCAATGCCGCTCACAAACATTTGTAGACCTTCCGAAACACCGCTCATAGTGGTATGTGCCAATTCAACGTCTCTAATTGGTTCTCCAATTGCCACAAGTTGATCTCTCAGCTCCTTTATTCTGGTGAAGAAAGATCCCACCAATTCGCCTTCTTCCATCCTGATTGTGTTCAATCTCAACCTCAAGAACATGGCTCGAGCTGGATTGCAAGTTTGAAATTGCATTCTAAGAGCTTCCCAAGCTCCCCTAACTGTTGTGGCATCACTTATGTGGGTGATCACATGGTCTTTTACTGAAAGGTTGATCAAGGACAATGCTCCCTGCGGGGCACTTTTAGTTTTTGAACCTTTCTTTTCACTTTGAGAAGATTTCACTCTTCCTAAAAGTCAGGACCCAACTCCTATTTCAAATTGAAGATTTTTAATGAAATTGAAGTCTAGTTTGGATCTCAAAAGCCCTTAGGTCCTTTCAATCTGATCATGGCCATTTATCTTGATCCTACGGCCAACACAGCTTGTAATCTCGACCGTTTATCAAGGAAAAGCTTGATTCTATAGTCATGGTAATTTTTGCGCGTCCAACCTCGATCTTAGAAGCACGAGCCACTCTTATACGCTATGGCTCTTTTCTCCTTGCACCAAGGAGCTAGCCCGTGCCTTTCCTTCT
Source organism: Diphasiastrum complanatum (assembly GCA_029204225.1). Classification (NCBI taxonomy): domain Eukaryota; kingdom Viridiplantae; phylum Streptophyta; class Lycopodiopsida; order Lycopodiales; family Lycopodiaceae; genus Diphasiastrum; species Diphasiastrum complanatum. Next base: position 35,537,970 of record CM055098.1, read on the forward strand.
CTAATTTTTCTTCCTCAAGAAAAGATGGTGGCTTGAGTAGAATTTCTATGCCCTGCTTAATCCTGATCCATAATCCTAATCCAGCGCATAATTATCCACGGCTATTAGCGGCCTCTTGGTAGCCACTTTTCCTCACTAAGGCGCCTTGCTACAAGTCTTTATAACAACCAAAAATGTTGTCTCTAGAGAGAGATCCATGATTTTCTTTATGACAAACCCTTGTCAGAAAAACATCCAGCTATCTAGGCTGTTTGTTTTGCTTTTTAACAACAATTTCTCTGATACCAAGTTGAGAATACAGTTTAAAAACCTGACCGAATCAATCACCACAGCACAACGTCAAGTGCAATCAGACAAGACAACATAATTGCTCTCCCACAAACTGTATATTCACATTGATAAGCAAGTACAAAGATAAAGTTGCTTAAGAGCACTCAAAGGGCTCGTAATTCTAGAACTGAGCACACGTGGTACCGTCAAAATTAGAAAGCACTGTATCAGTCGATCATTGCATTTTAACTCATGCATATCCAAAAACCTTTTGCAGATATTGCAGGAAGTGTGATCATTCAAAGAATGAATGTTTGTCACAGAAGAATGATTTGAATACCGAAAATCAAGTACACGAGCTGATAAGCCATGATATCATAAATGAGAAAGTACTCGAGTCCAGAAAAATTTGAGTCAATCCCAAATTGATCGTAGCATGATCTCTCAAGGTGATGTGATTGGAATGGAAGGATAAACTTGGCAGAAACACTCATAGAGGAGAAAGGGCTGAGGGTAACCCAAGATAGGGTACGGACAGACACTTCTGATTAAGAGTGTGAGGAAGCAAGTAAACGGCTGGTAGACTCCAAGGACATTGAACCTAGAAACGGATCATCCTTGATGACTATTGTTGGAATAGAAAAACCTATACCCCTGATCGGAGGTCATATAGATGAAGAGACCAAGGGGGTGCTATCTGAAGCATTCAAATGGGATGAGAGAATGGTGATTTATGATGCTGACTCTGATACCGATGAAGAAGGATCTGAGTGCATGGAAGTTGCTGAATTACAATATTATCCTAGAATGAGAAACATGGATTTTTGATGATACTGGGGATGATGCAGATGATGTTGTATCTCCTATTTTGGATACGACCTTAGAGGAAGATGATTAGCCCTATGAAAGAGCATATTGTCAATGGTGATTGAGAGTCCAAGTAGGGCCCCGCCCTCATCTAAAGGTTAAGCAATGTTTGGGAAAATGGCATAGTAGGAGAACGAGAAAGATGTCTTTTTCTAGAAATTAGTTCCGAAAGAATATAAAAGATGACTTGCAAAAAATCGACAATTGTTTTCTTATGCTATAAATTTTACGCTCCACAATTTGAGGATCTAAAGATCAATTTTATTTAATACTATGTGGAACTCATTGTGTTAATTAGATAATATCTGAAACTGTTCAACATGACCGATGAGATTTTTCTACCTCCACCTTTGAGTTTGGATGATCAAGACAACCATCAAGATACATATCAACAAGTAGTTTTGGGATGGGATCCACACCTTTTGTCCACCTATGAAATTTCTTGCATATTTGAAAGAGATAAGAGGGATGAAACTTGCTTTTTTTTTATTAGAGCTGAAATGCATGGCGAATATCCAGACAATAAGATTGATGCTGGATGATTTATAAAAATTTGAAAATCCACCCTTGTCCTTAGTCGGTGAGGGTTAGCAGGGTAGTTTTTAGTTGATTTTATTTATTTATCTTTTAGTTATAGTTGTAGATTTAATGGTTTAGTGTTCTAACATTCCTTTATTGAAAAAAAAATATTATGGTTTAGTGATGATACAAAGACATGTGACAACCTCTCATACACACATATCACATACATAATTTTAGACACAAAATGTTTTGAAACATTTGGTGCAAGCTTGAATCATTGCATCCATACCATGCATTATACACTTGTCCCAATAAGTCTGAAATTACAGCAGCATCACCATAACATCACCATAGCCATGACAAGGCTTCTTTGAATGAGAACCATCTCCAATCATCTTGAGAAGCTTACGTAAAATCATGAAAGAACTATTAATGTTTTTTTTTTGTTGATTATTGATCAAGATGAAATTGGCTTGCAAGTGAATGACCTTACTGTGATGAAATTAGTCATTTTAACAGATCATAGTGATTTTCACTTTTGGTTGAAGATTTTGGGATCTGTCAACTAATGTGAGTGATTTCTAAGCCCCAATGCTTATAATGATACCCTGACTAGGGGCAAGAAGATATATTTTGCCATGGTATTGATATAGTATCTTTTTTTTTTAATCCAAAATTTATATACATATTAAATACATTGGTGGGCACCAACAAAATAGTGGACTTGAATCCAAATCATATGCATACATGCAAATAGCAATACTCAAATTCTTTCATTCCAATGTTGTATTTGGTCATTTTGATTGTTGTGTAACTCTTTGTAGCTTTGGCATTTTATCCCACGGTTTGTTCAGCTGCTATATATTCCCAGCTAGTTCGTTTTCCATGACAGTTTATACGGTCAATAGATACTTCCAGTTTCGGTAGCAATGCAACTCGAATGAATGAAAGCTTGTACTTGTACTTTGTCAATCTTCTTGTTTGTTACTCCAACTCCCTGTTTTCTTTCTCACTTCACGCAGTTCCAGTCTTGCAATCTCCAGCATAATGAAGAGAAATTATGATCTTGTATTGTTTCATAGTTATTAAATAGGCAAGGCCAATATTGTGCATTTGAGTTTTGACCCAGTAATGCACTTATTTAAATTGTAGCTACGTTTCAACGCTGCACTTTGAGCTTCATGGTTTCAAAGTAGACTACAACTCATTAAGCACAAATCTCAAGGACCCTCTCATATTCTAGCCTTCCTTTCATTGAATTCATGTCAGGTTTTAGATCTCTGAGAAAGATTTATAGTTGAGTATCACAATAGATTCACATTGTACAATAAAAGAACCACTCTAGGCAACAATATTGGGTTTTACATATTGTCTTTGGTAGTTCTAGATTGCTTTGCAGTATGAATTAAAAAAAAAAAATTAGCCAATACTAGTTTAGTTTCAAAACAGTTCATTTAGCTACCGGGCGATGCTCTATACATAAGATGGCAATGATGTCTATTTTAATGCCTGGGAGTGTACATCAACAAGCCAAAAAAGCAATATTATAAGCATTCACAATACAGTAATCAGAAGCCAATGCTGCATACAAAAAGCTGCCATAGCTTTGCGTTAACCTCTGAAAGCTTATCGAAGTAGCTGGCAGCCAAAAATACGGAATAAGATCGGAACGATCGTGCTTTGCAGCTGCAAGAACACGAGTTGAAGCTGGAAATATTGCTTTATAAAGGATGTTGTTAGTAAAGCATCTTGGCAGCAGATGGAATTCTCTAGACTAGAATTGATCCACCTTTTTGAAATTTAGAGTAGCTTTTCCTGCCACAGAATTTTTGGGTAGCAGCACTTGATGTATGTTGGGTAGCACCCCTCCATAGGCGATTGTCACTCCTGCCAGAAGTTTACTCAACTCTTCATCATTTCTCACAGCGAGTTGAATGTGTCTAGGGATGATTCTGTTCTTCTTGTTGTCACGGGCAGCATTTCCAGCGAGCTCTAACACCTGCGAAACAGATTAGCATCAATCGCTGCCAGAACACTACCCTCAAAGAGCCACAAATTGATAAGCAAATCACATAAGTTAGTATACCGGATGCAGAGATAGATGTTTAACAGCTGGAGAAGTCAATGCCATTGTTTTAGAGAGCTCTGAAAATTCGTCTGTAGGATTGAAGCTGAGCTCCAGCTAGAGAAAAATAAAAGGTAGAACGATCATATTACTATCATTTGTTGGAATGGTCCAAAAACAAAAGTACATTTATGGCTTCAAAAGAGCAAAAGCATACAGACAGCCCACCAGAGAACTGACAATTCAACAGCAACGTGGGTTTACAAGGAAATAGAACTAGTTACTAGACCAACCAACCTCAGCTGCGAGGTACTCCAGAACAGCTGCCAAGTAAACAGGAGCCCCAGAGCCGAGGCGCTTTGAATACCTTCCGTTTTTGAGATATCTCGTAAGCCGTCCTACAGGAAACTGGAGCCCAGCTTTTGCAGACTTTGTTACTCCCTTCCTCTTCGCCTTCACTCTCCCAGCCCCTGACATGACCACCAACACAAGGATCTATTGATCAATCACGATCACTGTGCTTTCTTCACAAATCAAAGCAACACAAACGCCTCGCCAGAGCTTCCATCTCGCCTCGCCAGAGCTTCCGTCTCAGAAATAAGAGAGAGAGAGAGAGAGAGAGAGAGAGAGAGAGAGAGAGAGAGAGAGAGGATTTAGATTAACCACTTGGATGTCAGCCACGTGTACAATGCCACTTGTCAGTCACTGAACAGCCAGGTACGTGGCAGATCTGAAGGTCTTCTGATATATCTACGGTGGAGATCTAAGAGCAGGTAGCGTCTCCAAAATATTCTCAATAAGTATAAAAGATAATTAGTTAATTTTCCCCAAGAGATATATAATTAAAAAACAAAATTAGTATTAAAGTTCTTTTGTTCTGTTTTTTTTACTAGTTTCAAAGAGAATCCCAAAAGGCCTTTGGTTTCAAGGCCCTAGAAAAAATATTGATTTTAGTCACTTTGAATTCTTCTGAAGATTATGGCTGATTTTGGGAATCGGTTTGCACCGTAATAAAGAAACTGCTTCATGGGTGATTGCTTCGATGAAAATCTAAAATTATTTTATACTGTTCTCCTTAAAAACCTTAAAACGATTATGAAATAATGTGTGTTGTATTTTTCTTATTTGCATTGATAGGTAAGAGCCTATTCTAACTATAGCATGAGTGCAAAGCTGGGCCAACCCTCATCCAAACATGGTTGGAGATCTTGGATGTTGGAGTAGTTGGAGACGGCTCTCTAGCTTTCACCACCCTTTTAACAAGATTATCCCTGCTTTTATTAAAAATGATGGGAAAACCCATGATCAAACAAGAAGATTAAAGTATTTTAAATAATATCGTAGAATGGCAAAAATGAATTAAGCTACCCAATAGCTAAGTAAAACTTAGAATAGTAAGCTAATTACTTAGAACCAATTGCCCGATGTAAATCAGTAACTAAATAGTAAGCTAATTACTCAAAACCAACTGCCTGATGTAAATCACTAACTAAAATAGATCCAGTAATAGGTAATGCAGGAAGCTTTGAAGCAGCCGCTCCTGCAAACTGAGCCCGTCGAAGAATTGAAACCACCTATGAACATTGTAATGTAGCTGACAATAGAAAGAAACAATGATGGAAGGTAAGATAATGCTTTGTCCTTGGGGTTTCACCATAAGCTCTGCACATAAAGATAAAAAATCATGAAATTTCTTGTGAAGACAACCATGTGTTTCCAAGGCAAAGGGGATGAAATCTTCACCGGGTGCACGATCATTATAATCTTGTTCCTTTTCTTGAGATGCATGAGATGCAGCGGCCCCTTGCGTGGTGTGTTTCTTGACTACTTGTGTTTGTTATTACTGCATTCTTTTCTCATCATATTCGTACATTGATGCCTTTTCTGATCACCAATAGTGTTATAGGTCCACATCATCTGGTCTAGCTTCCAAGGATAGTTTTACAACATTTGTAGGTCCATCTTCCTTCTGCAATTCTGAGATCTCATATTTTCCAACAATAGCAAAAAATCTGGTACAGAAGACCACATGTCCATCTCAAAACTTCCTCATGCTTAGATACTATCATTTTTACTTCATTCAGGAAGTTCTTCAACATAGTCAATTTACATGAGCACTCCACTGAGCATCCATTTAAGATGTCGACCGAGTCCTCAGGTTGGCATCTTGACCGAGTCCTCTAGTTGACATCTCAACTGAGTCCTATGGTTGGCATCTCGACCGATTCCTCTGAGTAAGATCTCAACCGAGCCAAGTGTTGACACTCCACCAAGACTTATGATTCCATCTCGACTGAGTCATTACACTTGAAATCTCGACCGAGTTAAGCTGAACCAGATCTCGACCGAGCCGGTCTCTTAAAAAAATCTTGACTGAGCCGAGTCAGCAGTACCCAACGACTATAAAGTGACCAAAATCGGCTTCATTTGCACCTCAGCGACGTGGAAACACTTTTTATGTTCCTAGAGACAGATTTCTGGCGATCTTTGTGCTTCCATGCTCATTTTCGGCGATCTTCAGCGCATTATGTCTATGCTCAATCACCCTATTTGATTCTTGAGCACCATCATGAGTTATTAGCAACAGCCCACGAGCGCCATCAACACCCATTTCCGAAAACCTAACTGCCAAGAATCTGCTAGAGTTCAAAATTTTTTGTCATCACTTTTTGCACGGGGGCCCAATGAGGGATAGTGTTGCTAGAGCACACATCAGCACTCTAGTTCACTATTGAGAAGGAAGTCAATACTTGTTCATGTTCTATTCCGCTTTTCCTTACACCAAGCAGTTTCACCACAAACCAATTTTCAAACCTTTGTTTCAAACTGCTTCCGAAGTGGACCGGACCGAGTCATAACTTCATATCTAGACCGAGCCATATCAGTTCCCTCTCGACCGAGTCCTTCAGTCTGGTCTCGACCGCACATCTCAGTTCCCATCTCAGCCGAGTCTTTACATCCGCTCTCCACTGAGCCATTCAATCAACTCTGGACCGAGCCAAACCACTGTCCCGATCTCGATCGAGCCGAGCATCTGTCAAATCTCAACCGAGTCATTCAGTCCAGTCTCGACCGAGCCGAGTCCATCCAGAACTCTGTTCCCAGTCTCGACCGAGCCGAGTCACTCCAAAACTCTGTCACCAATCTCGACCGAGCCGAGTACTTACAGAATGACCAGCATGTCTTCTCAATTATTCTAGGGATTTCGGAAAGCTCAACCATCAACAATTTGAGGCTGCAGCTGCTAGACTTCGGCCACAAGTATAAGTACAATGATGACTTATGCGTACGAGAAAGCATTGAATACTGTCGATCCATAGCCTTTCTTATGATTCAAGAATGTTTATGGGATCGAGGTCTAGATCCTATAAAGATCAATCCCAACATAGACCTCCAGTCAGAAGAAGACCACCTAATGATGGTCCGACTCTACTACAGAGTGGCATTCATGTCTTCCCATTATGTCATGATAGTGGAAGACTAGCAGGAGTTTGGATTCATCCAAAGGGTGCGAGACTACCTGGGGCCACTGCCATTCGGACAACAATTTCGTTTCCAGGTATTTGAAGCCCTGGGGATGGAATGTAAAGGGTTGTTGAGAGATCTCAATGTTGCGAAACAATTTTGTGGAAACAAACACTTGGTTTATGCAAGAAAGCGAATATCTACGCTTTTCCAAGTGCCAATGCGGTAGCATAAGCGACGTCATTCCATATGTGTTTTAGTGGGTCCTGCAACAGATTAGGGGAGAATGATGTTGGCTAATTCTGAGGAATCCCCAAAATGTTGGGCTAAAGTTATTCTAAGAGCACCTCTCATCTTAGACCGAGGAGGTCTCTGAGAGAAGGATGAAGGATGAGAGCTGAGAAATACTAGCTAGGACAACAGTTGGAAATTATGTGAGCCTCATGGTGAATCCCAAGTGATGGAATGACCATGTGGGAGCTAGTATGTGTAGCCATTTGTAATAAATGTTGTAGACCCCTCTTAAATAAAGTAGAGTGAGCCCCCTTTTGATGGTGACCTCTAGTGGAGGAACTAATTCCACTTGTAATTTGCTAAATTACCATGTGCTAATTAGGGTTAGGAATCCAAGCTCTCACTATATGCTTGATGGAGAGCTCATTGTAATCACTCTTTGAATGATAGCATTTTTGGTTGTCAAAATTCCCTCTTGTAGAAACCTAAGAGCAAGAAGTTTTCTCTCTCTTTAGAATCCCTTGTAATCTCAATTTTGGTTAAGGCAAATGCAAAAATTTAGTTTTTTTCACATGTACTTGATTTTGATGAATGACCTCTCTTTATGTACTTGAGCTCTTGCCTTGAATCAAAGCTAGTTAGATTGCCATCTTTGTGCATCATAGCTTTGATAGTGTGCAATCTCACATGTGTCTAGATCTTTGTAGATCTTTTCATGATCCTTAATATAAGTTTTAACAATTTTTTGTAGTAGGAACTATTGCTTATAGCCAAGGTTTGTCATTCTCACCCAAGCCTTTAATCCATCTTCAAGGAGTAGCGACCAAAAATTCCAACTAAATACCCTTCTTAAAAGGTAGGAGTGAGACTTTCAATGGTTGCTTGCAGTCTCCGTCAATAAGTAGTGAATTGGTTAGGACTTAGTTGCCAAAAGGTTTTTGAATGTTGTTAAGAATTGTCATGCATAAATCTATAGTTGAGAAGATATAAGTGAAGTTGTATCTATTTGCTAGGTCTATTGCTACGTTTGTTCATGGTTTTTCAATGATCTTAGGTTGTTTACTAGGATCATTCTAGATAGTAATAATCAATAGTTTGTGCTATATTATTATGAAAAATGCTTTAGAGGGGTCGGCCATTCTAAAAGTTGATGCTTGAGAGGGTGTCCTAGGAATGTTTATTGTTTTTAAGAATGTGAGATTTGTAACTAAATTTGAAGAGTCTTGGTAGTTGTGAGAATAGGCCTTATTTATTGACATTCATGTGACCATTAAATTGGAAGCCAAGCCCTCTTGCAAGGAGTTAATAGGCAAATTTTACTTCTTAAATATTCGCAATGGAATTGGAAGCAAAAATAAATAGATAAATAGTAGTCATAGTTTGGCATTGAAGTTGGGATTGAGTTTGACATAGCAATTTGATTGCTACACAACTTCGACGAAAGCAATTGAGCAGATACAACGTTAGTTGTTAGTGTAAGCGGAATTGACGAACATAGCTAAAATCTTTTGATATATCTTTCAAATCTTTCTTGGATTTTGATATGACTAAGCATTGTACATAGAAGACTTATTCCATATTGCAACGTTAAGGCTTCATTGATCACAATCCTTTCTTGGAAGAATCACGATTTTGTTTTGAAAGTTGCAAGTCATTTCAAACTTCAAACAAATTGCACTTTTTTCAGAAGTCCCCTTTATGATTGGGAATAATTTATTCTTTGTTTTTCCTTGCTATGAAGGTTGTGAAGGCATCACAACAGGGGGAGGAGAGGTGAGGATTTTACTACTAATTGCAACAATTTCAACATTGATAATTCCAATGGGAGGTATGTGAGAACATAGGAGATCATGTGTCAATTCAACGACTAGTGAGATTAAACGAGCAGCCACATTAGCCTTCCACCTTGTTTGGAGAGAGAGAGAGAGAGAGAGAGAGAGAGAGAGAGAGAGAGAGAGAGAGAGAGGGAGAGAGAGAGAGAGAGGAATTTAGATGTCTTTTGTGACTTATTTATTTGACTTTATTATTGATAATGTACTAGGGTTATATTCAAGTTTGAAGATAAAGTTAGTCAAATATTGTGTGCACTCAAGAGTCAACACTTGAGATTGACCATTGTAGTGACAATTCTGTATTATCTAAGTAGTACTATGAAATAAACTGTGTGAAATGCAAAACAACTGACTAGTTTTTAGTTGTTTTTTTGAAGACTTTTTTGTTAAAAGATTGACGCTAAAAAATGCATTGATTCTTTTCGTCTCTTTCCTGAAGATCGTATTCAAATCGCTTGAATCACTGATTCTAAGGTGGGAAACCTTAGAGCTAGGTAGGGAAAGGACTTTTTGTGCAAAGTCATTGTAAATGAATTATCTAAAATTTTGTGAAAAGAAACTATGATGAGTACTTATTTAGCATCAAACTTGTAATTGTGGGGATGAAGATCTTGTATTAATAACAAAAATCCTATCAAGTTTATTGCTACTAGGTTTTGTAATTAGACTCATTTGACACATGCTTGGTTGATGGGTGAATCTCTTCTTGTTATAAGTTGTTCATATGGAAGCTGATATTGAGGTCCTAAGCTATCACCTTTCAGCAGTCATTTAATTCACAAAACAATAAAAGCTCTCGAATGACAAGAAAGCACTTTTTTGTGCTAAGATATGGCGGTATCAACCACTCTCACATTTAATCCTTGGGAGCCCACCAGTGTCACTGCAATGGTGTAGGAATATGTTGATCCCTCATATAGACCAAGAATTAGATACAGATGTAAACAATAGACAGCTTAGTAACCAAAAAACCCCAAGTCAGCTATATAGACTAAGATTGCCATGTAAAATTAGCAGTAGACTGATCAATAGCAAATAATGTCATAGCAGAGTTGCTTAAGATCCAGAAAGGCATTCTTGCAGCAACACAGAAGATATCACCACTAACGAAACCCATGCGGGATCTTTTTAAATATAATTTGAAATCTCTAAATAAAACTGTTCTGTAGAAGCATCTGCATTATAATTGGAATGATGCATGCAGAGGTAGACAATTGTGGAATAGTGGTGCAATCGACATATGGTCGAGTGATCAGGAGGACTCTAGTCAAGTGAAAATAGACACAACAATGGAACATTGGTGGGATTGACAAGTGGAACATGGTGAGCACTGAGTAAGGAAAGTAATAGAGGTGTGTGAGCCACAATCACTATCTTCAAGTATAGGTGAAGGAGACAAATCGACATTCGGTTGCGTGATCGGCAGGACTCATAGTGAAGTAAAAATGGAGACAACAGTTGAACATTGGTGTGATTGACAAGCAGAACCTCGTGAGCACCAGAGTTATGAAAGCAATAGAGTTGTGCGAACCACAATCACTATCTTCAAGTATAAGTGAAGGAGACAAATTGACATATGGTGAGTGACGAGCAGGACTCGTAGTCAAGTCAAAATGGAGACAACAGTGGAACATTGGTGGGATTGACAAGTGGAACATCGTGAGCACTAAGTTAGGAAAGTAATAGAGGTATGTGAACCACAATCACTATCTTCAAGTATATCTGGAGACAAATTTGGATCCTAATTCTCTGAAACATATATAAACTAAACTTAGAAATCCTAATCCTCTGAAACAAATATAAACTAAGAATCAATAGAACTCCAACTTGCAGGCTGAAAATGTGGCTACACAGACTATACTCAAGACTATGATACTGTTTTGATCCTAGAAAGCCTGTAGGTTGTAAAAACTTCTACCTCTTTTGTTAGGAGGATTTCAGAATTATAGGGCTTTTTCGTACTTTTCATACATTTTTTTTCAGAATTATAGACTTTTCTCATGCAGTAAAAAGCAGAGTAAATCCTTCACGTTTTCTTGAAACCTAACATCTTTAAATATCATGGGCTAAAAGCTTATTTTGCAATGAAAATGAATTTATCAAGTTTTAATAGGCTTGTCACCTATAAGTGATAGATTGTGGAAACCTATGCACTTTTTATATGTTAGGGGAATTTCAGGACTATAGGCTATGAAAAAGTACTTCTCATACTTTTTGCAGGCCCAAAACCTAAAAAATTACACCCTACTAATAGTGTTTCTACTAGAACATCTGGTACTAAAGATGTGACATTTCTTGTCTTTTTACAAATATCTTACTGGACTCTGATGAGTTTCAGCTAGGATCTCATGAAAATCTTTTCTAGGTCGTCTTGGTGGATGGATTATGCTATTTAGCAAGCATTAAATCTGCTCCAATCTTGCATAAAAAATCCCTCACCTGATACTCTCAAGAGGAAGCTTCGAAAGATGAACTTTGTGAAGGATGAATGTTCTCAACAGTTGTTGCAAGCAGATAAACAAGTCAAACTTGATGTAGCTTCAAAGATCAGATTATGTAGAAATGTGATGCACCACACTTGATTAACTAGTGTTCATTGCACATTGCCCATATGAAATAAACCCCTGGCATACTCATATCACAGATTCAAGCACATTCAAAGAGATTCAATATGGTAATTGTACATTTTGCAGGCAGTAGCCTTCCCCAAAGCTTTCTACTATGTATTACGGATCCACATATCTAGAACTTGGTGTTCATTCAAGTCAGACACTTGGTTATGAAAAAGGTGAATGCTACACAGATCAATCTGATACTGTGATGGTGGTGAAATAACACGCTTTGAAGTTTGAGCCTGTCAGCGTACAAATCTTCACTTTCTTTTGAGTTTCCAATAACAGTTAGCACTTAGGTTGCACTATAACAACCAGCAGTAATGAACATTTGAACCGAATGAGCACTAATATTGTTATGTATAGCTTCCAGCTACTTGCATTCACAAAACAAAAAAAGCAATAGTTCACAATTTGTCAGCGCATAAATTTAGAGAAAGAATTACCATCCTATTTGTGCTATTTCCTCCAGTACTCGTCCCATTTGACGATTGATGAAGTGTTTGGATGTACAGCCATCAGGAAACATGCAATTTTATGTAGCTTATGACTTGCAAAGAGATGCCTAGCCGGGAGGCACATATTGCAATATGCTATCACAATCTTTGCAATATGTTTCTGTTAGGCCACATAACCAATCAGTTTGGATGATTGTGGAAGCAAGCAAGAGCTCAAAAGATGCACAGAACGCAGTGAAGGTATGTGATCTAAACCTATGAATAGTCGTATGCGTCATTGTCATCAAGTAATGAATCACACATTGTATGCAGTAATTAAAGCATTTGGATGAAAACCAAACTCATACACATCTCTGTTCACTATGTCAATGTGTGATGCAATGTCCCTTGTGTTTAGAGCACATTATTTGTCAGAATTTAATTGTAGGTGACTTTGTGGTTATGTCGTTTATGAGGAAGTGGGCAACAGGTATTTGAAATCGTTTACCTGCTCAATAACATACGGTGGAATTGTTGTGGGCCCTCAAAACAAGACTCATTTCAAAATTTATAGGACAGCATAAATCAATTGACAGGCTTGTATTCAACAATGTAGTATGAATAAAACTTTGATTCAGAGTTGGCACTCTCAGCCCTTGTTGCTTTAGGCTTCTAGGATTCCTAAATATAGTAAGGAAGAAAGTTGACCTCACACATTCTGCCAATCACGTAAATCACATGATGCATTTTGCTCAAGTTATTGTCAATTATCACAAAAAGCAAGAGCTATAAATCATCACCATAATGAATAATGTATCAACCAGTACATCGCAACCTATTATCACTACCTACAATTTTTTGCAGGAAATTTAAGTCTCGAATAAAGATAAAGGAAGTGGTGACATGTCAGTTGAATGATTTAGGTCTTTTGGTGGCTCAAAGTACAATTTGTTCACCCAGGTCTAAATCTTCCATGGTGGATTTTTGTTCGCTAGCTACTTTTTGTAGAATTTTTGTTTGACCTCAATTACATGAAGCTAAAATGATACAACAGTTGTATTCGTAAGTTTGGAAGTTTATTTGGTTGGCTTTTTTTCTTTTATACTGGGGTTCATCATGGCAGTGATGAGAACAAGCATGGTGCCCACAAGCTCATCTCTCCAGAAATAGCTGGAGATAAACTGAGTATCCTCCCAACCTAAGATCACTTGCCATGTGTTCCCAGACCTGCTCTCGTTGGGAGCGTGCTCAGGAATGTGAGTTCAGGAACGTGACAGAGAAATGTGTTCCCTGGTCAACAGTTTCTGCAAAGACTGAAAAACAAGACAAATGCAGAAGGAAGCCTCAGAGAATGTGATTGAGAACATGTTCTCTGGTCACGGTTTCTGCTAAGACCTAAAAACAAGATGAAAGGAGTAGGAAACCAAAAATATAGAGGCGTTTTACATATAATTTGTTTATATACTAGTGCCCTTGCATAAATACGATACTCATCCTTTGTTTTGTTTATACTAGGTGTAATTTCAACATACAGAATTCCAAATTTTGATGTGTATGTATAGTATTGTATATGATATTATGTTGACACGGTGTGCCCGTTCCTTGTTCCCATTCCCGTGCTCATTCCATTCCGTGGTGACTATGTCTACTATACCTACAAAATATCTGTGTAATTTCCTAACAGTAACAGCTTCAAATTTGGAGGCACTAATTGACAGACCATGTCTCCTACAAATCTCTCTCAATCTATTTGCTTCTTTGAAGCCTAGCAGAAATCTCCCAGCCATCACTAGCCTCTACTGCCTCTGAGTCATAAACTCTACAATGTTAGGCACTATGCATAAGATCTCTATGGCTGCTGGGCTAATTGGCCTCAACCATGGTTCAACCTAGTTTTGACTATTTCCGAGGACAAGTGTTTTTTGTCACTATAAGCAACCTCTGCTATGGTAGATATTCTTCCCATAATGTTTGTAGTATCAAGGTTATGTGAAAAGATATACTTGTCAAAATCTATCCAATACTACCAATTTACATCTTACTCCAACTGGGTGAATGGAAGTCTATGAAACAAGTCCTTAGAGATGCTTTTCTATCTACCACGCGCATCTTTTTTATAGGACAATAAATCTCAAAGGAATTCAGCCTTGCCCACTGAAAGTTGACAAGAAATGCAACATTGGATGTTGTTCCTTGCATCTCATTGTTGTTGTGACTCAAAACTCATGCCTCTTACTCAATCCACGAACTCAAATCACACCTGGGGGTGCCCTGCTCAATATAGAATCTGTCAGAGAACTCTGTTCACGTCAGGCAGAAACTTAAAATGGTTTCTCTTAGCATATCTTCCAGCTTGGTTTATGCGACTTATTCTCTAACTGGATGATCTGAGGTTTTTTTTTTCAGATAAACACACTACAGCAAAATATGTCAAAAACAATCACTTGGGGCATAACTGAACTTGCTTCTGGATTGAGATGTAAGAACTATGAGTCTCCCTTCTCAAAAGTCAAGCGTACGTTCACGTGCTTAACAAGGAACTGATTTAAAGTTAAATAAGAAAACAACTGCTCGATTGCAAGTAAAACTAGCCTGACAAAACTTTCTCTACTTAAACAAATAAAGCAACTGTGATATGGAGTTAAAGACATCATGTATATGACAAAGACTTCATCAAATTTGCTAGCTTTGCAAGGATTCCTAACTACTTGCCTCAAACCGATTTTACCTCACTACATACGACGATTCTGTTAGGGTCACAATACTTTCTCCCATCCTTGAGTTGATATCGAGATGACAATCATGATCACTTGGGTTCCAAAAAATCTCCTATAATCTGCTTAACAGCTGCATCAGTGGCATGATCATCCAAGATGAAAATTTCCAGTCATTTTCCAATGAAATGAGTGAATTCAGCATGAATTTCTCCAGCATGCAACATAGTCCCTGTGAAGTTCCAACTTGTCCTGTAGACATGCAATTTTTCTCAGCCTCCTGAAGACAATTCTATACTCCTCCATAGACTCTTCTCTATCACACATTTGCATCCTCCACAATCCTGATAGAGCATCAGCAACTTGATTTTCTTTGCCCTTAGAGGTAATCAATAACAAAGTCATAAGCTTGAACTTGTGCTAACAGCCTCCTCTATCTATCCGTAAGCCAATTTTGAATTAGAAAGTATTTCAAAGTATGGTGATCACTTTCAATAATAAACTTTGAAACGTATAGATAATGTCGCCATTTCTTAAGAGAGGAATTGCGAATCTATTCTTAATGGTGATTTTGTTAAGTGCACGAGATTCTATACACATCCGAAAAGTTTCACCTTTTTTCTTGATAAGGGTTACTGGAGAGGCTAAAGGTGATTTGCTCAAATTGATGAACTCTTGATCAAGTAAAACTCCTAGAATATATGAAAGAATGTTTATGGGTTTTGATCCTGGTTCTAGCTCTAAAACATGGTCGAAAAACCTTGTTGGAGGTTCCCCTTTTGACAGTGTGATTGGAAATACAACTTTAGATTTGGCCAACATGTTTTGCATCTTTGAGTGTATTGGTTTAGCATCAACTTCTTTAATGTTACCATCATCCAACTCCACTTTCAAAACGAGCATATTCACATGCTTGCGAGATAATTGTTGAGCTTGAGCTCTAGTACAGTGTATACAAGCACCAGATTGTTCCTTTGTGCAAATGCAACTTATGGAATCTTGGCGAAATTGCTTCAACTACATTGTTCCTTGCTCAAACTTGAAAGTCACATAAGGCTGCCCATCATTTACCCCATTGATTCGGAACATGTTGCTTTCCCTTCTTGTTTCGCAACATTGCAATCACTCCTTAGTCAAAATTACCAATGACTCGCCCTTGATTCCACTCGGATGTTGTAGCAATTAGGGAGAGTGGATTGCCAAAATTTATGTGAAATGTTAGTCATTACAGATTCAAAACTTGACATCATCATTTTCTCACATTGTTGCTCCGAAGAACTTTATTTAATAATTCTTCTGCTCCAGGATGCACCTCACTAGTAGTAAGTTCTTCAATACTGCCCGATTTGTTTAGTCCCATATTGTTCTTTACGTTGAGAGGGTCACTTTTGCTTTATATGGTACTGGAATATGAGCTCAAATGAAGAAGATATGATAGTTCGAAATTTGGATAAAAGCAAGTTGAACTGTAAGTTAAAGTGTAATAATTACTGAAGTATTGATGGACACATTGAATTGATCACTTTCGATTTTTACAATACTAAAATCTGAGTTCAGATGGAAACGTTGTGAACACTAGAGAGAATTGGCAAAAGAAAAAAAAATTTAACTTTTACAAAAAGAATTGGCAAATTCTTTTTCCCCGATTATTTTCTTTGGGCCATTAGTTTGCTCGAAAGAAAAATAGAATCTTAGAACAAAAATGAAATGCTCAAAAAGTTTTTGAATTGTCAGTTACTCGCAAATCCTCATGGACAAAAATGACGAGGTTAGCAATAGTGAGTACAAGCTTGAGGACAGACGAGGCACTAGATTGAAGTTGGGCAAGGCAGGGATGGGCAAAGAGGTTGGGTGAAGCAGCGTGAAGTAGGGCGGAGAAAAAGAAAAAGAAAATGGCGAGGCACGGGAGAGGTCTTACGACCACACTAATCAAAAACTGCCAGGTGCCGATGAACACAAGAAACTGAACACTCAAGATCACCCCACCATAGAATCCAATCCAAATCCACCCTTCGTGCCCTAAGCCCAATGACTTGACAACAACCGAGATCCAGCCTCCAGCCCCAACTATGTCTCATACGGCGGCCGCCAGCACCTTCGACCCTTCGACCTTCTCCTGCCCCTAGCTAGCGCCATCTTGGCTATGCACATGCACACTACCATCCACCAACCCCTAGGTAGATAGAATGGATAGTAATTGAGGTGTCCTTCCCTTGTATACCTCCCAGGTGGGAACTTCCATGCCAAGCACATATCCTTGATTATGACAAGTGGCATGCATGTCATCCACGAGTCAACTAGTCAAGTCAATAGGCCCAGTCCAACATCCGATTTCAAGTTAGGTGTGTGTAAAATTGGGCTCTATCTTGAGCGATTTTTAGGTATCTCGAGCAACAAGCAGCTTTTCCTGCATATCCTGCAAGAAATCCACCGCCGCGTTAACCTTTAGAACTTTGAGGCCCACGGAAATGAGGGCATGAGGCTAGAAACTATACATCGATATGAATGGACTAAAACTTGTCGTTGAGTGCTTTGAGTTGTTATATGCAAACTCAAACATTGGGAGGTACCTTTCCCAATCCGACTGTCTCCTGGAAACTTATGCACAAAGCATATCTTCCATAGACTGGTTCGTCCGTTCAATCTGACCATCTGATTTTCGACGATCTGATGACCCTAGACTCAAGGTTAATGTTTCATGGACCTTTTCGAAACGCCTTTTCGAAAAGGGTTCTTCCATTTGTCTCTTCCATTTCACCAAGAATCCTCTAGGTATTCCAGTAAAGGGTGCCTTCAAACTCCATAACTTCTTCAAATCTCAACCAAATTGAGTGGAAATTAATTCATACTCTAGCTAAAACATAGCTTTACTGATCTACAACCTCAAATCTCGTAAATTCCACCAAAAGTACAGCCAAAAATAGATGGAAACAGACAGTAAATCATAAATAGCTAAAATACCCAAATGGCCATAACTTGGTCTTATAGCTCCAAATTAGAAAAAATTAATGCCTCCCAAAAGCTAAGATCAAGGGCTAATGATATACAAAAACAATGATTGATAGGTCTGAGTCTGACATTGAATCAAAACAATCTGGAAATCAGAAAATCAAGAAAACTAGAAAACTAGTGACGCACATAAACCAAGAACACCAAGCAAACTCTCAAAAAGGAACTCCAAAACACATAGGAACTTCAAAATTAAAGAATAGCTTCCAAATTAGCACGAATCCTCTATTTATAGTGGTCCTTTTTGCCTCTAATATGAGTTTGGAGCCTTATTGACCTAGCTTGGGCCTTACAACCATTATTATAGGTCCCATTATTCACAAATATAGCACAACTGTTGGAAAAAATCCTAAAAAAATGATATTATTTTAGTGGGTTTTATTTGTCTTGCATTTCATGTCTATGCTCTCTAGAATCTGGGGCCCTAGTTTCCAGTATCTGGAAATGAAATGTAACCCTATTCCCCCCGGATAGTTGTTACAAAGAGGGTCAAAGTGCAATTAATGAGGCCCCATTTTATTGAATCTAGCTGCTACATATTCTTAAGTGATATCAGGGATAATTAACAACTTTTATATTTTATTGGCATTGGCTTGAAATTTTGCCAAACTTCTAGTATAGACAAAAACATTCCAAATTATACAGGTATTGATTTTTAGATATGGCGGTATGGTCATGATGCAATTTGAACTGTTAAAGGTTGAACAACAAATAGCTTATTCACCTTTTCTAAAGATTCAGTAGCCATTTTCAAATAAATATTCAGAAACTTCAAACACGGTGTGGTAAAGGACAATAATGCGATTGGCATTTAGTGAAAGGTAAAAAACTTACCCAAAAAATACATCTCAAAGCAAAGCTAGCAATGCCATCTATTCAGGAACATTATAGCACCAAAAAAAGCGAACAAAAAGTTGCCAGCAAACTCAACACCAAGTGCTAAAAAGAAAATCTACTGGATAGTTGTGCCATAATCAAATAAAAATAATGGCAACCTTCTCCGCTGCTTGTAAGAAATCAATAACGTTATACCTTCTACATTCTTTCCCTCATGGAGACATTTTTATAAAACAGCTGCCTCTCCTGCCCTCTGCTTTTCCAACAATCCCTTCATTACTTTCTTTTGCTCCTGTTCCTGTCCCACATTTCTTTAAATCAGCTATGGTGCTCTTTTCAAAGAACTCCTTGTTTTCTTTCCAAACCTCTCCATTTGTGTAGATTTCCTTCTTCCAGATGGGAACTGTGGCCTTTATCTCATCGATAGCAAACTCACATGCTTGCAGAGCATCCCTTCTGTGGACGGAAGATACGGCCACAAAGACACTCTCCTCACCGATGGGAACAACCCCCACTCTGTGTGCCATAGCCACACCGATCAAAGGCCATCTAGTGCGAGCAGCCTGGCAAATCTTCCTCAATTGGAACAGCGCCATGGGTATGTAGGCCTCGTATTGAAGCTCCAGCACTTGCTGCTCTTCAAATGTGTCTCTAGTTGTCCCCATGAAAGTTGCAATAGCTCCTGCTCTAGGGCTTCTAACAGCGTCTATATACTTAGACGGCTCAAGCGGATGCTCAACTATTTCAACCATATCTTCCAGAACTAAATCATCTGCACTAGTTTCCCCCATATTGCACCTCTAATAATCTACTGTTTCCGAGGTAGGTCTTCACCAGCAGGCCACTTATCGAAGGACTGACTAAATATTTTCCTATTTTTTTCTACTGGAGATCTGTTGCACAAGACAAGCTGTGACTGTCACAGCGCCTACGCGCTTCAATCTGCGATGGGAAAATCAAACAGGCAAAAGATCCGCAGCTCTTGATGATGCAGAATGAGAATTGTGAATGTTGACAACGCTGTTTACGATACTTGAATCAGTTCAGACCACGAAGGTCCATAGCATCACATATATACTTAATGGATTGTCATCACTTTAAATCTCACACCATAAAGATAATGCAAAGATATTTCTCATAGAAAGAATACCTAGACCGAGCAGGATCCAGCTTTTTTGCTTTCAAAAGCAACTTGTATACCGTCCTGGCAAAGTCCCTAGCATCCATGCATGTCTAATCATGCGTCTTCGCAAAGTCGCTAGCATCCATGCATGTCTAATCATGCATGTGGCCGCTCACGCGTCCATAGCAAATAGAGGGGGTGTAGCAATGTGCTACACTTCCCCGTGTGGTGGCTAGTGACAATGCATGTGGCCACCATAAGAGAGTGAGAGAGCCAAGTGTACCTGACTATTCTTGGTTGTGCACCTGTGAGTTCCTAGTTGAGGGCTGTTGTGCTGAAATCTAATTTCAAGCTTTGCTCTAACATAGCCAGCTATGTGGTTACGGGCCATGGGGGGATTGGGGACAACCTGCCCAAATTTAGAGCACCAGACCAACATTTAGGGCAACCAACAATGAGAGATTTTCACTCATTTTTTGCTTGGTTTTTTGTAGTACAAAGCTCTCTTGTTGGCATTCATGTGGAATATGTTTTCTAAAGCAACGGTGTCTTTTCTTTGGTGCTAATGCATCTAAAATAAAGTGTTTATGTCATTCAAGCTTTGCAATATTGCAAAACTTTAGTTCGTTTGTTTTTGTCTTGCAACAAGTAGAGTATTGTTCTAGATATGTTGATGTCAGGTTCAGCGACCTCATTGTTGAATGTTCCCCTCATCAACACTAGTCTGGAAATGTCAGATAGCTGGCAGTCCAATCACCCGTCATGGAGCAAACTAGTGAACAAGGTTGTGGAACTGTGAGGAGACTTTGAAATTGAACATTTGCTTTGCCTTTTTGAGGTTAAGTGGATTAAGTTGAATAAAGGCAACATGACTACAAGGCACAACCAAGGAGTTGGTAGTTAGATGCAATTTGTCTACCCCAAGAATAGGAGTCCAATGTAGGAATAAGTTAGAGAAATTGAAGCTGAAATTTTCGGAGGAAAAGGCCCAAAAAAATCGAATGGGAGCCAGCCCATCATGCTGGTCCTTTTATGAGAAATGCTCTTCTATATTTGTAGTTGTCCTAAAGGTTTATGGGATTCCTAACGCCATGGAATGTGGAGAAAATGTAATTTCGAGGTTGAGGTCGTGGCAGATTCTCTCCCAAACTCTCCACTACCCAAAAATACAACAAGAAGGCGCTGTAGTACGAATTCTAGAGGCCACTCGATGAGAAGGTCTCGTCCACCCCACCGTAGGTAGCCTCTTCACTTACTCTTTGTTAGTTGAAGATTCTTGTAACTTCACCTTGTGCTTGTCGTTTTATTTATTGTTGTTGGGATATTTTGTGTTGCTCGAATATGTTGTTGTTCTTGAAGTGTGGGTTCATCTATCCAACTTATGGAATTTTTGAAACATTTCATGCAGAATAGCAAAAGTGCTAACAACAATGATGCTGAGAATATAGAGTCGCCCCCCACCAAGGCATGCAAATTAGTAGAGTAATCTAGAAAGCCCACTACAAATCATCGTCATTCGAACCTGTCCAACAAGGAGATGGTGGGCTTTTAAGTCCTTTTTCCAATTCATTTGCTAAATTGGAAGAGAAGAAGATGGATTTGATGAAGTGGCTCGAAGACTCTTGAGAAAAAAGACATTCTTAAGTGCCACGAAATGACGAACTATTCACAAGAGAGGATGGCAAAAATTCACAAGCACATGGTAGCAATGATGATGCAAATACAACATGTTCTACTGGCTAAGTATTCGCGTGATGATCAACATGGATTTGTGAACTGTGCTTCCACCCACATTGAATTTCTCAGCCACTTGTTGTGCACTATGCTCGTGTGCTAGTAAAAAAAATTACACTGCACACTTCAATTCAATGGGCTCGCATACCCAATCATCATTCCTTTTGGCCATAAAAAATGGTGACCGTTGATGCACAATGTATAAATAGCAACCAAATGTCAACTTGTATATTATACACCACGTTGCCTTTCTGGTATGTGGGTCAATAACAATTTGCAATGCACTCATGTCTAGTTGTGTCCATTCAATTATGCTTCTTGGAAATTACCACCACATGTGATCAGACCTTTTTCCTTCAAGACATGCATGGAAGAAGGAAAACAAATAGCATCATGACACCATCTTCAAACTACACATTGGGTGGAAAAAGTAGAGTTGGCATCTGCCTTTGAGTATGCATCATGTTCCAATCAGCCAACATTGCAAATAATAGTAAGGTTTTCATTTTTTTGGTTCAGGCTAGTACTCAATGAGGGAGACATAAACCTGCAAAGAAAATAGCATTATGTTAGTGTCTCGCTACTTGTTTCTCTTATGCAAAACAAAGTTCACACACTTAGCTTTGTTGTACTACACAAGTCAAAAATAACAACAAAGGATAAATGCACTACAACCTTCTACACAAAACATGAGTATTGTAGCACCGATAAAGAGCAACAAAAAAGCAAATGTTTTTGGTGAATACATGCACTAAATCCTAAGCTCACAACACAAAACAACACTTAATCCAACAAAGAAAACAGCTTTGTATTGGTGTCTCGATATTTATTTCTATTGTGCAAAACAAACTGCACAAGCTTAATTGTACTGTATTGCTTAAAGCAAAAATTGTTGGATTATTTTCCTTATCACTCTAGTCCGATTTTCAATCTACATCCATTCATTTATCCAGTGGTTGCAAATCTATTCGCATTAGTGCACAGACTACAGAAATGCATGGGAATCACAAAGCAAGTTTATGATCACTTACAGCCTCTTACGGTCTCTGATGAGCTGATGGAAATTTATGTCTTCTTATAGCCTCTTATGTTTGCCTACAAGCTTACAACCTTTCACGATCTCTTATGGGCTCTTTCGTTTACTTACTGGCTTATGTTTTACGCTTACTAATGAGCTTATGCTTTATGGTCATTTACGAGCATTTTACGTTTGCTTACGGGCTTACGTCTTATGACTACTTATGAACCTTTACGCTTGCAATCTACAACTCAATATGGCTAAGTGCCAATTGCAAGCTGGCTAAACTGCTGTCATAAACCATCAATTGGATAAGCCCATGTGGCATTCCTAACTAGTATAGATAAATGATCATTTCTCAAGCTAAGTGACTTGATTGATATAATAGTCAAGATCAAGTGTCGATTGACTTATGATCAATTTCTGATAGAGTAGTGCTAGCAGCATTGTACTACTTATTAATGGAAGTGTATCAAACAGAGACGATTAGTATTCATAGTTGTTTCGGGTACGTAGTTGCATCTGCTATTGTCTTGTGCTTGTAATTCATTTGATTTGTACATGCTACTTACTTAATTGGTCTCCCACTTGACCTTCCACTTGACCTACCACTTGAAGACATTATATCAAAGAAAAACTTTAAAAGTTAGAAAGTAGTGGAGAATGGGAGTGAAATAGTAGTGAAGAGTGTTAGATTAGAAGAGTAAGCAATGACAAGAAAGCAATAGATCAATAGTAAGCAAGAACAAGCAAGATCAATACCAAGCAAGATCAATAGAGCAAGCAATAACAAGAGCAAGATCACTAGCAAGGAAGAGCAACCAAAAGCAAGCAAGCAAGCAAGATCTATAGACCTTGGAAGAGCAATAACAAGCAAGAGCACTAAACACTAGATTAGGAAAACCTATAAAACTTGAAAGCAAAAGAAGAGGAGCAAGAATGCTTGCCGAAATGCGGTTTTATTGGCATTCAAGTTTCGCGTGGATTATCCACGCAGAAGTTATCCACGCGATATCCACGCGACTTTTTTTCCCTCTCTTCACACGTGAGAGGGTCCCCCACATGGGCTTGCATGCTTTAAATGTCATTCATGCAAGTCATAATCTTTTCTAGATTTTATGAGAATATTTTATTATAAAATCTTACATAAAATATATTTTTTAATATGATTGAACATAAAAAAATCAATTCAAAGATCATTATGGTAGATTTTAATTGTTAAAACTAGTTTTATATTGTTATAAATTTTATTTTTCTTGAGATTTGACATACAAGACAAAATCATAAGATAAGAAATAGTACATATTTTTATCAAACAAGTAATTTGACAAGTTTTTTAAGATTTAATTTCATAATATTATGTCAAATCAGTGATGTCATAAAACATTTGGTTTATCAATAATCTAGGTGTCATAGATTTGATATAATTTGATGACATAATTATATGGCCAAATAGAAAAATTTTGCTTTTGTCATGTGGCCTCTTAAATGGTTGCATGGGGTCATTTAGATTCATGATCAAAAGCATTTATGTTATATTGAGGACCTTAGTGATATGTGACCTATATGATATATCTTTTTAATTGTTGGTGTGTGACCTATATAACCTTATATGAAATCATAATAATTAGTTGAAATATCATTTAGCATTGTAATAAAGATGTTGATCAATGGTGACAATGAAAGAATTTGTGCCATTTGCAATTAATTTATTGGACCATTTTCAACCAGAATATGATGAGAGGATACCAGGTACATGCACACAATGCAAAGGCCTTAGGATTCGGACAAGGAGGATTGTCAACGATCATATTTGGGCCAATGGAGTGCACACAGAGAATCCAAGAGTATGAGAAGTAAACTCTTTAATGTGTTTTTTGGAAATGCTTTAATCTTTGACCCTTATGACACTTTAAGTATAGTTTGGCCAATAAATATTGAGCGATAGGATGAGTGCCACGATACTTTGAAGTTAATCTCTCACTTGCTTCTAAAAGGAAAAATCCAAATAGAATGATTAGATAAAGTTAATCTCTCACTTGCTTCTAAAAGAAAAAATCCAAATAGAATGATTAGATGTAGTTAATCTTGATTTCCATATCCAATCACCCATAATAGACTCATTCACGTCTGAGAGAGAGAGAGAGAGAGAGAGAGAGAGAGAGAGAGAGAGAGAGAGAGAGAGAGAGAGAGAGAGAGAGAGAGAGAGAGAGAGAGAGAGAGAGAGAGAGAGAGAGAGAGAGAGAGAGAGAGAGAGAGAGAGAGAGAGAGAGAGAGAGAGAGAGAGTTAAAGGTAACCAACACTCCCAATTTTAGGAAGGTGTGTAGCCCTTGTTTTCTTCCGTTAAAGGCGTGGTTCAAATTTTTTTTTGTTGGAAGACAAGTTCCACAAAAAAGACCAAACACCACATGTGGTGACAATCTGGAGTAGGATATAATCGTGTGGTTTGGGAGTTTTGATTAGCACTCTATAATGTTCTCTCTGTTTTTCTCTTCATGTGTGTTTAGGGTGGGTGTGGGTGTGTGTGTGTGTGCATGCGTGTGTTTGTGTATGTGTGTGTGTGTTTCATGCTACTGGTTTACAGTTTGTGTTATATATTAATTTATGTTTCATGCTTGAGAGAGAGAGAGAGAGAGAGAGAGAGAGAGAGAGAGAGAGAGAGAGAGAGAGAGAGAGAGAGAGAGAGAGAGAGAGAGAGAGAGAGAGAGAGAGAGAGAGAGAGAGAGAGAGAGAGAGAGAGAGAGAGAGAGAGAGAGAGAGAGAGAGAGAAACTGATACATCTAACATTTTCAACTTTTGCAGAAGAAGGAACATTAGTTGGTTTCAAGGAAAAGAGTTGCATGAGAGATCGAGAATATTATTGATAGGATAAATCACATGAATATTGATTTTGGATCAGCATTGGCCTTAGATGATGCTCTTGTTGATGATGACCCCTTGCATGATATAATTAGTTCATTAATGCCTTGTGATTCAATCCATGTCTCCAAATCTCTAGAACGTTCTTACCCCCCAACCACACCTATCCTAGATGTTGCACATGAGTCCTCCATGATACTCCACATCCACATGGATTCCACAAACTTGACCACCCCTTTAAAAAAGGGAACATGTCTTGGACGTATTCTGACTAGATTAAAAGATAATTGCAAATTACTACGCACTGTTGATGTGTCAAAAGACATTCTAGGTTCTTGTCTGACCTTCCTCTTCTACCTAGCTTGCAGCCATTAGTAAAAACTTTCATTAGAAGTAGATATTCGTGTTGGCCACTCCAATCACCATTACCATTAAATGGAACACCATTTACGTATTGGGGTCAAATGTACATGATCATGCTTAGTGAACACTTTCCTGAGGCTGGTTTGGGCCTTTTGGCATTGAGTAGTATTGAGGTCCCTCTAAATAGTGTTGTGACATTGAGTTCATATGCAGGACCTCAATACAATTGGGGTGATTGGCATGGAGGATGCAAATATATGGCTTGAATTCAAATGCTTGTTCTTTAGAGGAGAAACACATGCAAGGAGGCAACATCTCAAGGGCAAATCGTACATACATTGATGGACGTCTAGATGTGCATGGAAACATTGCTGCATATATAAATAGTTCCATTGGCCACCCTCTATTGACGAATTGTGATTTTGAAGAACGCACCAATGGAAAAGAAGAATATTTTACTAGGAATGTAAAGGGCACTTATGTAATGGTCTGTGCCACTAGATCTATCAGGTTTGGGGAGGAATTCAAGTATAGTTTCAACCGTCCTCTACCCAAATGTTTGCAAAAGACAATAAGTCAAATGTGAAGATTTAAATTTTGTTGATATGCAAAGATGTATAATCCATGCATCTTGATTGTATTTGGTTTGTGTCATTAAATATGTCAAATTTTAGGAGCATTATTCGTCATTTGCCTAGATGTTTACATAAGATAATAAGTGAAACCTAATGAATGTGAAATTTATAAATATGTAAATATGTAGAAGCGTGCAATTCTTTGAGTTCATTGAATTTTAACAAGTTGAAAAGAAAAATGGTCTAATAGATACATTGGTATGTTCATACTTTTTAAACAAAGAGGTAATTTATATTTATATGCAACATTTAGATCTATCAAGGATTGGGTAGAAATGTTTATCAAGCATTGTTTCAACCTACTTCTTGTTATTTTGGTATATAGGATTCTTCATCCTCATTTAGCGTTGGAGACAATAATTCTCGTAATGGTTGACGTAGACGACGAATGCAATACAATGGTCCTCATATGAAGCAATTACCTCATCGTCTACGTCAAGGCTTAAAAGAGATGATGAAATTGATGAGCGCATTAATCAAGAGACTAATGCATCTGAATCTAGCTCATCTAGATCTACTTCTTCGCAAACAAGTTCCAACGATGAAAATGAGCTTCCAATGAATGATGAATTTGAAGTCATGGAAGACATGTTGGATGATATGTACGAGAACAATAGTGCAGCTAGACACAATGAACAAGATGAGGAGGCACTTTTGTCTAAAGAAGAAAAGAAATTACGAGAAGAATCAAAGACCGCATTGTATCTTGGAGCAAAGACATCTCGTTTGGCGACTTCTCTACTTCTATTAAATCTTCAAGCCAAATATAGATGGAGTGACCAAAGCCTCATATCATTATTTAATTAATTTTTTTTTCATCTACTTGTCATTTTTGCTTTGAAACAAAATTTACAATTTGGACATCTAGTGATAATTTTTTTACAATGACTTCTTTTGTCATGTACAGACTATTGAAAAACAAAATTCTCCCAGATGGGAATGTCATGCCTGAGACAAGAGATGAGGCACGAAAGATGTTGACTAACATCGGGATGGACTACAAGCAATATCATGCATGTCCAAAAGATTGTATTTAATATCGAGGAAGGTACAAATCACTCAAGAAATGTCCCATTTGTGATACTCCTCGATATAGAGATGATTTGCAAGGGGCAACCATTCCGTGCAAAATTTAATGACATTTTCTAGTAATTCCACGATTGCAACATTTATTTCGTTGTAAATCTCTTGCAAAAATTATGGACTGGCATGCACACCATACCTCTACGGATGGGATGATGAGGGTACCTTTAGATTCACCTGCATGAAAATACATCAACAAATAGTATCCAAGCTTTGCCAATGAGTCAAGAAATGTGAGATTTGGTCTTGCAACAGATGGTGTGAACCCCTTTGGTGTACGAGCAACTACGTGGTCCATTTGGCCTGTTTGCTTGGTAAATTATAATATTAAAGGGACACATTATGTTGGCCTTATAATTCCTGGCCAACACAAGGTTAAGAACATGGATGTGTATCTTGAGCCGCTTATTGACGAGTAGATTTGTGGAAGGGGATAAAAGCATATGACATTTCGCGCCCCTTACATGAGAGGGAGTTTACACTACATGCCATTGTAATATGGACAATGC
This sequence comes from Diphasiastrum complanatum, assembly GCA_029204225.1. Taxonomy (NCBI): domain Eukaryota; kingdom Viridiplantae; phylum Streptophyta; class Lycopodiopsida; order Lycopodiales; family Lycopodiaceae; genus Diphasiastrum; species Diphasiastrum complanatum. The sequence goes on from CM055098.1 coordinate 35,566,159, forward strand.
ATGACTATCCAGGATTAGGTGAATGCTCAAGTAATCATTCAAACAATGTCTATCTTGTGTACATAGGAGTTTGTTTACAGTTACATACAGCTAGTAATTCCTAGCATTTACATGATATACTACAACGGCTAGAATTATTCTTTGACATATACTTTTTTTAATAGTGATTGATAGTATCCATTTGTTGGGCAGGCTTTCAAACGGCTGAAAAAAATGCTTGTTTTTTGTGCAGGTTAAATCTTGTGGGAAGATACTCTTATAGTCTCAAAAAAGTGGTTTATGAAAATCATCGTAAATACTTGCATGAAGGCCATCCATTCAAAGACACTCATAGAAGAGGTTTTAAAGGAAGAATTGAGAGAGAGATGCCTCCAAAGAGGATGTCTATGGAAGATTGGCGAAAACTATGGGAGAAATCTCAAGCAAAGCCAATCGATGGTGTGAAAAGATTATCTACATTTCATTGTTTGGAATATTGGAATAACCTTTTGATTAATCACCTACTTGGTCCCATGCACATATTTAAAAATGTGGGTGAATCTATTTGGGAACACTTGATTGGTGAAAAAGATACCATTGCTGCAAGGCACGATCTAAAAGAATCAAACACCAAAAAATAAATATTGGATAAAGGATGGTGAAGATCATGCTTCAAAAGTACCTTGGACATTCACTAAGGAGAAGCTTAACCATGTGCGCTCCATTATTTATGACATTACACCACCAACTGGTTTTGCCCATTCTCTATGGTCATCATTCACAATGGATGGAAAGTTGCAAGGTCTCAAATCTCATGATTGGCTAAAGATGATTCAATTCATCTATCCATTGTCAATTCACGGGTTATTGTCAAAAGATATTTGTGAGACCATATACAAACTATCAATCATTGTCAAGTATTTACATGTACTTGGTGTATTTTTTTATTAAGTATTTATTGACCGGAAATTCAAATAGACATAAAATGGATTGAATATGTTGCAGATGGACATATTCAAAGGAAATCCGTGAGCTGGATCTTCGCAAGAGACATGAGGATATGGTGGAGATTGTGTGCATGTTTGAGAGATATTTTCCGACTTCCATCATGGACTCGCAAGTGCATTTATTGGTGCACTTGGTTGAAGAAGTTTCTATTGTTGGTCCAGTGCACACTAGGTATAAGTGCATAAATTTTCTTTTGCATGTGTATTTAAACTAAATCAATTGATACATGAACTCATCAAATAAAACACTTATTTTTTTGACCATTCGTGACTTTTTAGGTGGATGTTATTTATGGAAAGATACATGAAAGTCTTAAAAGATTTTGTGTGTCAAAAGACAAGGCCTGAAGGTAGCATGTCAGAGGGATGGTTAGTACATGAATATCTCTTTATGTTACTGAAATTTTGCACCAACTACATCCATCTGCTCCACTATTGTGGCGTGATGAGAAAGCCGAAGAGGTAACTAGTGAAAAACCTCAAGGGATGGGAAAGGTCCATAGGTTGACACCCTTCCAACGAGAAAAAATTTCTACATTCATGCTTTATAATTGTGGAGTTATGGATAAATGGTTAGACCTATATAAGAAGAGAAAAAAGAGAGGGCCTTGTCTAGAAAGCGCCAACGACAGAATAGAGGTAGACACATGGCCACAAGTTCACATGATGTTGAGCCATTGCCCAAGCAATGCACTATAGAGTGGATGCATGGCACACTACAAAAAGCAACAAAAGAGAAACAAAAAATATCAAACGCAGAATGGGACTTTGCAAGAGGATGCGAATGGAAGGTATTATTCTTTAGATACTTTATTATTAGAACATTCTTGTTTATAACAATATTTGTTTAATCATTTTGAAAAACCATTTTCATTCACAGTGATTATTTATGAGATTCATGTTTGTCATGTGGCAGTGCAAAATGTATAATGCTATATGGGCTTTTGGTTTCCACTTTTGTGTTGAAAGGATTGATAACAAGAGACGAACACACGATTGTGGTGTAATAGCATCTTTCCAACAAGAAAGTCAAAGTAGTGCACGAGAATCGGAATCCCATCTTAGGAGACATAGAATACGTAGGAACTATACAAAATATTTATGATGTGTCATTTGGTGAAAATGGACACTATTTTTTATTTGATGTGAAATGGTTCAAGGTAGTTTGTAGAGGGCCAAATGCAACTGTAAAATCGGATCCAAGTGAATTTTTTGCGATTGATTCATAAAAAACATTGAGCATGGAGTCCTTTGACACATTGGTGTTGCCTCGTCAATGTGAGCAGGTGCACATGCTATGCTATAATGTTTTTCATTTTATTGCAAGTGACTTCAGTATTTGAGTTTTCGATATGTTCTAAAATAATTATTTTTGCAGGTGTTTTTTCAACAAAATCGACTAAACAAGATATGGTGGTTCGTAGCTCAAGTTGAACCACGTTCACGACGAGTATTTGAGGGTGCAAATGTTGAGAATGAAATGGAAAACCTTCATTTTAACTATGAGATTGAGCTACCTAGAGATGTAGTAAATCTTCAAACCATACTTGAAGCACCCACTTCCAAAGATGTTGAGAATAGAAATTCTAATAGTCAGGATGATGAAATAAATTTTGAAAGTGAGAGTGATGATGAAAATCATCTAAGAGGAGATGAATTGCAAGATGCTGTCGCTGATGAAATTGATTGTTGTAATTCTGAATAAAAATTGATTATTGCAATTCTGAATGAAATTGATTCTTGCAATGCTTTCAAAAGATAGTTATTTAGTCAAAATAGAATCTCATTTATGGTCAAGTAAGTGAAAAGAATAGACATAGTTTGACTTCAATCCCATTTTTTTGGAGATAATGCTGGTGAAGATAGATGTACGGTTTTATGTTCCAAGAAAATTCTCATTTTTTAACAAATGTCGCAAAGGTAGAACATCACTAAAAGCATGTGAGTTAATGAAATCACCACCACAAACTATGACAAAATCAAGTGTTTCATCATAGTCAATCCCCTTGAATTGAGCATATCCCCCGACAACTAGTCTTGTTTTATTATTGTTCACACTACCATCTTGATTAAGCTTGATCTTAAAGACCCATATGCAAACAGTAGCATTATGTATCTTTGATGGAGGATCAATAATTTTACAAGTATCTCAAACAATGCATCATATACTCACTTTTCATTGCATCAAATCACTCTTTTGTTGCTATAGTTTCATTCACACTTGAAGGAACATCATCAAACTTAAGGTAGTAATAAGGGCAATAAAAATTAAACAATCATCAACTTGTAATTGCTTCTCTCTTCCTTGTATTTCAGTCTTGATGGTTGCATTTGGGTTCTGATACCATCATGTTAAAATCAGAGGTTATGAACCTCATTTGGATACTAAAACATTGAAAAAGCATCAAAGGTTTCACTTATATCTAATAGATAGAAAACTAGCACACAATTCAACCTATTTTGCATTTAATTAGCAAGAGCTTTTGAACACCACAATAAAACTAGAAATAATTGATTTTCACATCCTGTCACACACATGGAAAGTATAGTACTTTGTTCAGATTCAGATTTATTCATTAGACACAAAAAAAATATCACATTCATCATTCATCGATTTCTCATTAAAGAGCAAACTTGCCAAAATCACCATCTCTTGATAATGTCTCAAAGTATGTACAAAATGAGCTCTCAATCCATATCAAATGATCTCAGATATGAGATTAGGGTAGACCCTAAACCCTTGGCTATCAAAGCCTTAGATCATGCATAATTACCGTCTTGGTAGCTCAAATCAACTGTCTTACAAAAGTAGGTGGCCGACAACATTATGATATAATTCACTTTAGAAAAATATTTATTTAACTAATTCCATTTCATTATCAACATGCAAAAAAAAAAAAAAAACCTCATCATAATATAATTCACTTTAGAACAAAAAAAAATATAATCTCATCATAATATAATTCACTTTAGAAAAATATTTATTTAACTAATTTCATGTCATTAGCAACATGCAAAAAAAAAAACTGTGTGAATAATCCACACAGAAGATCTCCACGCGTGGATATCTTTAACGTTCGACACGTGGATATCTTTAATGTTCGGTCCGGTCCAGCGAAGAAGCAGTACAAACTGAAATTCGCGTGGATTATCCACGCGAAAACTGCCTTCCGGTGTTGCCAAGCTTCCCTCCCAAACAGTTGCCGAAATTTTCAAAATTCAATTTGGCGTGGATAATCCATGCGCATAAATTTTTCGGCGCCGTGTCAGAAAAACACCCGTGGACTGGCCGAAGGCGTGTTCAAATTTTTTTTGGCGTGGATAATCCACGCGAACAAAATTTTGAAATAATGACCAAGTGTCAGGTGTCACGTGGATACTCTACGTGGATAAACACAGAGTTTTCTAGTTGTGAGGGTAGAGTTCGAATCTGATTCATGCAAAATTGACGATAAGACAAATAAGATCCTTGCACTCGACAAGAGACATGGATACTTATATAGATTGTGTTATTGTTATTTTAACATAAGTCAAGCTTTGAATACTTTTGTTCTAGCTAATACAACATTATTTGGGCACTATAGGCTTGGGCACTTGAATCATGCATCTATATTGAACATGTTTAGAAAATCTCTTGTACTTGATCTCAATTATCCAAATAAGAGAATCGATTTCCCTATCTCTCATAGTTGCATTGTTGGAAAGTAGACTATGATTCCTTTGAGGTCAAGTCATAAGCATATAGCAAAAGATGTTCTTGATGTTGTTCATTCAGACATATACAGCCCAATGCAAACTTTATATTTGGTTAGTGCAAAGTACTTTGTTACATTTATCTATGGATTTTTGAAAGGAATAGTCATTTATTTCATAAAGCAAAAATCAGAGGCTTTCAACCTCTTCAAATAATCCAAGGAGCGAAACTCATAACTAGTAAAAGAATCAAAGCATTGAGGTTAGACAATGGTGGAGAATACATCTCAACCAAATTTGAGGAGTATTGCCTTATCAAATGTTCGATTATTTTTCTATAATCCTATATTTAATCTGCATCCATTCATTTATCCAACTCTGTAGTTTTATTTGTGTTTCTACACAATCTACATAAATACACGAGAATCGCTCAACATGTGGCTTCGACAACAATGAACTATTGAAGGTGTCAAAGGCTGTTTCCGTCTGTTATGAAGTTAACGACTTACCCGAGTTGGTTAGCAAGTAAATTTCCAAGAAGTCCTAACTAGATGGATGACAACTCATTGTGGCTAAGCTCTAATTGCAACCTATGATCTAATCAGTTGTCTTGATTGGATAAGCCTAAACCACATTCCTCATTAGTATAAATATTTGATCATGAGAGAGAGAGAGATAATGAACAATAGAGTTTCTACTTTGAATATTGCTAGCAGCGCTTATTGCTTATTAGCGAAAGTGTCAGTTACTCAAAGATAGTTTAGAGTGAGCGATTCTATCCGCTATTGTTTTGTAGTCGAATCATATGATTTGTACTACTTACTGAATCAATCATACCTTTTTATTGCATTCAGTATTATGTCAGAATGCATGCAAGCTTCTCTGAAGTTATTTGGTGTTTGTTAAATCTCTTATCGATTAGTTTGAATTGTCAAATATTTCGATAATGCAATATTCTATATCTGTCAATTATACTTTGTAATTGTTTGTCTACAAAATCACTTTAGTACTAATGATTTCAAAGTTAGTTACTGAAAGTACAAATGTGACAATTGTCGCAATAGCTTTGTTCATTTTTTATCGGCGTAGTCATACATTAGAAGAAGGATTATTCCGTAGAGCCTGATAACTCGTCTTTCGACTTCAATTTTATTACTATCATATCATCTTTTCTTCTTCCAACATGGTATTAGAGCTATATCTAGTATCAGAGCAAGTTTGCTCATAATCTTCAATATATGGTATCAAATTTCAATATTGCCAACGAGTTGTGGGATGTTGTCACATGTATCGAATTGAAGCTTGAAGATGACACAATCAACTCTAAATGAAAATCGAAGGATGGTAAAGCTTTTGCGCTAATCATTCTCAATATATCAGACACTCAAATTGGCCATATATCTAAACTTCAAACTCAAAAGAAGTGTGGGACATCCTGAGCACACTATATGATGTGAGGGACGTGACTTCCAAGTTGAATCTCACTCAAGATGTCGAATGGTGAATCTCTTCATAATCACGTTAACCAATTCAAGCATCTCTTGTAGCATATGATAACTGTTGGATCAAGATGCAACTATGACATTGCTATCGAATTTGTCTTCTACGTATAAAAATTGGGTGATAATCATTATGACACACTCAGATGTAATTCTCACCAAATTTATCACTATGTTGTTGCTGAAGGATTGCATAATATTGAAAGCAAAGAATGCCAACAAGCCAGATCAGCAAGTGGATGCAGTTACAATATCATCTCAATCTCCCATACTCGACATGGAAGAAGGAGCATTTATGGTTAGAAACCAAAAGATGCAAGTCAATAACTATTGATTTTTGGATTATGGAGCTACTTAACATATGACTAGTCGTCGTGAGCATTTTCGGTCCTATACACCTTACATCACAAAGAAATTTGTTCATCTTGGCGACGATAGTACACATACTATTGAAGGTGAAGGCACTATAAGATTGATGTTCCAGCATGATCAATTCAAAATATATCAAATGTTTTACATGTACCCAAACTCTATAAATTTGTTTTCATTAAGTAGAATTATTGATTTAGGTCATAGGATAGAGTATGAGTCTGATCAATGTCGAATTGTCGATAGGACAAATAAGATCCTTGCACTCGACAAGAGGCATGGATACTTATATAGACTAATTTTATCGAGGATCAGTTTCACAATCTCAAAGGCAAGGGTAATATTCCTATAATTGAGCTATCGGACACTCTGAGTGTTCCTGTCGAAAGTCCAAGTATATTACAAAACGGGCAACTTATCAATATCATATCAGAAGAAGATACTGAAGCTTAGCAACAACAGAACCAAGTTCTAGATAATCAGCCTCAACCATCTCCTAGAATATCTACAAGAGATCATAGACCACCTATAAGGTACATTGATGATTCTGTTTGTTATCTCATTCGAGAGCCAATGATTGCCAGAAAAACACTCGGTCAATCAAACTCCGATATTTGAAAAGAAGCAATTTTCTTTTCTCATCAAGAATCAAACATGGACTATTGTCGAATTACCTATCAGAAAAATGTAGTTGATTACAAATGGATATTCAAAATCAAATACAGCACAGATGGAAGTATTGATCAAAGGAAAGCTCCACTAGTAGCAAGAGGATTTTCTCATATTCCCAATAGTGACTACAATGAGACTTTTAGTTCTATGGTCAAGCATTCTTCAATCGGGACACTTCTATCATATGTTGTTGTAGTTAATCTAGAGATACATCAGATGGATGTATAGACAATCTATCTTAATGGAGTTATCACAGAAGATATCTACATGATCTAGTTATGTACTCAACAAAAAAAAGAATCATGTATGCAAACTCTATAAAGCACTTTATGGCTTGAAGTAATCTGCTTGAACTTGGTTCCAAAAAATCAACACTTTCCTTATCGAACATGCTTATAACCCAAGCACTTTAGAGAATGCCCACTTCAAGTCAGTACAATATTCTTTTATTGTTATTACCTTTTATGTAGATGACACACTGCTTTTTAACAATAGTGTCGAATTGATAAAAGATGTGAAGAAGATGTTGTTCTACATGACAAATCTGGGCAAAGCTCATTATTGTCTCGGTGTTCAAATCCACAGAGATAGAGAGAAAAGATGGCTTTAGGTCACTCAACATTGTCGCAAAACAGTGGGCGTGAGCGCAGCGGAAGCTCGAAGCTTAGAGCATAGGCGTGTAGGAACGGAAACGCAACAATTAGCAGCAGAAATATTCAAGTAGAATAATTCATACAGTTTGCGCAAACGAACGACGCAGTAGTGAGACAAAAATTGCACTATGATAAAAATCAACGGTGAGTACAATGGCTTGAAGTAATAACTTCAACTTGTTGAGCGTGATAACGCTGGCTACAGATAACTCTGATCTGAAAGAGAATTTCAATTAACACTTACATAGCCTGATTCAGCTAGTATATATATTTACAAGTGTCGAGAGACAAATATTTTACAAGCCTTTAATGCTATTTATGCCAGTTTGTATATGTACAAAGTTGGTAACCGCTAATCGCCTTTGGGATATTGGTTGTCTAGATGTTTCTAGGGTTGCTTATAAGTTGGTGACGTCGGTCTGCCAATGCAGCAAAAACACGAAAAGGTCAAAAAACCTGAAAAATCCAAAAAACTCGAAGGTGCCCTTAGACTGAAGGTCAGCAATTCCTGAAGGTGCCCTTAGACTAAAGTTGCCCTTAGATTAGATGTGCCCTTCTATTTAAGGCAGCGAAGAAGGTGAGAAAGCCGAAAAGTGCCATAGACTAAAGTCAGCGAAGAAAGCGAAGGTGCTTTAGACTAATGTTAGCGAAAAACAGAAGTTGCCTTAGATTTAAGTCATCGAAAAAGGCAAAAAAGTCGAAAAGTGCCTTAGACTAAAGGCATCGAAGAAGGCGAAGGTGCTTTAGACTAAAGGCAACGAGAAACAAAAGTTGCCTTAGATTTAAGACAACGAAAATGTCGAAAAAGCCGAAGGTGCCTTAGAATGATTCTTAAGGCATTCTAACCACTTTGTCACATTTTTCGCGAAGGGGTGAAAAAGGCGAAAGAGGCAAAGGTGAAGGTGCCTAAAAATGGTTAAGGCAAAAAGAATCTTAAAAAAAAAAAATGTGAAGGTCCGAAAACATGTAGTCAACCTTCGGTTTTCAGGATGCTCATTACTTGAATGATTTGTTTAAGGCTGAGCATAAGAAATCTAACACTCCCCCTTAATGTGGATCTTGAAAAACTTTGATCTTCAGATTCAACACATCGTTAAATATGAGATGTTGTTCCTTTGATAGAGCTATTGTGAAGTAAATTGCTGCCATGTAGTTTGTTCTGCAGAAAATCAATTCTACTTCCTTGTTGTGCACTTTCTCTCTAAGGTAGTGATACCTGATTTCTATATGTTTGCTTTGAGAGTGAAATCTCGGATTGAGAGAAAGCACTATTGTGCTTTGATTGTCACAATAGATTGTTGTAGGAAGTGTTTGTGTAAGATTGAGGTTTGCAAGATGTTGCCTCAACCCGATTGCCTCTTTGGTTGCATTCGTGGCAGCTATGTATTTGGATTCCATTGATGATAATACAACTGAGGTCTGCTTTTGACTGTTCCATGAGATTGGACCTTGGTTGTATAAAAATTCAAATCCAGAAGTTGATTTTCTGGTGTCGACATCTCCTGCTCAATCCGCATCTGTGTAGGCTTCAAGGATGTTGGCAGTTTGGATGCCTTCGTAGCAGATGTTGAGAGTTTTCATTGCTTGGATGTACTTCATGACCTTTGTTAGTGCTTTCCAATGAGCTACGCCTAGATTTGACAGAAACTGCTGAGTGTACCGATCGAATATGCAAGGTCTGGTTTGAAGAGTCTGTTCCTTTGATAGCTTTAGTCCAGGGTCGAGTGGAAAGTGACTGGGTTTGCAGTTGGCCATTCCATACTTTCTAAGCACATTGTTGAGATATCGTTGCTGACTGATAAAGATCAGTCTGCTAGGTCGATCTCGTTGAATTTGGATTTCGAGACAATAGTGCTCTGGACCCATGTCAATCATCCTGTATTACTGGGCCAATATGCATTTTGTATCGTTCATCAGATTCAGATTATTACTGAATAAGAGTGTATCATCAACATAGAGAGTGATGATGATGAAGTATTCTGATACAAACTTGAAGTAGACATTCAAGTCTGCTGACTTTGGAATAAAACCATTCTCTATAAAAAATGCATTGATCTTCTGGAACCAAGCTCTGGGTGACTGTTTCAGCCCGTAGAACGCCTTGTTAATTTTGCATACAAGGTGCTGTTGCTTGTCGTTGAGTTTGTATCCCTATGGCTGCGTCATATAGATTTCCTTTTCGATGGTTCAATTGAGGAAAGTGTTCTTGACATCCATCTGGTGGACTTCAAGATCTGCTGTGGCTGCAAAGGAGAGGAGTAGGCGGATCGAAACATGCTTGACAACTGGACTGAAGGTTTTTGATCTAGATCTGGAATATGGGAAAAGCCTTTGGTGAGTAGCCTGGCCTTGTAACGATTTAGCCTTCCTTCAGCATCGTACTTTGCCTTGAATATCCATTTGCATGGAATTGGGTTACGATCCTTTGGCAGCTCAGTGAGTGTCCATGTTTGATTCTCTATAAGAGAATCAAATTCAATGTCCATCACTACTTTCCACTGGTCAGTATCAGAAGTAGACATCGCCTCAGAAACGGTGTTTGGTTCCTACACAAAGTAGCAGGCCGGATCATCCATAAATCTGGATGGAGGCTCTAGGCCTGTTCAACTTTCTGGGTTGAACTTTGTTTCTCTGATGCGGGTTGATTCATTGAGGTTCTGACTCATCGTCTGAGTTAGCATCGAGATTCTATAGTTGACTCTCTGGATCAGAATTTACTGGTTGTTCGATCCCAGAGTCAAATTTATCAACAACTTTTCCTTTGTGGTCCATGAACTGGTCTTTCACAAAAATGACATTTCTACTAGTGAATGCCTTCTCGGTATCCAAATTGTAGAGCTTGTATGCCTTGTGGTCTGGGGAATAGCCGATGAAGATTGTTTTTCTGCTCTTGTCATCTAGCTTTTTTCTTAGATCCTCAGGGATCTAAGCGAAAGCGATGCATCCAAACACTTGAATATGTTTGAGTGATGGTTTCGATCCTGTCCACACCTCACAAGGTGCCTTGCCATTCAGGGCTTTGGTGATGGATCTATTCTGCAAGTAGGCAGTTGTAGTAACAACTTCTGTCCAGACCTTCTTTGAAAGAGAGGCATGGGCCATCATGCTCTTGGCACTTTTGATGAGTGTCCGATTCTTCCGCTCAGCTACACCATTGGACTGAGGTGAGTAGCTAGTTGTGTATTGTTAAAGTATCCCATATAGTATAATAGGCAAAGCATAATTATCATATAGTATTAGGGCATTGCGGCTTTTGCAACTACTATGCCCATGATTTTTAACTCCTAGGTCTTTGGATCTTCATTTGAGCCTTGCATTGCCTAACATGCCCACCACACATCCATTTTGATCCCATTTTCTAGCTGAGTTGATTGAGAGGTGAAATTTGTGGTGATTACAGAAGTTGATTGGCATGTGTATTGGCAATGTTGATTGAGAGGTGAAAAATGTGGTGATTTCCTAGCAAGCTGAAAGAAGCAGATGTCAAACCGCTTCATAATTTTGGGCATTTCTATAGTGGGAGCTATAGCTTGTGTTATTGTCCTTAGCTTCCCTGCTAGTGATGGTGCTTTCTATATGGCAAGGGGTTATAGTTAATTCACATGCGACCATCACCCACAACCCTTGCACTTCTATTTTCAACTCCTCTCTAACACAAGGCTTCCCAAAGTGATATCTCTTCTTGCTGCTACTTCCAAAACAACATTCAATAGCAAAATAAACCACCTTTCCCTTCTTGTTCACACACAACTATTGCAAAGACACCAAATTTTGACTAAAAAGCTTAGCAAGGATCTTTTTGAGCTCAGCACGGGCCTTTTCACAAGAACTATTTGTTGGAAAGGAAAAAATGAAATGAGTCGGTTCGATAAGTTGAAGACTGTAAGCGACCTATTGAGCGCATCAGAATAAGCCTTCTTTCCTAATGCATGACTTTGTCTATCAGTATCGAACAAAGCTATAATGACCGAAGTCACATTCAATCTTTTAGCAACCAACTTTGAGATCGTTAGCACTAAAGTGAGTTCATAGCCAAACAATTATGTATTGAATATTGTAGTGTAACAGTTGATCTATTCAACAAAACAGACAAAACAATAAGAGATTTATCAGTTACAAATAACTATAGAGAAGCATCCATTTTGACATGATACTGAATGCAATAAAAGAATAGATTTATTCAGTAAGTAACATGTACAAATCAAATGATGAGAGTGTTGTTCTTCGACGTGGTCAACTAACATGTACATTTGATTTGTACATGTTACGTACTGAATCAATTGGATGATGTTAGATATGTCGGAGCCACCTGTTGAGCGATTCTCGAGTATTTCTACAGACTGTATAGAAACACAAATAAAAAATACAGAACTAGATAATAAACTTGGATGAAGATTAAAAATTGATTATTCGGATGAATCACTCCAATAGTAGAATAATCCAACACTCCCCCTTAATTTGAATCCATGAATGCTTTGACCTTCAAACTTAGTTCTACACAAAACTTTCTGTGTGCATCTAAGCTTAGTGCTTTAGTGAAAATATCCATTGTCATATCTTGCATTCGACAATACTACAAGTTTACCTCTTTATCGAGAACTTTGCTTTTGACATAGTGAAACTTAATTTTAGTGTGCTCCTAGAATGAAATTTAGGGTTGGCTGATAAAGCAATATCACTTTTATTATCACAAAATAAAGTTGTCAGAGCATATTGTTTCAGATAAACATCTAAAAGTAAGTTTCTCAATCATACTGCTTTCTTTGTAGCTTGAAAGGCTGCAATATACTCTGATTCAGTGGAAGATAGAGCAATCGAAGTTTGCTTGCGATCGTTCCATGAAATAGGACCATTGTTGAGGAATAAAGTAAATCCAAAATTGGATGTATGAGTGTCTACATCTCCTACCCAACTTGCATCTGAATAACCACTGAGAATATTGAGTTTGTCGTTGTCGATTGCTCCATAACAAATGCAAAAGTCCATAGTAGCTCGAATAGATCTCAAAACTTTGATAGGAGCGTTGCAATGTGTGAAAATCTATTGAGTGGAGAGATTTTGTAGGTTTTGGAGCTCAGAATCATTAGTGGGGAATGAAGACACAGTCCCAGAGGCACCAAAAAGGCCAGGGCAACATCAGACATATTAAAAATCTATGAAGTGGGGAGAATTTTTTTTAAAATACTTTCTAGCTTTTGTAAAAAGTGTCATTTATGAGAGAGGTTTGCCAAAAAATCTCTCATTTGTCTGTTTGAGGAACTACAGGTCACACTAGACAATGTCTAGTATTACCATTTAGAGTTTATGAGGTTTCATACTTTTCACATTATTGATTTTTTGTCTTTTTGAACGATCACACACTTCAAAATCTTTGCAAAAGAGACGGCGTAACCGCTGCGCCGAATTGGGGAATCTAGAATATTTCCTCTGAAAGTTCTTATATTCTCTCTACTTTTCATCTTGATTCATACTACTATCGGATTGACGCCCCAGAGGTAAAGGAAATCTTGAGGAATCGTACATCCGCGCGTCATACCGATATTGCATATCCGTACCATTATCGGATCCATGCACGCGAGCTAAAGAGAATCTCAAGCAGTCGTACCGATATCAGGTCTACAACCAAAAAATATATATATAGTTCTGTGGTGTGATAAATTTCGTGATCCGGACTCATCTATCCAGTAATGGCAACTCTAAGTGAGAGTGTCCTAAAGGAGTCAAGCAAATTGGAAGGAGCCGGCAACTATGCAGTTTGGAAATTCAAACTGAAGAACATTTTAATGGAAAAGAAGTTATGAGAGATCGTGACAGACAAAGAGACAAGGCCAGTGATTGAAGAAGATCGGTGGCATTTGATAGGAGAAAACAGAAAGCACAAAATGTCATCACTTATCAGTTAGAGATGCAATTATTCCCTATATTTTGGATTCAAAAGGATCGAAAGAATCATGGGATACATCGAAGGCATTGTTTGAAACGACAAACACATCTCGAATACTATTTCTGAAGACAAAGTTGCATACATTGCGGATGGATGATGGAGCAACTATTGAAGTACTCCAATGGAAACCAATACCAAACTTTCTCCATTTGATGAAGCTGAGAAAGTTGATGCATACTTATATAGGTAGTTAGATGGGTAGTTTAATCTATTTGACACACACACGTCCTGATATTGCTTATGTTGTTGGTGTGGTAAGTCAATTTATGCAAGAACCTAGTCAAACTCACTGGAAAGCTGCAAACGTATTTTGAGATATATTCGAGGCACATTAAATTTTGGCTTGAAGTATGATCAGTCTGAAGTCCTAATGTTGGTAGTTTATACAGATGTTGATTAGGCAGGAAATATTGATGATAGACGATCTACCAACGGTCATACATCTAGCTATGGTACAGTTGCTATTTCTTGGAGCAGCAAGAAGCAACCTACAGTAGCCTTATCTTCGATAGAAGTTGAGTATCGTGCACTTAGCAATGCTGCACAAGAGGTAATGTGGCTGCGAAGACTGCTTACTGATTTGGGTCAATCACAGGTGAATGCTACAACTATATATTGCAACAACAAAAGTTGTATCCATTGTCGGAAAGAGGTGTGCAGAAGATAGGCGAACTCGAAAAGAAACGAACTCAAAAAACGAATGAAAAATAATTCGAGTGTCTAGAAGGAAACTTTTTGTGCGTGGCGGAATAAACTATCTTCCTCTTTCTCAATGCATGACTACGCCTATCAATTTCAAACAAAAACAATAGTGATAGAAATCATGTTTGATCTTATAGTAACTAACTTTGAGATCATCAATACTACAATGATTACGTAGCCAAACAATAATGCATTGAATTATCAGACAAATAATTTGTCGCGAAGAACTACAGAAAATGCATACATTTTGAGATGAAACTGAACGCAATAAAAATGGTATTGATTCAGTATGAAAATGAAACATAAGTAAATGAGTACAATAAGTTGCAGATTGAAGCCGCATACTCTATACTATCTCTGAACGGCTAAAACGAAAGTCTGAATTAAGCACAATGCTGATAAGCAGTAGCGCAATAGCAATCTCTAAAAACAACTCTAAGAAGTGAGCTAGAATGCTCAAGAGTGTTCAAGCTCATAGGCTTGAGAGAGAGAGAGAGCTAACTATTCAATGCTTCTTGTTCATAACTTGAAAACTGTATGAATATGAATAGCTAGTTATACTAAAAAATTAGGTCGTCAATTGTGATTGCCAGTTGGCTGGTACCCGTTGGCATCAATCTAGTTCCTTCTCAGTGATTGTTGATAAGCGGTGGAAATTGGTCGTAAACAGTCTGTCTGCATAAACGAACTGAAACTGTCACTCTGCAAAAATGAACTAAAGCTGCCACAGGCGAAAAAGGCGACAATGTCGGGATTTTGCGAAAAAGATGACAATGTCCTTAAATCCCATTTAGGGAAGCCCTACACTTTTGCTAGAGTCATTTTTTTTAATATTTGAGGCACTTTGAAAAAAGTGAGAAATGCGACTCTGCATATTTACTCGTAATTCCTGACAGGCGATAGTGTCGCTAAAATGCGAGAAAGGCGACAATGTATTTTTACTCGTAAATCTTGACAGGCTAAAAATGCGACACTATTGTCAAAGTCCATGTATTTCTGCTGACTGTGTAAAAACACTTGTAAATCTGCAGACTGTGTAAGAACATAGGAAAATCCACAAAACTGGATAAACATTGGATGAAGATTAAAACCGACTAGTCGATTAGTAAGAAGGAGAATAATCCAACATCCATCTTGCCAAAAATCCAATCTAGTTTTTTGTAAATCTGAAGATCAAGTGGCTGATAATTTTACTAAGTCTTTAGGTAAATGTGAATTTGAGAACCTTCGTAGTCTCTTAAGAATAGAAGAATGTAATTTTATCATTGAGAGAGAGTGTTAGAAATCAATGATAAACTTCTTTGTTACACTTCTTGGCTACTGTTCACAATGTACTTTATTATTGACAGCTATTACCAGTTGTAACTAGCCATAGGCTAGTCTAGTAGTCTACACCTAGGTTTTCTCTCTCTATCAGGGTTCAGGGTTTATTTGTAAATTTTACATTCAGTATGATTTAGTGTGATAGAGTGATATTGCGTGTTTTTTGTCTGCCTCCTTACCTGGTGATTGCTTATGGTGAATGCTTGATGTTGCATATCTGATTCTTGACAGTTTCACCAATTATTGTCGTTCAAAAAAAATGGCAAGATGAGAATTTGTGTGAATCTAAAGGCCTTGAACAAAGTTATGCGGAAGGATCATTTTCCATTACCTTTTATGGAAAGCATATTAGATCGCCCTTTTCCTTTGAATGTGCTGAATGTAGCTTGGATATCAACGAAACCCATACCAGATCCAATTGAAGATGAACTTATTCATATGAGTCACGCCTTGACTTATGATGACAATGCAGATCTTACTGATACGCAGGTTCTAAATCACATGGATCCTACCAGATTTGGAGTACGTGATATTCCTGATGAACCAACAATAAAACCGGCAAAAGTAGTTATATTGAAGGAAGACAAGATCACAAGATCAATGACGAAGAAACAAGCTAAGCGACATTATAATATGGTCCTGAAATGGGAAAGTCCACCTCAAAAGGTTGATTCGAAGAATGTGCCACTCTTATTGGATAAAGGCAAAGGGAAAGTCAAGGATGATTCTTCAAGTCAGAATTCTCGCAAGACATCACCATCTAGGAAGTCTTCACCTTCAAAGAAGAGTCCATCTTCTCGGAAGTCATTGCCTCCACAATTCATTTTTGCTAAGAAAGTTAAGCGAAGATCCAAGGCTAATCCTTTTGACAAAGAACAATCAGAGGAAGTCCAACATGATATGCCAGAGCATTTCAAATGTTATACTCTTGATGATGTGGTTATCATGTTACCAAAATCAAATCGTGAACTTGAAGAACAAGTGCCATAGCCGAAAGATGTTTATGATGGCCCAACTAAAATGCAGCCTATGAATCTTTGCGAAACAAGGAGACCCATAGAAGATTGTACAAGTTGGAGCACAACTTACTCCTGAAAAGTTTCAAGAGCTACAGACATTGCTTATCAAGTATTAAGATTGCTTTGCTTGGACTTATAAAGATCTGAAAGGGATTTTGACATCAATTATTGAGCATACCATACCCTTAATACCTGATGCAGTTCCCAATGTCACAAAGTTCTATCTTTGTAATCCTAATGTTATGGATTTGATAAAGAAAGAGCTACAGAGATTGCTTGAAGCCGATTTCATTTATGAAATCGAGCATATTGAATGAGTTTCACCAATTGTCATTGTTTCTAAGAAGAATGGAAAATTGAGAATTTCAAGGCCTTGAACAAGATGCCTCGAAATATGCTATTGGATCAGTTTTGACACAGCCAGGTGAATACAAGAAAGACTATCCCATACGATTTGCAAGCAGACAACCTACAGATCTAGAGAAGAACTATTTGACAACGGAGCGTTGGCCATGATTTTCTCTGTAAAGAAATTTTGACATTATCTTATGGAAACGCACTTTGCATTTTATACGGATCACCAGCCGTTACTTTACTTAATGAACAAGATGTGTAATACAGGGTGTATTGCAAGATGGTTAGTATTATTAACCGAATTTGACTTTCAAGTCGTGGTTTGAAAGGGAAAACAGTATTATCTCGCCGACCATGTTTCAAGAATTGAATCCGTGCCAGTTAATACTGAAGTGGATGATGAATTACCAGATGCTGCATTATTTTATGTAGAAGGAGTGCCTAAGTGGCCAGTGATATTGTGGAGTATCTGATGCTAGGTCAACCTAATAACTCCTTGACAAAAGTATGAAAGAGACAATTGATTCATAAGGCTCAACCTTATCAATAGATTGCGGGACAATTGTATCGTCGCGGAATGGATGATAATCTTCGAAGATGTGTTTTACCGCATGAAGTACCTGATTTAATCATGTTACTATGGAAATCTGGGTGAATGACAACTCGTTCAATTCACCGATCCGCTTAAGAGCATCTGGAAACTGATTAGAGCTGTCACTTATATAACGGATTTCATGATCGAATTCTTGCATCACTTCAGCCCATCGAGCTTTTCTCCCTCGAAGATCATGTTGGCTGCAAAAATACTTTATAAACTTACTACCATACAAGTAGTGTCTCGAGGTTTTAAGTGCATGGATTACAATAAACAATTTCTTTTCCTGCGTAGTATAACGCAACTGAGAACCAGTGAATTCTTTGCTCCCAAACTCTAGTGGCCTATCCATTTGTAATAGAACTGCTACAACTACAATATCACTTGCGTCTGTTCTCATGACATAAGGTAAATTTGGATTTGCAATTTGTAACACGGGAGCTGAAACAACCATTGTTTTTCTCAAAACATTGATTCAATTCCTCGTTAGGTTGATTCCTCTTTTTCTTTTTATTAATAAATCCTTTTCTCAGATTATTGAGCGGAGTTGCTAACTTAGCATAATCCTCAATAAATCTCTTGAAGAAAAGTGTATATCCTAAAAATGATTTTACTTGTCTCACAGTTCCCATAATTGGCCACTCAATCACAATCTTGATTTTATCCTCGTCAATCTTGATCCCATTAACTATGAACTTATGACCAACTCTTGCTTAAAGAATTCACACTTGGATTCTTTAGCATTGAGTAACTCCCATCGGAGTTTCATCAACATGATTCTTAGGTGCTCTATCTGTTCCAGAGCATTCGTTAATCCAAATGGCAACACTAAGAACTCAGAATGACCAAATCTAGAACAAAATCCATTTGGACATCTTCCAACTTAATTCTTATTTGATGGTACCCTATCCTAAGATCAATCTTGGTGAAATACTTAGCTCCACCCAAGTGATCTACAAGGTCATCCATCATGGGTAATGGATATTTATTCTTGACAGTCACCTTATTTAGCCTCTTATAATTAACACACATCCGAAAACCTCCATCTTTCTTCGTTTTAAGAAGAACATGAGCATCCCATGTAATTTACTAGGCTGTATATGTCCCATCCTCAAATAGTTTTCTATTTGATTTGAAATCTCTGTCTCTTCTTTCTTAGAAAACCTATAAGGTTGTCTAGAGACAGGTTGACTTCTTGGAATTAACTCAATCCTATGGTCTACTAGCCTAGACAGTGGCAAACGATGAGGTAATTCAGATGGAAAAACATCCCTAAATTTATTTATGATCTGTTCTTTTATTGCTTGTTCATGATCTAAATTTATTGAGTTAAGAATTGTGAGAATTCACAACCATTTAGATTAATTTCATGAACATCCACAACCAGAATAGCAATTATAAAAAAAACTTCATACTCAGAATAATCCAATGCTTCCATTTCATTAACTTTAGAAAACTTATCCAATGGACATACAAAATTACTGCCAAATAATGTACTATCTTATCACCCTCTTTGAAAGTGAGAACATGTTTCTCAAAATCAATTATCAGAAAAGGCAATTTACTAAATAACCACGCGTAATCTAAAATTAAATCAATACGGGCTAGATCTAAAACATGAAAATTAACTAATTCTATGTGTCCTTACATCAAAACTGAGAGCTTTAGGACTTTTACGTTCCAAGTCTCAACTATGCTCCTAAAGCTAGATAAACTTTATATCTATGATTGCTGGCTTCAATTGCCAGGCTGAGTTTCTACACAAGATGGAAATTAATAAAATTATGAGTTCAACCACTGTCCAATAGAATACTCACTTCTGGATCTTTATATGTGCCAGTTAAATGAAAAAGTTCATTAGGAAAGAACTAAGTAGTACTGAAAGAACATTCACACTCACAATCTGTCAGGTTGATTTCCAAAGTCTTACCATTGCCTCCTGGGATCTCAATCATATGAGCAGACATTTTCTTCCTTTTTGGACAAAAGTTCATCATATGTCCAGGCTGCTTACAAACGAAACATAAGTTATCTTTTTTAGCCTTTTCTCGGGACATAGATTTCTTTAATCTCTTTCTCTTTAGCTTCTTGGGTTCCGACGCTGCTTGATCTAATTCGTCAAAATATTTTGCTTGGTCTGAACCACGCTTCTTCCCCTTCTTGGTTTTCAAAGCAATTGGAATTTGCGCAAACTGCTTCCTGGATGCCACCACTGTGGAATCATATACTTTCAAAATCTGAAACACATCCTTGAGGCTTTGAAGCACATTTCCCTGCATTCGTTTTGGTAGTCGGCTGGCAAAACTGCCAAACTAGTGACAACTTTGTATCGAATGATGGAACCCTATTCCGTAGGTCCATAAATTCCTGGATATAGGAGTCCAAGCTCTTTGTACCCATTTTGCAATTCACGAACTTCAGGTAGTAGTCCACGTCATCCACTATCACGAAAGCTTTTTTGAAGACTTTTGCAAAAGCATCCCAGGTAGTTGGCTTCGCCGGTAAATCTCACTACCACAATGACACTTTGCCCCGTAAGAACAGCACGACACTTTCAATTTTCTTCTCATATGGAACTCCATGCATGCCCCACTCAACTAGCCAGTCTTCGATGACTTGAGGTATATTCTCCTTCTTCTCTCCTGAATAAATGTCTGGCTGAAAATCAAGATTGGGTGAAGACATCAATTTGACCTGGTTCAATAGAACTTCCATTTGTTGGTCTCTCATCTTATTATGATTATTTATATCATTGAGCGTCGTACTCAACTATTGACAAATCACCATATAAGATGGTGCAGCTTAATTTGAAGTTTCTTTGGCCATCTCAATTTATCTATTCCTGGAAATTACTAAAATTAGTTAATATCAGATTAACTTGTAGTGAAGTACAGTTGACCAAATTGACTGAAATTGACTCCAACATGGTCAATTCACTATTTCTAGTATATTTCATAGGTAATTCAAGAAACTGGAAAAAACTAAAATTTTTGAATTTTTGCACTTTTATTTTATTTTTAAAATTTTATGTTATTTAAACACTGTCAGTTTTTAGGCAATCAAAATTGAAAAAATGATTCATTGTTCAATTCCTAACCTTACTAAATTAATTTCTATCAAGCATGCATGACATGCGACATTAACTGAATTTTTTTTTTTGACTTTATGGAATTTTACATAAATTCCAGTTCTACGGGAATTGTCAACCATAAACCCATATTTGTATCCTATCAGTCAGAGCACATGCATATAACCATTCAAAATAGATCTAAACCACTCATGCATGTCAAAATCACTTTGAGAATCAACATGCAAACATTCCATGCAAACAATGTATCACAAATTAGAAAATTGACTTGCATGCAATTAGAACAATTCAAAATTTTGCCAATTTTACTCACAAAATTGCAAAACTTCAGATGATCATATCTTTGGCTATAGGACACCAAATTAGGTGCTGTAAAGCTTAGAACAGAAGGAGAACTAGTGGACAAGACACTTGCCAAATAAGTTGGACACCTAGGATTCACACGTGTGAGATTAGAACAGCCAAAGACCTATAGTAGGGTGCACTTTTTGTAGACCAAATCTTCAAAAATCATGCAAACACCTCCCCAAGCCAAAAAAGTGATGCTACCAACAGTCTTAAATGGTCAATTAGAGTTCCATGAAGCATTCATATAGGTCCTATAAAGCAGTATGGGCTAAAAACCATGATTTCTTGATTTGTAGAAGTCAAAATAGCTTCAAACTTAATGAAAATGAAACTTAAGCCTCCACCCACCAATTTACTAGTCTGATAGCTTGCTGGGAAGGTAAAAAGGAATACTAATCATTCTCTAAAAAATTCAGAATGATTCCCTTATGGATTTAGAGAAATCCATCTCCCAAAAATCACCAAAAATGGTCAATTTTTGCTCTTTTTTTGACTTCCTACAAGTTCAATTGTTGGAATTCTTGGCTCTAACTTCAAGGAAAGCTTCTAAAGACTACGATTCACCTCTTTACAAGCTCTACTTGGAGTTTTGGCTTTTTTCGGTTTTTTCATCAACATTGGATAGTAGGTGGCAAGAAACGTTTTCTCCAACACATGCAAACCAATTTATAGGATTATAACCATCTAATTGACCTGATCTTGCTGGGTTTTGGATCTTATTATATATGTTGTGTCAAAAAGCATGAAAAAACAAGCAATTTTGACCAAAACATAGCCTAGAATCCTAAATCATGGGAAGATCCAACATGCATCATTAATTTCAACTCTAACATGGAAGTACACACTTGTTGAAAAATTCAGATCTACACTAGTTTTGAGTTACACAAGCTAAAGCTCCAAAACAACAACACAAATTGGTTTTTTAGCACAATTCTCCATAAACCACAAAGAAATTAAGAGAGACATGGATCATGCAAATTGAAATTGGGAAGATCCACCAACTTGCACACTAGTTCCAACTTTTAGATGAGAATACTAGTTGATCTCCACCACAGCTCCAATGAAAAGCACCACCTCTCTAAGTTCTCCAAGCTTTGTAAGCCTTGATCTGTTTTTGACAAATCTTTGAAAAAGTGCACTCTCCTACTTGTTTTTCCAGCATTAATTACTTGCACTTGTGACTAGCATGGCCTAGGCAATTATTATTGTCCCATATGGTCATGAAACTGGCCTTAAATTGAAATTTATTTTTGGCGTAACTAATAAGCTCAAACACATGAGCATTAAATATGCACGTCAGGATTGTTTCAAATTCTCTATACGTGATGTGGACATAACATTATTCTCTCTTTAAACAAGTTCTATCCTTAGAACAACAAAGAAAGTTAGAAACCTATTTTCTAAATTTCAACACTTATCCAAATAATAATGATGTTTTAGTTTGACCTCACATGTAAACAAGTACTTAGAATTAGAATTATTTTTCAATTGATTATTTGCTCTAGAATACTATCTCAATTTTTGGAATGCACTAAGTTATAGATCTTCCAATTGGTTTTGATTCTCTCCAAGTGAATAGCATCACCTTCTCTCCAATTTACCTAAAAAATTGGGCGAATCACCACCTTATACTGGATATCAAAGTTCACAAGTTAAAGAAACAAACAATTATAATCCAAAACTGTTCACAATTTTTCATAGATAATTCGTAATACTTATTGGTACGGATACCCTTAGAATGTCCAAAATTCTAAGGCATAACAAATTAACCTACTAGAATCTCCAGGAGATAAGATCCAAATGATTTTAACTCAGTCTTGAGTATCCCATATACTCTCATGAGTTAAATGCCCATGTTTCTAGCATCTCATGCAAGAATACAACAACCATTTGAAACTTGATAGATTTGACAATCAGAGATCTTGGTTGAAGATCATACACAAGTACCTATAGACTACAATCTTTAGTAGAGTATAATCCACTAAAGTAAGGAAACTCTCCACAAGTAGAATAAATTACTTCATGAGCATGCCTGTGAGAGACATACGTTCTTAGTAAAATCACTAGAACAAAGAAAAGTTAGATTTTTCAAATAATTCTTTTGACTCATTCAAAAAATCGAGAATTAATCATCATCATTCCTAAGAATTGTTACATATAAGTACTTATTTATGATCCGTCATACATAAATAATTAGAATCTTATGACTCATCAATCATAATTCACTAGATTTGAAACATAGATTTAATCATTAAAGGATACTAGAGTATATGTCTAACACACAACTTAGAGAAAATATAAGTATCATTCCAAAGTCTCGTAAAGCATACACGTTATTGGACTTTAAAAAAAAAATCAAATCAAATCCTTAATAGAAATATGAATTATTCAATTGTACAATCAATCGGGTAATTAAAGATAGTAGGAATACCAAAGCTGTAATGATAACTATCTTCAACTACAAAAGAAATCTCAAATTACTATCCAAAATTGAATCTAGATATACAATGTTCCGTTGAATCTCCTTTTGAACTCCGTTGTAGTTCTTGGGTTTGTTAATTTTTGTCATTCAATTGAGTGCTCTAGGATATTGTCACCAACAAAATGAGTCAATTTTTCCATTGAGAATCATTCCGTTTCCAAGAATTTTTTTATAGTCTATGCACATAACTTTTATTAACGAATCCCGATGACTCATAGATTATGCATCTTATAAGCAATATAGTCAAAACAAATAGTTCTTGAAAATTTCTCTTCACATTGCTCATTTAAATCGATTAAATTTAGTCAGGAGTAAGTCAACTACTCAAGTGATTTGCCAATGATTCAGAAATCTCAAATGTCTAGGTGCCGAATTTGCTTATACCAATATAGCACAACATTTAGGTTGTTTTCTAAATCATCTTTGAGTCAACGTTATCCTTTCACAAAAAGACTTATTAATTTGCAAGTAGTTCGAGCATTATTATTTGTTCATATGTCTATGTTCAATATCTGGTTTAAGTATATCATTACAAGATTAATTATGCGCATATGAGAATAATCTTACTATGATCCAATATATTTTCTCATATCAATATCTGGCAGATCCTCTTTATGCAATCCCCATGCAGGTCAACTATAAATAGGTTACAGCTCTTCATGCATACCTCCTGCCTTTATCAGTCACACGTACATGCACTACTCCATATGTCTCAATTAGAGTGTCTAGGTCCTCTCAAGGTTATTAGTCACCAACAGGCCTTGACGTGGAATAAAATCTAGGCGTGACCAATAATCTCGAACACTGGAGGGCCGGTCTACCATATTAGGACTATTCCATGTCCTTAGCATAATATGGCCATAACAAGAATGATCATGCTCAAAGCATGTGGACCCAAAGTTTTCCAATACAAATAATGTTTCATTTTTTATGACACTATTTAAACTATTACAAAAATAGTTATTGAATGAAATTGTTTTATCAACAACAAATGGACATTTGAAAGCATCCATTTTCATTGTCTTGTCATAAAAATTACTAAACATCATAGATCTTAAAGATAAGCAACAAGTCACTCCATGTTTACTAATACTATCCAACAAGTATTCAAAGATAGTAGACTCTCCAATGCTCACCATCCTTGTAAGATGCACACTTGAATAGAAAATTTGCATGCAATTTGATGACTCGGCCTTTGTCATTGATTTTCTCAAAAGATCATTGCTCACATTCATTTTCACTCAATGAAGTGCTAGCCTAGATCTCTTTTTGTATCTCACTAATTCCTGTGCACCTAGAGGTTCATCTTCATCCTCAACCAGAAACTCATAAAGGTCTTGGAGCACCAAAAGTGACTCCATCCTAACCATCCAAATAGCATAATTTGTAGAATTCAATCTCTCACTAGCTTCTAGAAGGTATGCTCCAGTAGAACCCATCTTACTAGTGACTTCTACAAACAAGAAATAGATTTAATTGACTTGAAACTCACAAAGGTCTCACACTTGCAGTGTTTCACTCAAATTTGATTTCTAATCCAACAAATGGACTTATAATCATAGTTCTATCACTCCCTCAAAAATCTAGAATGAAGATAAGAAGAAGTGAAAACTACTTTCAAACAAATCTTGCCAAGAAATCTTGGATTTGATTGTCTCTAGAAACTTACTAAGGTCTCTCCCTTGTAGTGTGTCACTCAAATTAGATTTCTAATCCAACAAATGGACTTATAATCTCAGTTCTAGCACTCCCTCACAAAGTTGGAATGAAGATAAGATGATGATGAAGCTTCTTTTTGACCATAGGTTGGGCCGAATAAGATTGGAATATAATACAAAGATGGATCGAAATGTACCTATGGTAAAAAAGAAGCTTTTAAATTTTGACCCAATATTAGCCATAATTTCAATCGACCTTATTTTCAATTGACCCTATTTGTATCTCGACTCAATTCGACTCTCGATTTGATTTGATACTAAAATATTCTCAATTTGATATGATCCTTATTTGATTGACCCTGATCTCGATACAATATTTTGACCTAGTCTAAAGAAATCTGTGTATTAACAATAATGTACCACATGTTTAATGCTACATCATTACACATTTTTTGATGTGAAAGGTGTTGGATGAGACTACTCAATCAATTATAAATTGACATGTATCCAATTTAACTTGACCCTATCAATTTCAACCCATTTGGATCCAATACTATGAAGTAATTGAAACATGCTCACTTGTGCACTTCACATAATCAAACATATGAGCATAGTAGCAAAAGCATTTTTGTGAATTCAAGCTATCCCTTACGACATTGAGATTAAATGATTATGTCAATTAACATGAACATTATGAAGAATGAATAATGGCAAATCTATCTATCATATGACAATATAGAATTAACACTACTTATGATGCATGGCACATAGGAGCGAAGTTTTTCAAACTGGAGAATCAAAGATATATAAACACTAGAGTTTTAGCAAAAGACACATGCAATGAATTTGTCAGTGGACAAGCATTTGTGTATAACGACAATTAAAGAGCAAAGGTTGGATACTACAAAAGAAATTTTTGCACAATATTTTCAATTTCCGAATTAGGACAACACAAAGAAACCAAAGAGAAAGTGGACATTGAGTAGTAGTTTGATCTTTTTGATGGAAAAGAGGTGATCTACCAAGAGTCATGAGGATACAAATTGTCTTAATTGAAGGATGTGGCATTCAATCATTTTTTAAGTGCATAAATTATATACTTTTTGGCATGGATAAGAATGCAATTATGTCACCCTCTGATTTTTAATATTTTGTTCAAATATATGAGGACGTATCAATTGACTTCATAGACACATCTTTTTATATGATATACTTTTTGGCATGGATAAGAATGCTATTATGTCACCCTCTGATTTTCAATATTTTGTTCAAATATATGAGGACGTATCAATTAAGTTCATAGACACATCTTTCAGTCAGTTCAAGAAGGCAATGAAGAAGAAAATCCCAAATTATGAGATTGTGGAGTACTCAGATAACATGTTTAGTAGCTCATTTTTTAGGACAAAATCTATGAAATAATTAAAAAGCATGGAGATGAACAAAAAAAACATAATCCCCAAAACTTTAGTATGTGTTGAAAAATGGTTGAAAAAGTCAGAATGTAGAAGTTGAAAAAGAAGACTTCTGACCCATCAAACGAACACCTGAACTGAATAAAGAGGAAGATCAACAAGAAAAAACACAAAATCAGCAGAAAAATATTTATGAGGAAGAAGAAATAGGGTACCAAACATTCCAAGAGTAGCTAGAAAAATCATAAAAAAGATAAACTAGAACTAGAGCAAGAGACAATGTTTGATTACGAGATGTTGGAAATTTTCAATAAGGAGGGAGAACAATTCAAGGAAGTAGAATCATAAAATCTAAATGAAAATACATTTTCGACATTAGATATGGACCTTTAAATCTATTTTCTCCTATAAACAATATTTTAGAATCTTGCAATAGCATTGATAAATTCATGAAGATACACAAGAGTATGAAGATTCAAAAACAAGAAATTGAAACTACTATCAAAGAGCAAATTAGAGAACTTTCGACCCTGAAAGAATAAGTAACAAAGGTAGAAACAATGAAGAATGCAAATAAAGATTTACAGATGGAAGAATTATTTTTTAAAGATGAGCTTTCAAGATAGAACGTATGAGGCCTTCAAAAGGAGCTTTAACTTATAGAGTTTTAAAAAGAATTAAAAAAAAAAATAGGTGTAGAGATGAGAAACAAATTATTGGAAAAACAAAGCAATATTTCCAACTGGAAGCCTTTAAAATGTTAGATGATGATTGAAGAAAAAAAGAGCTTTCAGAAAAAAAGATTAAAATACAACGTCATAATCCTGCTATGTCATTTCACCCATTTTATTGGCTTTATCATATCAATGTCTACTTAAGTTCAGGAATTATTTACTATTTATTGGCAACACAATGTAAACTGGCAAGATTCTAATGATTGCCATGCTGTCAATTGAACCAAACTTATTTCAATTACCGGATTGATATCAAAGGCAAATTGTATATTCCAAGATCGACAACATGTCAAGTTCAATGAATGGTTTAGTAGTTATCAAATGTCTCAGTTCTATTCTATATGGCAATACACGACTTACTGCTACCTACATGGAATTACTTAATTATATTAAGGTCGATAATATACTAAAGGTAAATGTCGGCTACTCAAGGGCATATTCACTATTTACAAGCATTTATCGTACTTTTTATGAATCGACTATATATGACTTCAAGATAGCTATCGACTTCTAAAGGGTTGAATTTTCCAAGTCATGGGCAAATTTCTTTCTTCTTAACGAGATCACATTCTAAGTGGAGATTGAACTACGTGAGGCTATCTCGATTCAGACCTGGATCAAAATATCTATCTTGATCCTGCAGGTACTCGACCTTTCATGAACTTCAACTTCAGCCTGAAGCTTATCGATCCGTAAAGCACTCTAAAAAAATTTCCTATGTATTTTGAGGTAACCTTAATTGGAAGAATATGACACTTGTAGCAACTTCACACATTAGAGGAACTTTACACTATGTAAGGTTCCTCTTAAAAAATTGTTTTACCAGAGGTCAAAATGACAGGTTTTTTTTACCACTAGTAAAAATTTATTACCTATTGTAAAAAATTCACTCAAATGTATCATCAAAAAAATTACTACATTATGTAATATGCTGAGTGAATTATCTGCTGCAAGGACAAAGATGCTATTGGAAGACAACTGCTGAGAAGATTGCTGAACCAAAAGATCGTTCCTTGCTGGATTCAATCACTACAAACAGCTGCTGCTGCTGAGGGAACACTACTGGACTTAGGTACAACGTTGCATGTTGGTACATGCAAGTTTGGATGCCACTCAAGTTTTGCAGCAGAATTGCATGTTGGAGGTTATATAGGCATGCACAACTGCAAATCCCCACATCTCATCAAACCAAGATTCATCGCTGCAGATTGCTATCGGGAGATCGTTGCTACTGTTGGAGATCTCTGTTGTTGAAAATCGCTATTAAATCTTTGTGTGCATCACCTTTGAGCCGCCTGCCAGAATCACAGGAATATTCGAAAGTTTTCCTTTTGAGGTTATCAGGTGTTGTTTTCCAGTCTGTCATGCAGTTTCAGAGCACATATTCTGTAATTTTTGAGGATCTCCACTCCCAAAAGTTGATGCACCAGCGTTTAGTTAGCTCACAGTCAGCAAAGCTTTGCAGGAGAGAGCGGAGGTTTGCAGGTGAAAACTAAAAAGGTGCTCAGAAAATCAGTGCATGCTCTGTTGTCAGAAATTGCATGCCAATTGACGCACAGTTTCCTTGGCAGACCTATGTTTGTCTAATCAAGAATCAATTTAGAGATAAACTCAGCTTGATTGGCCTAAGAACAAATCAAAGTGGGATCTCTTCTATACACTTGGGCGAGCTATGGGGAAGAGTTTCCAGCTCAATCAGTTGCCGAATCTTCCCTTGGTGTTCACCCTAAGTTGGAGCATAGTTGCTGATTTTTCCAGCAAAGAGCACTGATCAACAAGTTGCAAATTGGTGAAGAACAGAGGCTTGTCCAATCGGACCGGACCACTTGGTTTCGAATCAAGAGAATCATTCTACTCTCTCTTTTTTCTTTTGCATGTGTTAGAATTCTCTTGCATTTCAGTGCCTTCAGTCTGAAACTAAGTGCATGTTAATGCATGTTAGTGCATGTCTATTGCATGTTGTTTTCATGTTATAGCAAGTAGTTTTTTGAGAGTTTTTATCACTCAAGGACTAATTAGTAGTTGGAGCAGTCTCCATATACAGTTCAAAAGCTCTATATGTCTACCATTGTGATCGAGTTGGGCTTGGGCTCGTAGTCTTGATATTTTGGGCTCCTTTTATCTTGATTTCCCTCATCCCCGCCTTTATGCCCGCATTCCAATGGCCTTTCGCCTTGACGTTTGAAGAGCTCTTTGACTGCCTTTGACCCGTTTAGCCACCAACCCTTCTGATATCGTTGCTTGGCATACTTTTCTGCTCTTTCCCCTTTGGTGTTTGCCTCTTCCTCCTAGAGGTGGTGAATCAGATCATTGGAAACTTGTAACAAAATTCGGCGTTTCATGTCAGGTGATTGGCAAAATTTACAAGAGGAACTTTTTCTTCATTGCAATGCACTTGCGGCAAAATAGGAGTTTATTTCAGTATCAGACTCGTCTACGTCGTCGTGTTTTGCTTGAACAAGCTGATGAATTTTCTCGGGTTGCACACACTCTTGCTCCCTCAATTTCGGCAACTCCTCCTACTACTATTTAGTTATTGGAACGACTTCATCCCCATGCCAATGATACTTCCTTTCTTTGTGGAAGACTTTCAGCTTGACTCTAATCTTCAACTTGCAGAAGTTCATTTTTTGAAAGGTTTTCTTGGTGGTCCTCGCCTCTCAACCTTTGGGCCTTCAGGAATGGTTTTTGAGCATCTACGTGATTGTTTTTCTCCAGATGATTTTGCTAGTGGCTTTGATCTTCTCTTCAAGGTGTGCTCTTTCACTGCATTTGGACAGATCCCTCTTCAGTTGCTCATATTTTGGGTGCCGCTCGTCTTTTAGCATTGGATAAAGCTTCTGGTGGTGTGTGTCCAATTGCAGTGGTTGAATGTTTATACAGTTCTCCTTTATACTTTAGTCATGCTTCTCGTACTAGTGATGTTACCGTGATTTCTTCTGCTGAGGGAACTTGGCATGGGGATCCCTTAGGTAGTCCTCTCTTTGCTTTGGCACATTATCGTGCATTGCGTGCTACAGCTTCAGCTTTTTTCTCCTGTTTATTCCCCTCTATTGTAGATGATACTCATATTGTGGGGCCTGCTAGTGAAGTCATCCCTGCTTTTTGACATTTCTCAGCTCAACTTTCTACTATTGGGCTTACAGTGAACAGGTCTAAGTGCGTTGCTTGGTGCCGAAAAGGCCTCCTAGTGGATATCTCCTTACCTGAAGGTTTCATTACTCCTCAGCTTGGCATTAAGGCATTGGGTGTTCCCATTGGTTCTTCTGGATATGTCACTTCATTTATGCAGGAAGCTCTGTATGGATTTGCTCGTCATTTTGATATGTTGCGAAAACTTGGAGATTCTTAGGTTGCATTTGGAATTCTCACTCAGTGCTTTGCTCAACATCCTAACTATCTTCTTGGATGTCGAAGTCCCAATCTGGTTCGAAGGACAGTTATGAACAAGTCATTGTCGAGTCGCAAGAGTGTAAAAATTGGACGTGCAACCAACCAAGCCCCTGCACTTGGACCAACACATGAAATAAGACGAGCTCGAACTTCATCAGAAGGTGAATTATTGATAAGTTGAGTGAAGGAATACGAGTGTAAATGCTCCATGATAGTCTTCTGAAAAACTAGTCGTTGATTTGTCACCAAAGATTCAAAGGGAGTCACAAAAGGTTGTACAAGTGGTGGAAGTAAACCTCGAGTAGAGCGAAGAGTGTGTTGAAAAACTAAATTTCTAGTTTTCACATGATCCATCGAATCAAGAAAAAGAGACCGGTTATCCTATTAAAACCTGGAAACTAGTGTAGAGGCAACAAGGGCCCAACTTCCGAGAAAAGCAACTGGTGCAATGCAAGCGGTAGACACTAGGCCAACACCACCTGAGGAGGCAAGAAGAGAAATTTGTCGCTTAGAAAACCCCTTCACAAGTGTCAAAGGTTCCTAGCCCCAAAAGTCGACCAAATATGTCCAATCAAGTATCATCAAAATCCCGAAGTAAGGATAATATGCTAGGTGAAGCAGAAACACAACGTAGAAGATAGCCAGGATGTTGAGCAAAGCACTGAGTGAGAATTTCGAATGCAACCTGAGAATTTCCAATGCAACCTGAGAATTTCGAGCAAATCCATTTAGAGCTTCACGCATAAATGAAGCGACATATCTAGAAGAATCAATGGGAACACCCAATGCCTTAATGCCAAGATGAGGAGTAATGAAATCTTTATGTAAGGAGATATCTAGTAGAATGCCTTTTGGATACCAAGCAACGCACTTAGACTTGTTCATTCTAAGCCCAATAGAAGAAAGTTGAGCTGAGAAATGCAAAAAAGCAGGGACGACTTCACTAGCAGGCCCCACAATATGTGTATCATCTACAATAGAGGGGAATAAACAAGAGGAAAAAGTTGTAGCAGTAGCACGTAATGCATGATAATGTGCCAAAGCAAAGAGAGGACCGCCTAAGGGAGCCCCCTGTCGAGTTTCCTCAACAGAAGAAATGACGGTAACATCACGAGTACGAGAAGCATGACTAAAGTATAAAGGAGAACTGTTAGAATAAAAGCACTGCACAAAAGGAATGAGCATGGCAAGTGTATCTTGAGCACCATGAAGTTCTTGAAAGATAGCTACCCGAGAAACACAATTGAAAGCTTTAGCAACATCAACTGGTAAAACTACCCAGTCAGGATGAAGATCCAAAATAGCATGTAAAGCATGAACGACCGGTCTCACAACCACCAAGAGGGGCACACCCAAATTGAAACGAAAAATAATGAGCATGAAATGCTTTCCAAAACTGGAAACAAAGTGCCTTTGCCACAAACCTATATAAACATTCACCCACTACGACGCCACCAGAAGCTTTATCCAATGCTAAAAGACGAGCGACACCTAAAATATGAGCAACTGAAGGAGGGATCTGTCTAGAAGCGAGCACACCTTGAAAAGAAGATCAAAGCCACTAGGAGAATCATCTGAAGAAAAACAATCTCATAGATGCTCAAAAACCATTTTTGAAGGCCCACCAGTTGAGAGGCTAAGACTATGAAGAAAAGCTTTAATAAAATGAACTTCTGCAAGTTGAAGATCAGAGTCGGCTGAAAGTCATCCACAAACAAAGGAAGAGTATCACTGGCATGGAGACGAAGCCATTCCAATGCCTGAATAGTAGTAGAAGGAGGAATTGCTGAAGTTGACAGAGCAAGAGCGTGTGCAGCTCAACAAAACTCACCAGCTTGGACACAACGACGTAGGCGACTATGAATAGGAATGGATGCCTTGTCTGAGACTGAAAAAAAAACTCCCATTTTGCCACAAGTGCATTGCAACGAAGAAAAAGTTCCTCTTGCAAATTTTTCTAATCACCTGACATGAAACGCCGAATTTTGTTACGAGTTTTCCGATGACCTACTTCACCACCTCTAGGAGGAAGAGGCAAACACCAAAGGGGAAAGAGCAAAAAAGTATGCCAAGCAATGATATCAGAAGGGTTGCTAGCTAAACGAGTTAAAGGTAGTCGAGGAGTTGTTTGAACGTCAAGGCGAAGGGCCATTGGAATGTAGGCATAAAGGCGGAGACGAGGGAAACCAAGATAGAAGGAGCCCAAAATATCAAGACTATGAGCCCAAGCCCAACTTGAGTCGAGAGGAGAAAGTAGAGCAAGATGAGGGATTTGGGATGATGCTAAAAGGGAACCTAGTTGTTGGAAGGTGGTACATGCATTTTGATACCCTGCACATATATACATCCACAACTTGGACAAGGTACACGAGAGGGTGGAGGTATAGGATTCTACTAGAATGACAAAGGAGAAGAAGAAACAGATGAACAAATATGTATATGTGAGGGATGATAGAGTGCAAAAAGCGAAAGAAGAGATGTAACATTAAGTGGTGATTCATGGCGAGGACAATTAGAGGGAGTGGAGTGGAAGGGACTAACATCAGTTCTAATCTTAGAAGGTGTGGAGCTCCAAATCTATGTATCCAGAGGTCGTTTGAGCGCTTTGATCGTAGATAAAGACCCTGCTTCTGATGTGTAGTTTGTGGCTAAATCAACGATGCCTCTTTTGCCTTGCTGCGAACAAAACCTATTCCAGCAGATGACAACGAGCAGAAAACTCCCGGACCTCACACAAATCCTCAAGCACTGACATCAGTCCTTAGCATAGCTCCTGAGAAAACAAAACCAAATTGCTCACAACAAGCAGAAGCGAGCAATGAACTTTCTCAAGCAGGTTGTGGTTGTTTCCCAATGACACTTTTTCTCCTTTCACACAGTATTGCAATGAGCATTTTTCATGCAATAGTAGTACATAGTTTTGATTTCATGCAGCCGCCTTTCACCTATAGTTGATTAGGGTAACGAATATTAGGGAATGCTCATCAACGGGTGTAGGGCAACAAACAGTAAAAATAGTCTTGTTTTTTTATTAAAATAGCAGTGCTTCATGAGCACTAATTCTTTTTAAGTGACAGATTGCTAGGATGCATACTATGTGGCAAATACCAATAATGTATCACAAGCAGCAGATGTGCAGGCAATCCTAACGCCTTGTACAAACATGGCAACCGACCATTGGCATTGAAAGAGACATATACACTTGTAAAACAACTATTGAGCTTCCATTATGCGGCAATTACAAGGCTCTTCTCTCTATGAATGACTCTCTTTTGGCTATATGTGCCAAAACGTGTTATTCTACCATAATTTCTATTCTATTTTATCTTGTTTGTAGGAGAGAAAGAGCAGAGACTTCTTGTTCTCTATGTGTTCTATGATAGATCCTAGTCTTTCTTTCTTTCTAGCAGAGAAGATGATGTTAGAGACTTCTTGTTCTCTATGTGTTCTATGATAGATCTTAGTCTTTCTTTCTTTCTAGCAGAGAAGATGATGTTAATCAATGTAGTACTGATATGCAGATATTGTTGCACCTTATGAATGGAATCAAACCTCTTATAATAATCACTATATTTCATGAATGATTCAGTACATAGATTTGCCGAGTCCAAATCAAACTAAAGCAAGTAACAATTTGTCTTGTATCTAGTACAATTGTATGTTTGTCTAAGTACGAGAGTCGTATAAGAGGGGATTTGATTCTCCAAGTCATTGGCCTCTGTGCTTAACTACTATGTCAGAACAGAGGACTTATAACATAGGAACCATATGGAGATAGATGTTGTTTGTGTAATTGATTGAAAGATTGATTCATGC
Organism: Diphasiastrum complanatum; assembly: GCA_029204225.1. Classification (NCBI taxonomy): domain Eukaryota; kingdom Viridiplantae; phylum Streptophyta; class Lycopodiopsida; order Lycopodiales; family Lycopodiaceae; genus Diphasiastrum; species Diphasiastrum complanatum. The sequence goes on from CM055098.1 coordinate 35,600,902, forward strand.
TAGTTCTAATCATGAACAACTAGTGTATGGGAGAGGCAAATGTATTGGAACCATTATTGTAATTATCCTAAACCTGATTGATTACTTGTCCTTGTCTCTAGTGGTTCTAGCTACCTTATCTAAATGTTCGTTGACAACCAATCTTTCGCATTTTGATTCCACCATTTTGTTGTACTTCATTGATATATCCTTATTACCATCATAATGACAGAAGTGACTCTCTTGTGTGAACGATATCTCTTATACTACAAAAATTATTGAATTTCGTAATAAGCAGGCTACGACACATGCTTATTTTGGAGTCGTTGCCGGGGAGCACAACAAATCAAGAGGAAGGTCTCTGATCCGAATCAGAAGTCCATAAGTTTATAACTGTACAATTTTTTGCAAGCCATTTTTTCTATCAAGTACAACAACTTGAAATGATTGAAGCACATTCGCCAATTCTTAAGTATTAAACTGAGAAGACTGAAGTGAAATAAATTACCATTTTTTAAAATCCCTTCTCTCATGTACAATAGATGCTTCTGAGAATCACCAAGATTTTGACATGATATTTAAAAAATCTTTAGAACCGTGTTCAAAAATCGAAGTTGATTTAATGTTATAGTACAGTCTTTACAAATGAGCTATATTCTGAAGATGGTACGACTAGTTTAATGAAGAACATAGTGTTACTTCATTTATCAAACATGATAATCCTCTATATGAATATGAGGAAAGAGAAATGCAACCAAAATCTGATCAATATTATCTCTTTTTTGTGATTTTTGATGAAAGCCTTATGAATTATACTGATATAAAATTTTGTTCCAGCTTTCCACAAGTTTAATTTCCAAGAATGAAAGATTGTCAGATTTCTATGCTGACATATGAACACTGTGTTGGTTGATTCTGACGAATCCCCAAGATACTCGGACAGAGCAACTCAAGAGCACCTCTCACCTTAGACCGAGGAGGTCTCTGAGAAGATGAGACTAACGAAGACTGAGAGCCGAGAAATGCCAGTTAGGAATGACAAGCAAGAACTGTGTAAGTCTCATGGTGAATCTCGGAAGATGGAATGACCATGTAGGAACTAGTATTACTAGGCAAATGTAATAAATGCAAATAGACCCCTCTTAAAGAAAGTAGAGTGAGCCACCTTTTGATGGTGACCTCTAGTGGAGAGCATTATTCCACTTGTAATTTGTGAAATGTGGAAATTCCACTAGGATGCCACCTAAGGAGTTCTCTTGCTTATTTAAGAGACTCCCTCTTTGTGAAGAGGAGCTTTTTGCATTGTATCTACTCCATGCTTAATAAGAAGATTTTCCATGAGTTTGATGCTACACTAAGCTCCTTGATCATGATGGTTTTCTTGAGTGATGATGCCCCTATGATCATGCCCTTCCATTCATATTGTGTGTGGTTGTGGACTTTAGAGTGGATTAGTTTTCTTGCTTTCCTAGTTGTGGATTAGATTTCATTTATTGTTTGTGGATTAATGTAGGAACCAGCATTCAAGTAAACTAAATAGGCTAGAAATGTGGTTTAAATCTTGCATATCCTCCAACATTCTAGTTCTTCACCTTCTTGGGATGTCCAAGAATCAAAAGGCTGGTTGGTTTCTTGATTCTTGGACTTCTAAAATGCTGTAGATTAGTTCTTGTTTCAGCTTTGTGGATTAATCCAGGTGTAGCTCAATTTTAGTAATGTGTAAGATCTGATTCAGTTCATTTTTAGAGTAGGTAGCTGTAGAAACTATTGAATGTTCATTTGGGCTGCATGCTGATCCGTAAATGAATGTTCATTGCTTGCATCTCTGTTTGAATGTGAGCACTTCCAAGAGAGAACGACCCTGAGTTGTCCTCTGACAGGCAGGACAAATTACTACAAAGATATTCAATCCGTTTCTGTCTGGCCTGGGCATTGTAACAAATAAGAAAACAGCCAAGTAATGCCCAAACGAGCCTGGTAACAGGCAAGAAATGGTTCTGAGACTAAGAGATAAACAAAAAACCAGTAAACAGATATCCCAAGCAGAGGATTTGTCAACACACTGGTTGTTGAATCTATCAAAAACAACCATGGAAGTATTTATTGATAGTACGGTGTAACATTATATCAGGTGCTTAATTTCTTATTGGGAAATAGCAATTACTATGACATGTGCCTTAGTATCAATCTTCAACATGAATATAAGCTAAATTTGAACAAAAAATCTTGACATTGAGTATAAGCTTATTAAGCCGTAAATTCAGGCTTAAAGTAGCATTGCAATGCAAGGTTCAAAATGTATAGTGTAGAATAGTACCCTGCCACATTAGATTTGGCATATTGTAGCCTGATAAAATTCCATTTTCACAACATTTTAAGATGAATAAATTTCAACATTGAAAATTAATCCTGCATCTTTCAAACTGTACTTGTTTGCTACAAAGTTGTGTGACAATTAGCTTGGCTGTAATTTGGTTTGAAATAGCATAGAACATCTTCTTCAAATTGCATGTATCTTTATTTGTTATTGAAGATCTTCTTGGCTCATTACCATCTTTCTTCAATATTTTAAAGACTTCAAGTGTTCTTCCTTAGTAGGCATCATGCAATCAACAAGGCAACATAATAGCTTTGGTCTTAGCTTCCAAAAGAATTCTGCAATAAATATTTATATAGGTAGCTTGCTCTCTGTTATGGCCTTGTGGTATATTTGAAAATTCTATAAACAAACAGGAATAAAATGAAACAAGACAAACAAAAAACAAAAAACTTTCTCTTGGAAAAGCATAGATCAATATTTGCTTACAGAAAACCAAGAGTTTATTCACATGAGACAGAAAACCAAGAGTTTATTCACATGACGAAACTTTCATAGTCTTCAATTCGTATTAACAAAACAAAACAAATTTACAACGACAAAATATTACAAAACAAATACAGTATGAATAAGTTGAAAAAATTCTAAGAGAAATTGTCAACAAGACGTGTGAAAAACCAGAGAATGAAAACAAGAAAATAAAAAGATAGTCTTCCTATGTCTCATGGTGCTGAGAAAATTGGATCATTTCAGCTTCAGTCTTGGTGTGGACACCATGCTCTTTTTGTAACACGAAGCTATGAATATCTACTGCTACAAGGACTATCTATGTTATTACAAACTTGCACAAGCCTATGTTGATTTTCTACTCAAAGTTCTCTAGATAAACTGTCTAAGAAATTATAAGCTGATTATGAAGTCTGAATTTCATGAGTTACTGCTTATGCTAAGAGATTGAGTTACTCACACGTGATGAAGGATGTACTTCATGTTTGGTTTGCTCTTGATGTGGTCTCCTTAGTGTGTGATTCACTTGGAGAGGGAGTGTCTTGCAAAGCGTCGACCCCAGATTCAAATCTTTTAGAAGCCCATGGGCATGTGAAAGGGTGCTGGTTGCTAGCATGTCTAATTTTTTCAGGGGCTTTCCAATGTCTGGTATTGATGAAATGGGAGTGCCCGAGGGTGAAGGGCTCGTCGCGGTACTTTGACCTTGAGGTTGCTCCCAGGTTGTCTCATCGATATGAGGGCCCTTGTAATAGATATCTGGGGGTGGATCTCCATCTGGGTATGTCGTATATATGTGGGATGGTGAGCCACACCTTTGGTCTTTGATAACAATCGCGGCCCCTTGGTATTCTTGGGCCCCTTGAGTTTCATGGGGCCCTTGATCAGTGGTGGCCTGGTTATCTAGAGCACCTCATGCAGGTTCCTATGTTGCTTTTGCGAACTGAGGTGACAATTGTTGGTGGCACCTGAGGTGTGGCAGCTTCAACGAGTAAAATATTTTCCTATTGCGAGGCAAAGTCTGGAGGTGGTGAGCTAGATGTGGCCAGCACAATTGATTGGACTAAAATTCTTTGGACCATTTGTTGCCAGTCCGTACCCACTTCCTTTGTCTTCTTGGCCTTCTCCTTGGGGGGTGTGACCTCTTATGTGAGTATTGTGGAGTGTGCCACAGATAAATGGTATCTTTTTTGATGGGGCAAGGTAGAAGGACGAACGAGAACGAGAACAGAGAAGAGAGCAGAAATATTGCGGAACACCTCTCCCGTTCTAATCGGCTGCTAGGTGCAAAAACATCATGTTCTAATCGGCTGCTAGGTGCAAAAACAGTCTAATAGACAGTTTATGCTAAAGATAATTACAGCTTTATGTGTTCTAATTGCCCAACAGGATCTTAAAAATTAATTCATACTCTAAAACAAGAGTATAGTCCACCGAAGAGATTAGAGATAATTTGTGTGTGTGTGGTCCTACTGAAATCAAATTCAATGTGAAGTATAGTTCTGAAATAAATAGAAGAGCAGTATGATATCACGAGTTCCTCAGGCGTCAAAGACAGCCATCGTCTGATTAGAAATCGAGGAGTCGTAGACGTCCGTATTCTGATCAGAGTGAGTATACAAGCACAATCAAACAACAATGAAAGTGCATTCAATCACAACAAGCATTCATCTACGTTGTACATAGATAAAAACGTGCTGCTGCTATGTTACACTGAAGCACAATACAAATAGCAATTACAACCAAAATTGACGGCGCAATTGGGAGGCTCAAAATAATATGTCTCATGGATAGAGCAACCACTAATCTGTGCTTGGATGATCTATTTATAGATTTCATCTGTGTATTAATTACATTGAATGTTTGTCACCTAATTGGGAAAGCCGTTGTACTTGGAAGTATATGGCTTCTGTGACAGCTGTACATAGTGTATATGGTCAATAAATTAGGATCGTTGACGCAGCCGAGGACGTCGCAAATCTCTGTCACTTCGCATGGTGTTTTGCGAAATGACGTGGGAACGAACCTCGTTCATTTTAGACGACCTTCGGCATTTTTCTGTCTCTTCAGGGTTTTTTGTCAAAAAGCCGAAGGTACCTTAAAAACAACTTTAATGTGCCCTTAGAAAGTTGAAGGTGCCTTCAGAAAAGCGAAGATGTCTTAACAGTAACTTTCTCGCGCTTTTCGGAAACAAGCGAAGAAGCCGAAGGTACCTTTAAAACAACTTGAAGTAGGCTTTAAAAAGTTGGCAAAGGTGCCTTTAAGAGTTTAACCCTTAAAAATAGAGGACCTTCTGGAATTTTCTCTCTCTTCGCATTTTTCGAGAACATGCGAAAAAAACTAAAGGTGTTGAAAAAGTTAAACTGTTGAATTGTGAACAAGTTGACTTCTTCAAAAATAATTGAACAGAAGAAGTCGAAGTTAAGTGTTGCAGTTTTCAAAAAGTGCAAAAAATGCGAATTGAGACACTTAGTGTATTCTGCAGACTATTCAGAAATAATGTAAATCTGCAAACTTGTTCTAAATGCAAGTTTTGTGGAAGTCCTTGAAGATGGCCAAGTCTCCAATGACTTCAAGTTATTAAACTTAACATCTGAACTTAAAATTATGATAGGATTGGTTACCCTTTGCTAGAGATCAGCCGGAAGTCTGTATTAGACGTTCTTCAAGCAATTGGCTGTCTAAGTTATGATTCACCAAGGAGGAAACTGTGGGCTTAATCTCCAACATTGTTGGCTCCGTGATGGTTGCTATCAGATACATGGGGAAGGTGAGGGAGATCCGAGACTTCCTGGTCCTTGCGACTCCAAGGATATTCACCACAAATGCGTGGCACCCTGGAGTACTTCGTCAGCTATGACTTCCAGCAAAATTCTATCATTCTTGCACCATGCTCTTTTTGTGGTGTCCAGGTAGGGTTTACCTCTTCCACCCTTGCCCTGTTGGCTGAAATATGTCTTGGCCCATAGGGTATCCCAACAGTCTCCAAGTTCTCGATTGCAAAGGAGACCTCGTGTGTGACTTGGTTCATCTTGTATTTGAAGGTAGGCTTTTCTGGAGTGGCAGTCTCATAGGCGTACTCCACTATGGTGGTATAATGGCGAAGCGGAGGAATGTAATATTGGAATCCGCAGATCTTCAGGAGGGGTTTCCCGAGCTTCCACCATTTTCTAGCTTCGTATAGTTTTGGCACTGGGAGCAATTCTGGTAGTGCAAGCTTCTACTCCATCAACTCTTCATCTGATGAATGTGGGGTGAGGAACTGGGAGCAATTCCGGTAGTGCAAGCTTCTACTCCATCAACTCTTCATATGATGAATGTGAGGTGAGGTCCTAGGCTCCCATGGTGAATTTTGGATCTATATATTAGGTGAGTCTGACCTTCTTGGTTGGCCTAGGTGATTCTATTGCAACTTTGTCTTTTTTCTTAGTGTCCTTCACCATTGTGGTAAGTATAGGACCAAAAAGTGTCTCAATTTCTCAAAATAGTAAGCTCAGAAGTTAAAAAGAGCAAATTTTTTTTGCTAAATTTAACAAGTGAGCTCTAAGAACACTTGGATGTCCTTTTGTGTAGGCTTTGGGTATGCTTGGGAACACTGGAAATTTTTTGAAAAATTTTGGCAGCATCTCCTTAGCAAATGTGAGTTTCAGTTCATTCCCACCGCTATTTATACCCTCCCCTCCAAATTTTGGGAACATAGATGTTAGGTATCAGACTGACTAAAAACGACAGTCTAAGATCAATTATGATAGTGGCGAACTCAGCGAACTCAAATAGGGGGTGGGGGAGAATGCCTAAAAACTTAGTTCAACTCTGAAAATCACTTAAACTCAAATTTTGGGCGTTTGGCTGAAGAACTAGGTTTGCCAGTTTGATAATAGATTTATCATGTAAAAAGGCACAAAATATCAAGGGGGCAAACCTAGATGTAAAATCCACATGTGTGAGGAGGGAGCTCAATCAGTGATATTCTGAAATGGGGTTCACTAAAAAAATTGGCTAGGAGTCTGGGTTCACCTACTTCACTGATGAAAGTGCATGTTATGAGAAATCTAACTTGAAGAGGGCAAACCTAGATGGCTTAACTACGAGCCTGTAGAGTGCTTTAAGTGACTTTTGCTCTATGTGGTCCACATGACTGGGAATTAGACTTCTGGGTTCGCTTGAATCAATTAGACTCATTGCTCTAACAAAGGTCAAACATGCGAACCTAAATAGCAAAAATTGAAAGATGTATAGAGGTTTTTCTCTCTTATAGTGCTTTTGTTGTTGTGCTTTGGTTGAATAGTGAAGGAGCTTGGAAGTGTGTAGATAATTGGCAATGGGAATTTCCTTCACTGGCACTTTCTCTATTTAAACTGATTGATCCACCTTGTTATACAACATTGTCTTTGGTAATATTTTTCTACTCACCTATAACTTGTATTGACTCAATGAAGCACTTGGGAAATAAGTAGATAAAAGAACTATTCATAGATAATTGAAAAAATACAAAGAAAAAAAAAAGAAAAAAAAATAAATCAGTATGGAAAGTTTATACAATAGGGGGTAAATGGTAACATCGTCTTAACTGACTACCATTTACTAATGTGGGTATCAATTGTTTCGTGCTCTTCATTAGGTAGATTCTATTCTACATGATTTTTCATATCGCTATCGCTTTCATCTTCTTTGTCATGTTTGTATATTGTCGCATCTTCGAGTTCGATATTTTGGAAAATATTCTCTTTACTTGTCTTTGTTTGCATGACAAATAGCCACCTCGTATTCGATGGATTAGGATAAAGGGCTATCTGTGTGCATACAGACAATATAAATGAGTTGGAGAATGAATCTAGTGTGTTCAACAATTGATTTATAATTAACAATACCAACGATTGTTATCTAATCACAATGAATTGGTAAGACCAATGTCTCATTGGAAGAGGCAAGATCTTTGTTGAATCAAGAGCATATAGTCCATTTGAATCCAATCGTACAGTTGCATGTGGCCCTTGACATATAATTTGAAACCATTTAACATTGGACAAAAAGATCTTGAAAGACCTATAGTCGACTTCCAATATATCTTGTATAGTTCCTACATAGTTGATGTCACTTTCAACCAAATTGCTATCCCTTGCACTATTGTGATTGGCTTGATGAAACCTTGTCATCACCCCACAATCTAATGTCGTTCTTTTTTTGTCAATGCATTCAATGCGAAAGTGTTGTCCACTAGACCAAAGAGCGGTATGCCGCCTATACTGCCATTAAGAAAAATTCATATATCAAATATTATTTCGAAATAATGTGTTACAATACCAAAGTAGTTACTTCTCAGAAATTACTTGCTGATGAATTAATGCAAGTCGGTGGCTTTGGTCGTAAACAGTCTGTCTGCAAATTTAAATGTAAACTGTCACTTTGTAGAAATGAACGCAAATTGTCATGCAAAAAATGCGAAGGTCTTCGCCAATGTCATTTTCTTAACATTTGAGGCATCTGGCATTTTGCGAAAAAGCCGAAGTGAGAGATAATCCCAAAAGACGAAAATGCCGACACTGTGAGCTATTTTCGAGCAGTTATGCAGATTGTGTAAAAAACACGAAGAAATCTGTAGGTCTGGATAAAAATTGGACGAAGATTAAAATGTCGATTAGTTGATTAGTAGGAGAATAATCCAAAACTCTCCCTTAATCTGAATCCACGAATGCCTTGACCTTCAAACTTAGTTCTGCACAGAACTTTTTGTGCGCATCTAAGCTTAATGCTTTGGTAAAAATATATGTTGTCATATCTTGCGTTTGACAGTGCTGCAATCTGACCTCTTTGTCGAGAACTTTGCTTCTGACATAGTGATACTTGAGTTCAATGTGCTTACTCCTAGAATGAAATCTAGGGTTGGCTGACAAGGCAATGGCACTTTGATTATCACAAAATAGTGATGTCTCTAATTTTGTAGAAGATAGAGCTATCGAAGATTGCTTGCGACTGTTCCAGGAAATAGAACCATTGTTGAGGAAGAATGTAAATTCAAAAGTAGATTTACGACTGTCTACATCTCTTGCCCAACTCGCATATGTGTAACCACTGAGTAAATTGAGTTTGTCGTTGTCGACTGCTCCATAACAAATGCAAAAGTTCATAGTAGCTCGAAGATATCTCATAACTTTGATAAGAGCCTTCCAATGTGTTATACTAGGGTCATAAACTAACTTAGGGAGCTGACTACAAAAGCTATGTCTGGCCAAGTATAGATCATTGCGTACATAAGAGATCCTATTATTGAATGATAAGGATACTCACACATCTACTCCTTCCCTTCGATTGTTCGGGAACACTGGTCCTTTGACAATTTGAGACCTGGTTCCATTGGTGAGAGAGTTAACTTGCAATTAACCAGATTATATCTGACTTACATATTGTGGATGTACCTCTGCTGAGTAATGTAGATCAACTTTCGATTTCTGTCTCTGTGGATTTGAATACCAAGGCAAAAATGAGCTTCGTCCAGATCGGTCATGTCGAATTCGGAAGATAGCATAGTCTTGCCTTCTTTTATCAGATTGATACTGTTGCCGAAGAGCAATGTGTCGACCACATATAAAGCGATAATGATAAAAGAATGCTGCACTGTCTTGAAGTAAACATTCGAATATGAAGAGCTTGGTATGTAGTCGTGATCAATAAGAAAAGTATTGATCCTTTGAAATCATGCTCGAGCAGATTGCTTCAAGCCATAAAGTGCCTTATGGAGTTTGCATATATGATCGTGTTTATCTTCAATAATATAACCTTTGGGTTGCACCATGTAAATGTCTTCTTCGATAACTTCATTGAGATATGTTGTATGTACATCCATTTGATGTATTTCCAAATCTGCTGCAGCAACAAATGATAATAAAGTCGAATAGAAAAATGCTGACTACTAGACTAAATGTCCTAGTGTAATCGACGTTGTATACTTGAGAAAATCCTTTGGCGACACGTCGGGCTTTTCTTTTGTCGATGCTTCCGTCTGCTTTGTACTTGAATTTGAAAATCCATTTGCAATCAATTATGTTTCTGCTAGCAGGTAGTCCGTTGACAATCGTCCATGTCTGGTTCTTGATAAGAGATGAATACTCTTTATCCATAGCTTCTTTCCAGAGATCAGAATCGGGCCGACTGAGTGCCTCTTCGACAGTCGTTGGCTCTTGAACAAGCTAAGCTGCAGACTCGTCGATATACCTGATAGGTAGTTTGCTAGTTCTTGATGATCTTCTAGGGAATAGAGGAAGTTGATCATTTTCGTTATACGGTAGTTGAATTGCAACATCATTATCTTTGGATTCACCATTGATATGTTGTTCGCCAAAAGTGGATGAGCTTGGACCTTCAATGAGAATAGTCGACTGAGAAACCTCATAGTTTAATATGTCAGACGAGTCAGACAAGTCGGCTACATGGGCTTTGCCTTTTCCCTTGAGGTTGATAAACTGATCTTCGATGAAGATGACATCCCAGCTAGTGAATATCTTCGACTCAATGGGATCGAACAACTTGTAAGCTTGATCTGAAGTAGTATAGCTGATGAAAATACATTTGATACTCTGAAAGTCAAGCTTCTTCCTGAGATCATGAGAAATCTACGCATAAGCAGTACATCCAAAAACTCGTAAGTTTGATAAAGAAGTTTTGGTACCTGTCCAAACTTTGAATGGTGTTTTGTCTGAGAGACCTTTAGTAGGACATATGTTTTGAATATAGTTTGTTGTTGATATAGCTTCAGTCCAGAAGGAATTCGGCAATGACGCATGTGATAACATGCACTTTGCCAATTCGACTAAGGTTCTGTTCTTTCTCTCAGCAAGACCATTTGACTGAGGCGAATAGGAGGTAATGTATTGTTGCTCAATGTCATTGTTAAGGTAGTACTCCTTATTACTCCTACCCATAATTCTGTCTTGATCAGACTCAAACTCCACCTTATGACCTAAATCTATAATTCTACTTATTGATAACAGATTTGTAGAGAGTTTAGGAACATACAAGACTTTTGACAGTAGTTTGAATTGATTATGCTGGAATATTAATCTTACGGTACCTTCACCTTCAATAGTGTGAGTGCTATCATCACCAAGATGAACATACTTCTTTGTGTTGTAAGGTGTATAGGAATGGAAAATCTCACGATGATTGGTCATATGTTGAGTAGCTCCAGAATCCAGAAACTACGAATAATCGGAATTCGCATTTTTGTCTTTGACCATAAAAGCGCCTTCGTTCATTTTGACTTCAAGAGATGTTGTAACTGTATTTTCTTGTTGATCAGTTTTGTTGGCTGTATTCTTCGCTTTGAGAATTTGGCAATCCTGGATCTCCTTGTTATTGTTTGCACAATACCTGTAAAACATCTTCTTCTTCGACGAATGTGGATTCGATGATTGTTCTTGACTTTGAGTCTGTTTTTGATTCAATGTAGACTGCTTGGAGCTTTTCTACTTCTGTCGTTTCGAGCCCTTGTTGACATATAGAGCATGAGAGGTAGACGAAGTATCTTGACTTCTTATCTTCTTGCAGCAACATAGTGATAACTCTGGTAAGAGTTAAATCTGAGTGTGTCGTGATGATCATCACCCAATTCTCATATGTAGAGGGCAAACTTGATAGCAATGTCATAATTGTGTCTTGATCGTCTATGACTGATCTGACAATGGCCATCTGTTGCAAGAGATTCTTAAATTAGTTAATATGATTTTGAAGAAAATCATTGTTCGACATCTTGAGTGAGAAAAATTTCCTTCGAAGATGCAACTTGGTAGTTACGTCTCTCACATCATATAGTGAGCTCAAGATGTCCCAAACTTCAAGTATAAGAGCTTGTGTTTTGATATAGTATTAGGCCTTGAAAAATCAATGCTCTGATACCATGTTGGAAAGACGTATGTGAAAAGATAGGTCGAATAGAATCGAACAAAAAGAATTCGAACGACAAGAAAGGAAACATATCGTGCGCGCAGCGAAATAAACTATCTTCCTCTTTCTCTATGCATGACTACACCTATCAATTTCAAACAAAACAATAGTGATAAAAACACGTTTGATCTTATAGTAACTAGCTTTAAGATCATTATTACTACAGTGATTACGTAGCCAAACATTAAAGCATTGAATTATCAGACAAATAATCAGTCACAAAGAATTACATAAATGCATACATTCTGAGATGAACCTGAACGCAATAAGAAGATAGTATTGATTCAGTATGAAAACGAAACAGATGAGTACAACAAAGTTTGCGCATCAAAGGCGCGTACTCTAAGCTATCTTTGAGAGGCTAAATATAAGTCTGAATTAAGCGCAACTACTGATAAGTAGTAAGCACAATAGCAATCTCTAATCAACTCTAAGAAACTGAGCTAGAAAGCTCAAGAGTGTTCAAGCTCGCAGGCTTGAGAGAGAACTCTAACTATTCAATACTTGATGATTGATCTTCATGCTTCAATCCTTGCGATGTAGGAATATAAACAACTTATTTATACTAAGCTATTAGGTCGTCAAATGCGTCATCCAGTTGGTTGTGATGTGCTGGCATCCATTCAGTTAGGACTTCTCAGAAATTACTTGCTGATGAATTAATGCAAGTTGGTGGCTTTGGTCGTAGACAGTCTATCTGCAGATTTAAACGTAAACTATCACTCTATAGAAATGAACGTAACTATTATGCGAAAAATGCAAGGGTCTTCGCCAACGTCATTTTCTTAACATTTGAGGCATCTGGCATTTTGTGAAAAAGCCGAAGTGAGAGAAAATCCAAAAAGATGAAAATCCTGAAAGACAAAAATCCCGAAAATGCCGACAATGTGAGCCATTTCGAGTAGTTATGTAGACTGTGTAAAAAACACGAAGAAATCTACAGGTCTGGATAAAAATTGGACGAAGATTAAAATGTCGATTAGTCAATTAGTAAGAGAATAATCCAACAAGAAGCACAAGCGCGTTGCACATTCTTTTTTGAGTACTCGCTACATAGTATACATAAAACATCATTTGCCCTATAATCTAAGTAGCAAGCTAGGATAAGATTGAGCAAATGAGTGTCATTTTCATCATGAGTACCGTCTTTTATACGGTTGATGGGCTCAAGCATATGTAGTCATTAATTTTTTCTCTGATAACAATCAGTTGGGCTGAGCCAGTTGTCATGTTTTGTTAACACTAGAGTCGTTTCAAAATGCATACAAAAGTGTGCATTTCAAGCACTTATTCAAAAAATCATATCTCATAAACTATGATGAATCACATTAAATCTTTTCAAATGTGTGTTATTCATATATACATTTCTCGATTAAAAATTTTGAGACCTTTATTTTGAGTAACTTATATGTAAGATATGATGTGTCAAACATGTGGGGGTACTGAAGAAACTTCGATATTTTCATATATGGGACTACATTGTTGTGAATTTTACGTTCAATTTTTAGTCTGTCTACTCTAAAAAATCCTATATGATTATAGAACCATGCCTATTGAAAAAAAATTGAACTGGAGATGTATAGAGATAGATATGTGCATTCAAAGTTACCCTTTTAAGTGTTGATAAAAATCACAAAAACTGGAAATATCATATAGGAGTGTGTAATACCATGATTTTGACAATATTTTTTTGGTTTGTCTACTTTAAAAAGTATTATATGACCATAGAAACGTGTCTCTCAATTTTTTTTCAATTTGAAGTTATGTAGAGATAGATATGTGCATCTAAAGCTACCTATGTCAAATGCTGAAAAGTATTTAAAATTATTGAAGGGTGCTAGAAAGTTTCAGCTTTTTTAGAGGTGCTTTTTACAACCCTTGGTTTGGTTGTCTAATTTCAAAAATCCTTTATGACCATAGAAACATGTCTATAAAAAAAAAATCAAATTTGGAGGCCTATAGACATATATACGTGCACCTAAAGTTACCCATGTGAAGTGCTGAAAATTGAAAATTTTTGGGGGCAGATTGCCATTTATTGAAAAAAAAAAAAAAACTTAAGTCTTCCAATAACACAATGAAGAGTCAAGTCTGGTTCCACGTACAATTGAAAGATTGAAATTTCAATCATTTGATGGCATGTTATGTCTCGTCAAGTGACCAAGGGTTTTATGCGCACTTTTGTGCGCACGTGCACAAAAATGTGTTGAAAACAACTCTAGTGTGAATTGCCATCCTCATCAAGGACCCTTAGACAATACATGCCCTCCACCATTCCCTCTCCAATATGAACGTCCCTGAAGCGTGCTTCACCATTTTCAACCTTTAATAGTACTCAATAGCAAACATGATCCAATGTCTTGCTGCTTGTTGTTTGACCATAAATCCATTGATGATTGGTAAGCATAATATAAGTTCAGCACAAAGCTTTGCATCATTGACTTCAATCATGTGTATCTCATGCCCATGTTGTTCCTCAAAAATTCTATTTTTGCATGTGGCCCATGTTTGACAATCAATGTCAGAGAGACTGAAGAGATCTTTAGAGAATGACTCATGTTAAGAATGCATTGACTAATGTTCAGCAACCTCTATGCAACATGAAAACTATATATCATTCATGGGGTTGGTGCAATATTTAAAATGCTCCACCAGATATGAACCACGAATGAACTTACATTTTATCTCACATCATCAAGACACGAAGATGATCATCATCATCATGCTTATCCAAACAGACATAAATCATATGCCTTCTTGTAGTACTTCAGCTTCCAACTCAAACTTTATTTTGAAATTTTATATCTGAACTTCAAAAATCTGGACATTGTTATTGAGATCAGCTATATTCTATTTTTGCCAGGTGGCCCATGTTTGACAACCAATGTTCGAGAGACTGATCAAAGAGATCTTTGGATATGAGAGAGAAAATGCCATAGAATAAGTACCAAATCGTGATGGAGCATACACACAAGAAAAGCTGAACACTGAATATTTTCTAAGCCATGAATATTGGCCAATCATTTCTTGAAAAGGTTCTGCACAACATATTTTCATTTTTGCTGCAATTCCCTTCTCCGGGGATATCCAATGATCAGCTTAATTGTACAAGGTCACCGTAGTACTCAACATTGTCCATAAACCTAAGAATTGGCCTAAAATTCTTCTTAACTAATGATATAGTCCATCTACATTAGTACTCATCAACCGCACACATGATCCAATGTCTTGCAGCTTGATGTTTGACCTGCATAAATCCATTGATGATTGTTATGGATAATATACCTTCGGCACGAAGCTTTGCGCCATTGATTTCAATGCATGGATTACCATGAGAATCAGCAACTTCACTTTCAACATATGTATCTCATGCCCATGTTGTTCCCCAAAAAATTCTATAATATATAATTCATATGTTATTCTCGATAATATATATTTATCCAACGAGTTGTGGGCAATGTACAACCAATGTTTCATGCATTGGTTTGAATCGGCCGATTGAATTGGTTCGAACCGGCCAGCTGAGGTTTGAATCGGCCGATTCGAACATTTTTTCATTCTTGGGGCCATTTTGAAATTTTTTTACTCTGTAACTTATTTGAACAAGTTTCCAATTTGCATTGAACCAATTCGAACTGCGATTCCTTGTTTGAATTGCAGATTCGTGAAACATTGTGTACAACGTCACCGTAGTACTCAGCATTGCCCACAAATCTAAGGATCAGCCTAAAGTAGTGTCAATAAATCCAAGAATTGGTAAAAAAGAACTTCATAAACGTCGCTAGATTCTTGACAAAAACGTCACTACAAATCATTGTTCATCATTGTAAACATCGCTACAAATTGTTGTTCGTCGCTACATATCATTATGCATCGCTATTTTTTTAGGTTAATTATACGTCGTTGGGTGACGTTTACAGCAACATATATTCGACACCTGGCAATAGTCGATTTGAAATTCCCTTTGCATGACTTCTCTCTCATTTTGCTCTCATTTTCTCTCATTCCTCCCATTCTCATCCTTGCTTGCTTGCTATTGCTCTCATTTTCATTCTCCTTGTTTGCTTGCTATTATGTCATAGTGGCTTCTAGTTATCTTGTTACTTGTTAGCATCTACTTATCTTAGTTGCAATCTATATATATATATATTTAAATCGTGCTTTAGTTACTTCAATTTAGTTTTCTTGCAGTTTAGTGTAGTCTTTTATACAGTTTTTGTTTGTAGTTTTGGTTTCAATGTCTCTTATGTAGTTAGTTATTGTCCCACTGGTCTTGATGGCTAGTGGAAGTGGTGGACGACGCGGTCGACGTGACTGGTTGTCTAGCTCTTCCAGGGGGCACAAATCTAAGGGTGCACCCACCTCTAGGTCCAGCAGCGGCCGCAGCTCCAGCCGTGGCCGTACTAGAGGTGTCACCTCTTGCAACGACCAAGAGGAGACACTTTGTCTCATGAGAGGCTTGCACCCTTCTGCTCATCAATTTGTCTACGAGCAGTCGATGCATGAGGACGTGGCGACTGATTTACCTATGCCTACTAACGAGTCTAGCACACGCCCATATGAGATTCATGCTAATGGATCTTTGAATATGGGTGATAATAATGGATATTTGGTCATGAGACGAGCTCATGAACTGACCAAATTATACATTAGCAATCCTCTCAACGATTGGCGTGTACAGCCATGGGAAGAGAATGATCGTATCTTAGAGGCATTGCATAGGGAATTTTCATGTGAGCATCTAAATGGATGGAGACAAAACTTGGCGAGCACCTATGTCACTATCGTGACAAGCTCACCAACAATCTCGAAGGCCAGGTAGACCAGGCAAGCCAAACTCGTGAAGCAAAAGTACTTGGACTTTGCTCACAAGTGAGTTTCAGAAAAGCCTCCATAAATATGACAAGCATAAGGAAGCATCAAGAGTAAGATTGAGCATGAATAGTATCAGTCATCTTGGCTCCGGGAGAAACAATGTTTTGTAGATTATTTTGTAAGTACTTTTTAACCCTAAATTTCATTGTTAAATTCTATTCATAGCTTAAGCCAACTAAGTTATATTCATAGCTCAATTGCTAACAAGTTTCTTTGATGTGTCTACAAAATGCGATCTATGGCAGAGTGCCAAGTGACGAAGAATATA
Organism: Diphasiastrum complanatum; assembly: GCA_029204225.1. Lineage (NCBI taxonomy): Eukaryota > Viridiplantae > Streptophyta > Lycopodiopsida > Lycopodiales > Lycopodiaceae > Diphasiastrum > Diphasiastrum complanatum. Next base: position 35,617,785 of record CM055098.1, read on the forward strand.
AACTCTGCTACAATCGTAATTTCGAGAACATGCATAGGGAATTGGAAAGTAGAGGCATCTTTCCAATAGATTAGGTAAACCCTAATTTCAGACTTTTAGTTGAAACTACGCTTTGATTTAAATAGGACTGCATTGCATTCAACTTTCACAAAATATGTATATACCTCATGTTTAGTTAAAATAGAGTTTTGCATTGCATTCAAATTTCACAAAGTACCTGTGATTGCGTATGCATATTGATGAAGTGCAAGAGAAGCAGATTGATCAAGAACTTGCGCAAGAGGAGGAGGGGACGGCAATGATGACGGCAGTGACGAGGGTGATGATGACAAGGAAGCTTGAGGCATTCGTAGAGGCGATGCCTTCTTCTCAAATGAAAATTGAAACTACACTTGTAGAACTGTAAATATTTTTTGTAAATAGAATAGATATGCATGCACATTGTCATTTAGAATACGCAGCACAAAAAGCATGAGCAATTTTGATCATGCTAGTGCTCGCCTCTTAAAAATAGCAATAGAATCCTTTTAAAAAAGAAGGAGGTCATGCGTCATGTACTCTCCAACAAAAAAATTGGGGCCTTGCGAGTGCAAATGAGCACTCGCGAGCTCAAAAACAAAACACTTAATCCAAAATAAACGTCATTGTGCGACGTTCCATAAAACCCTAAAAAAAATTCAGCGATGTTTGTACGACGCTTACATTAACATCATTGAAATTTTATTTGTTAAACCCAGTGAACGTCGCTGGACAACGCACAAGTGTCTCCCGACGAGATTGTATATTTTGCACAGAAAATGGATCCGAGAGTTTTTGAAACATTTTGGCGACGTTTGTAAACGTCGTTGTATGATGATCAACTATTTCTCAAATTTTGTGCTCGAATACGATTCGACATTATAGCGACACTTAACTATCCTTGTATCGTTGCGGCACGACACTCTCAAATAGTTTCAATTGCATCACATGGCAACATTTTTTAGCAATAATTCCCTCTGGCGACGTATTTTAGGAAACGCATCGATGCATTTTGTGTTGCCGAAAGACGTTTAATCATCGCAAAACCGTCGCTAGTTATGTCGATTTTGTCACTGATATGTCGCCAGGTGACGGGCTAGTAGCAACGCTTATAACGGCGTTTTATGAGGCCATTTATACAGGTCGTATTTGTCGCTAAAATTTGTATAAACGTTGTTATAAATGTCGCTATGTGTCACTGGTGTGGTAGTGATATTCACATAGGAAGTTTCTTAGATTGAATAGTTCCTCGGTAGTAAGCTACTCTCCTACATAAACTAGTCTCTCGTCTTCCCATGGATCCGCTAGATCTATAGGTTGGACTTTCACAGGGCCTTCATACGAACAAGATTTACCATGTAGATTGTTCCTGCTGGGCTCGATCTCGGTTCTCAAGTGTGATTCAGTATGTACCCCAATCATGGCATACTTTAGCTAACTTTAACCATGGCCTTCTCAATAGAAGTCGATAGGAGGAGGTTGCTTTTGGAAGATCTAAAACAGTGAAGTTGATGACAAAGTGAAGATCTACGACCTTCACATGTACATTCTCCATGATTCCCATAGGCTTGATGCAACTTTGATCAAGAAGTTTTATAGTAAAACCTGTAGGCTTCATTGCACTTAGTCCCCACTCTTGGTATGTATGTGACATAATGTTCACTCCTGACGGCGGCTACTGAGGGAAGGGTCTTGTGCTGGATGGTTAAGGTAACATTAATTTTTTCATTCTCTCAAGTGGAACCTATGGCCATCACGAGTTGGTCATCGTCACTTTTTCCATCCACGGAGAGTCCTATAGGTGTATCCTTCTTTTGCTCCTAATATAAGAGAAGATCCTTAGATCCTGCTTACAAACACAAAAGGAGAACACACTATGGAAAAACCACCCAACCAAGTAGAAGCATCCAATCAATCTCTAGAAGCCTCACCCCCAAGCCAAGGAACAAGAAGCATGAATGTAGAATGAGAGCCTGGCAATGAATCAAGAACCATGATGAGGAGTAGGGCGAGTTTGGTCCTCTTATATAGAGCCTAATTCATCCTGGGCACGTAGCCATGCATAGCCCTATGTTCCCTATACATAGATTCACCTAGAATAGAGTCCTAGGCATGGACCAACTATTCATAGAATTGCTATTGATAACTCTACACATGCATACACTGTCTCATTACCTTATCTAAACTCCACTTAGTGTGTTCAGGGCCTCACAAGGATATTAGTTACTTTCAGGTCACGTCCAGTATGACGTGGCATAACTAACAGCTTGTTTCACTGGAGTACCATGTATCCAATCCCGGTATATATGGAGTATTGCATGTCTGTGTGGCGGATATAGACAGGAGGACTACATGAAGAGGTGTGATCTATTTATAGTTGACCTGCATGGGGATTGCATGGTTACATGCACAGGACTCTACTCTCTACATAATGAGGTGGGGATTCTCTCGTCGACATATTGGGTTTAGGTTACCAGTTTCTCTCTTCTCCTCTTGCTTCACATGGCATGGCTTGGGGGCTAAATCCAGGTTTGATCTAGAATTGGTTGGGTGGTACACTGTGGAAAAACCACCCAACCAAGTAGAAGCATTCAATAAATCTCTAGAAGCCTCACCCAAGCCAAGGAACAAGAAGCATGAATGTAGAGTGAGAGCCTGGCAATGAATCAAGAACCATGATGAGAAGTAGGGCGAGTTTGGTCCTCTTATATAGAGCCTAATGCATCCTGGACACATAGCCATCCATAGCCCTATGTTCCCTATACATAGATTCACCTAGAATAGAGTCCTATGCATGGACCAACTTTTCATAGAATTGGCTATTGATAACTCTACACATGCATACACTGTCTCATTACCTTGTCTGAACTCCACTTAGTGTGTTCTGAGCCTCACAAGGATATTAGTTACTTTCGGGTCACGTCCAGTATGATGTGGCATAACTAACAACTTGTTTCACTGGAGTATCGTGTATCCAAGACTAGGAGTATACTATATCCTATGTACTGGTCATGGACATAACACCTAACCATGTGGTTAAGGCTTGGCATAAGGGTTTAGAATTCTTCAATAAATCACCTAAAGGTATGGTGACCTGACTGATAGTAGGGCGGTTAAGGCCTCGGTTCCACATCCTTCTATTTCTAGGTAAGTGAAGGGTTCTTCATTGAATTCTAGATGGATAAATCCTTTCGAGTTCATGGGTGAAGTAGGTGCATTCACGTCTTGATTATAAAGTTCAGTTGAATCCATAGGTTTTATTTGTGAAGAATTGCCAAAAATTGGCAAATCTAGCTTGATCAAAAACCATGTAGTATAATGTAAATTTTGTACATAAGCGGATTCCACACATGTGAGGCCATGATGCCACTTGGAAATCCAGTCCCAATGTAGGTTAGGTCAAGTCCATGGGGTTTGACATGTCATTTTGGTAGTGATTCCTAGTTTATAGGACCTAAATCCTAGATTTAAGGTGAAAATTGACCTCTACCAAGCATGACTCTAGGAAATGGACTAGGGTTTTATTTTAGGGCAAAAAGGCTGAGTTAACTTCCTCATAAGTGGAGAATTTAGCCTGCAACTTGACGAATCTAGATCTCCAGTAAATCTTGACAAAGTACAGTTGGAAAATGTACAATTTCCAAACTCACTTGGCAGACTGGTATAGATCTGGGAATGTATAGATTTGACTTTTGGCTTGCACTTGGAGAATGGTCTGATGGAGTATGAGTTAGAAATAGTAAGCTCAACTGTGATTGTAGTTTACAATTATGTACTATTTTAGTTTGTAGGCTTTAATTAAAAAGCTAGCCTGGGGCCTTGTCCCGGGCCAATAACATGATTACACCTGTATATATCCTAAAATGTCACGTAGAGGCCAAAAGTGAATTTCATGCATTTATTAGGTCTATGCCACATGGCGTCCCCATGCAAAGGGGACCTTTGCTTGTATATGTATCATTCTCTTTGTAATAAAGATGCTTTTGCATTGTGAGCTCTTTGCTTGATGTGAGCTCTCCCATCACTCTATTACTTGTGGATGTTGTTTATGGTTTTGATGGTTGAGCAATCATCCAGTGATTGCATCTCTAATCTGTACTCTCCACTAGATCAGAATTTTCGCATAGAATATTAGCTTGGTATCAGAGCCGATAGGCTGTGGAGGAACGTGCACGATCGAAGCTCTTGGAAGAGTGGTACCATCGACGGTAGCATCGGAACCGAGCAACGGTAAGGATGTCGTACACGGTACAGGATGGTCCAAGGTGATCGGTGACGCAAAGCCCTTTGATTCAGTGCATACAGAATAGATTAGTAGAATCAAAATAAAAGAAAATTCCATAGGAGGCAGGCCACAAGAATATTGATAACATGAGCAATTCTCAATGAATTGACAAATGGTTTGGTGCCGGGAAGAACTGACAATGGTTGTTGGACAAATAGGACAACCATAGCAATTGGGTTCTTAGAATTTGGACCAAAAACAATTGCAAAAACATGCAAGAAAGGTTGAAACTGCCAACCGGGGTTTTAGAGGAGAAACAAGTGGATCTTGCATTGTAGGAGATTGTTTTTGTTACTATAAGAAGCTACAGTAGGGTGCTGGAGCAGCTAGGTGATGACTGTGAGAAGCCAGGCTCAACCATGAAGCCGTGGAAGAATGATTCTCAGTTCTCTGAGGTAGCCAACAAGGCTGGAGATGAAATGGGCCCAAGGGCAAATGAAGGGAGTTGAAGGGCATTGTAGTCTTCAATGTCATTACAAATTTTTATTTAGAAATCCAAGATTAGACCCGACTGGTTAAATTCAACTTGAAGGGCATGATTTCTTCAAAAGGAAGAAATAGTTCAACATGCAAGGGCATTCTTTGGTAAGGGCTATCTTTGGCTAGAAGGCACCTTTTTTGGCCATCCTTGGGCTAAAATGGCCCCTAAAACTAGTTGCTCAAAGCCAACGGACCAAGCGACATCATAGAGTACGGAGAAATGCATTCTGACGCATTCTTGACACCATTATATGGAGCGATAGATAAGTGACCCAATGAGGTACGGTTTTTGCTATTTGGTGTTGTAAATTTGTTGGGCAAGTTAGTAAAAAGGCTTGTGCCTATAGCCAAGAGCTCTAAAGCAGTTCTCAAGCAGTTTTGAGGAGCCTAAGCACAATACATTGTGAGGGAGTCATGCTTGGGATACTTTTGGGAAAGTGTAAAGCATGAATGCATGGTGATTTCTAACTTGAGATCTGTCCAAATGATGGAGATCATGTCTTGTGCTTTAGATCTACTTCAGTTATCGTAGTTAGGTTGACGTGCTATATCATAGTGCAAAGTGGGATTGCATGGTCTAGTTTTGGAATGGAGAGGTCATTTGGATGCAGCCAAGGAAGATCTCACATGTGAGCTAGACGATATCAGCGCACACAATTGGTGAGGGACTTGAAGATGATATTGGAGTAAGTATTTGATGGGTATTCTCAGGTGGAAACATTTTGGTGATTGTTTCGAGATTCCATTAGGACATGGATGGGGAGAATACAAGTAGAAGCTATGGGATAGGTGGACAAGATCTGTATCGTAAGTTACTTCTCTTGAGTATGATTGTGTGGCTCATTAATCAGTAATATTTGGCTACTATAAGCAATTTGATGAAGCTAGATGTCAATGCAAAGCTACAAGTGGCATGTACTTTGTGAGAAACATGACTTCAAGTAGCAGAGTCTTCTGAGGTTGCTAGCATGGGGTAGTCCAATGCTTGGGATGCAAACCAGGAATGATCCGTGTGAACATCAACTAAAGCTTGAATGAGAGATGCCAATATTTTCTTGAGTCAAGAGATCAATCAGATAGACTGTAGCAGTGGATCTACATATGACAAGTTGTATGCTACAAGATGATATCTTCTTCAGCAAGCAGTGATCATCAGTTGATATGTTTGTCATTCGTGTTGGTTGCAAGAGTGTGGCAGTTGTTGAGAGCATGGTGTTTGGTTGATACTTTGTGACTCAAGTGCTTTGACTGTGTACTTGAGTGTGAGTCGAGTACAAGTAGCAGAAAAAATAATACATATGATCTCTATGGAGACTCCAGGACATTGCTACACATTTTTATTCTAATACTCTTATCACATTTGAGCTTAGATTTGATCTGATTTATTTATGTAAGCTTCAAATGTGATACTGTAATAAGTGTACAGTTAGGTTGATACTTAATCACACTTGAGCTTAAGAGAGGGAATTAGAAATAGTAAGCTCAACTGTGATTGTAGTTTACAGTTATGTACTATTTCAGTTTGGTAGGCTTTAGTTAAAAAGCCATCTCGGGGGCTTGTCCTAGGCCGATAACGGGATTATCTGTATATAGCCTAAAATGCCACGTAGAGGCCAAAAGTGAATTTCATGCATTTATTAGGTCTATGCCACGTGGCGTCCCCATGCAAAAAGGACCTTTGCTTGTATATGTATCATTCTCTTTGTAATAAAGATGCGTTTGCTTTGTGAGCTCTTTGCTTGATGTGAGCTCCTCCATCACTCTGTTACTTGTGGATGTTGTTTATGGTTTCAATGGTTGAGCAATCATTCAGTGATTGCATCTCTAATCTGCAGTCTCCACTAGATCAGAATTTTTGCATAGAATGTTAACTGTACGTACTCCCCTTGACCACAATAGGTAAAAAACACGTGTGAAATTACTCACTTGGGGGAACTCTAAAGTACAGTTGGTAGGCCAAAAGTGCAAAATAAAATTTTTCACACTTTTTGAAGTACAACAATGGATCCTTGGGATCTGGGTTTGCCCTCTTGATTGTGTACCTATCTTAGATGTATCTCTCAACGGCGAAGGAGGCGAACCAAGATAGGCTAATGCTGAGGCTGTAGAGGTAGAAACATTCAGAACTTTGAAACCAAATTTCAGGAGCTGAAGTGATGGTCTGGGTTTGCCCTCTCAACAATAGTTTCAGTAGGTAATGATGGCCTAAATCTGAATGGGTGAACTTAGATAGCAAGTTTTGCACTCTTGGGGAATGCAAACAAGTTCTGGAGGTGTTTTTTCAGTTATCTATTATTTTTTTCAGATCTTGGTTCGCCTCTTTGATATGTTGTAGATTAATGTCTGCCTGATCACTGGTGAAGTAGGTGAATCTAGATGTTGAGATTTGGGCCTCAAAACACCCCTTTGGGAATTTGAAACCTGTTTGACAGCTTGCTTCTAACTTCACACAGACAGTTCTAGGCAGGCACTTTCTTGACAGATTTAAAAATAGATTAGAAGCTATTTTTTTCTCTATTTTTGGGGGAAATACTCGTTCAATGATAGGTCCACATACCCATATGCTCAAATCATACAAAACACAAGCCAAAGATGCACAAAAAATTTACAAAGTAGCCACAAAAAACTAGTGACTAGTCACTACAACAAAAGCAAGTCAAAAAAGTAATACAATAAATTTAGGCAAGAATTTAGCTCCCCGGCAACGACGCCAATGTTGTCAAGAAGAAGACGGTGCTCCCATCTTCCTTCTAGGTCGTGTGTAGTTTGGGAAGGGGCTCGATCCTAGGAGCCTTGGAGATGCTTAGACAACAAGAAAGAGCAAGAACTATTTCTACTTAATGTCGGCATTGATAATAAAAAACGTGTCTTATCCATTTTGATTGGGCCACATATATTTTGGGGTTTTGACCGACTCTAATCAACAAAATTTCATAGATAGACACATACATTCCATTATATCCCATAATACATATTTTGTTTTAACTAAAAGTTGACATAGATCGTGGCTAATTGAACTTCTTGTAAAATGTGTCTAGATCCAACCTTTAGAGTGAAAAACATACAATGCAGCTAGCATTAATGTGAAATTAGGGTTTTGAGAGAGAGAGAGAGAGAGAGAGAGAGAGATCTATCTATCTATCTATCGATCTTGAGGGGTGGTTATTTGCATGTCATATCACTTGCCAAGACACAAAAAAAAAAAAGGAGGCGGCGAGTGAACCAAGACTTGCCCTTAGCGCAGAGGTGCCCATGACCTTAAGGAGGCCATTTCCTTTAACTATGAGGAGGTGAGCTGCCACGTCAGATATCCTACGTGGCATTTCCTTTTCACTAAAAAAGATGCTCAAGGACCTCTTTTAGACTTTCAAGTCCAACTAGGAGGAGGAAGGCCTTAATGACACGAAAATTTTCAAAAATACCACTTGGATTTATGCCACGTGGCCTACTGCCACTTGGAGCTGTTTCAATAGCCGATCCTGGAGACGTAGCGAAATCTCAACGTTTATGCGAGAATCCAACGGTGGCGGGCTTTAAAGGGCTCCGTGCGATTAAGATACGAGCGGGGACGGGCGTCTTCGTCTCTCTTCTCGCTTTGGATCGAGCTCGTCTTCTTGCTGCATAATTTTGCGTTTTCTTTCGATCTGAGTTGGAAATTTTGTTTTCTTCGAGCAGATCTGATGTATTATTATTGTTAGGCTGCTTCTTCTACCTCTGCAGATTGGTGATTTCGCTGATCTGTGCAATATAAAGGTGCAAAGGTTTTTTCGCTGTTTCTTTTGAAGCAGATCTGCGGTTTTTACAAATCATAACTTGTGGTTTTAAAGATATCAAGCGATTGCAGGTCTGGACAAGTTTATTTGCAGAGATGAGTATGAGTTGCAGTTTTCCGCTTTGTCTTTCGGGGATTATTGTTTCACCACAGGTGAGAGGATTTCGTACGAAGCATTAGCTTTGATCTAGTGTCAGATACAGTGTTTTAATTCTGATATATACAGATCGATATGTCACCATAGACGAGATGATACAGCCTTATGATTTTCTCTCTTCAGCAGGTCGTTGTTTTTGGTGATTTGAGGGTATTTACAAACATATGAATATGTCAGGTACTTTTGGTTAAGCGATCAGATTCCTATTGTGTTCAATCAAAGGAAACTTCCACGACAGCCGATGTAATATTTCGGAAAGATTGCTTATCATCGTGCGTAACACTATCGGGCTCATCTTCTGCACCATCAACTTCGTAAGTTGTTTCATGTTAAACAAGTCATAAAGTTTAGCATAGAATTTTAAGGAACCTTACGCCTTATAGAATTAAATATTAGTGTGAGGCTTGTTCAAACTTCGTACGTCTTATATAACTACATTCTTAGTGATGGAGGCTTGTTTGAACTTCGTAGAGTGTACAGCAAGGACGCAATATCGCTGATAAAAACGCTAGTTACCAGAGCAAAATATCAGTGCGTTGAAAAAAAACTGATTTCTGCGACTCGCAGGAGACGTCAAGCTGTAATCAAAGAGTAAGGAATAAGTTTTCTGAGAATCTTGATGGTTTTGCTTGCCGAAAAGGCTGCGAAGGTCTAGGTTATTTTAAAGTTTATACCATTTAAGTCTGGTTGCCTAATAGTCGCAACAAGAAATCTAAGCGATATTCTATTGTTTTTAAACTTTGCAGGATGACGGAATTGGATCGGCGAAGGGAAATATTGAAGCAGCAAAGAACAAACCAAGAATGTCTTACTGCACATCTTCAAATGCAAGATTTTCATGCTTTGCAGCATTCTCAGCCTGATACGATACAAGCTCTCTGTAAGAGACCACTGTTCTGCTTGGAACATTGTTCAGATCTCTTGTGTCATAGCATGGCTGCAAATGCTGCTTAAAAACGAATGCCATCAAATTTCGGTTACTCGATTGCAGTATGAATCCTCCTTTCAAGTTGCGTATTGATACAAAATGTTTATAATACTTGACTGTTGCTATTCTTTCCGCCAAGAAAGCTGACAGTGGTGTATATTGTGATGTAAGTTTTTACTGTCTCTCAGTCATAATGTAAGTTAATTGTTCCTGTAAAATAATTGCATATCAAAACCTAGATATCTCCATGTTCGTGCATAGGTTGAGAGCCACCTTGATATTTATATTTGGGTGACAATGAAATCACAAAACGAGAAATATTTTACCACTCATTGCTCACCCAAACTCATTTGAAAGCTGAACTTCTCTCTTGCCATGCTCAACTTTTGATCATTAATGTCCTTTGAATCAAGTTATTTTTGCTTATTACTTTTTAACATTCTTTCTTGTCTCCATCTTTTCTCACTTGTATATGAGTTATGCAATGCCTATGAAGCATATTACTCTTTTCAATGTTCATTATTTTCTTTAAGTCCACGATAAGATTATGCAACCCAAAAGTATCTTTTTTTGAGCAATAAGCTATGTGACGATTTGCTAAAAGTTGAGGTGGGTTTAAGGAATAAGTAAATATACTGACATGTAGAAACCATTTTGAAATTTGTTGAGTCTTCACATGGAGTAATATTGTTGAAATTTGTTGAGACTTCACATGGAGTAATATTGATATCCAACAGGACAAACTGTCACGAACTGTAATAAGGCTTTGTTAGTCATAAATCACTACCATCTATTTAAAAATCTGTTAATTGAATTAGAAGATTACAAGATGGTTGTTTGGTCAATAAATAGTGACTAAATGCCAACATCAAAAGTGTAGAGAGGAAGAGATTGACCTTTTAGAGGTGATCGCAATAGAGATTTACAGTGTGCAAATTAGTGTGAGACACATAGTGCTATGCACGATCCTAACCTATTTCATGACAGACATTTTAGTGATCTATATTCTAGCTTATTCTGCATACGGACTCATAAAAAATCATTGTACTCAGCTCATTTAATTGAAGCATAGGTAGGATTTTCTTGCACGTTATCGTGTCTTGAATTATTTCATTTTAATCAATCTTTCTTGTTCTGATAACACATTACGATCATCATTCTCATTACAACTTCCATAGTGATAATGTCTACACTTTCCATGGTCGTCTACGACACCTCAGGAAGGTAGTAGATTGGATGTCATGGACTCCTACGTTATAAGCTATCAAAAGTATTAATATTCTACATTTGAAATTTACAAGATTCTTGCTTATAGTTGATCTCAGATACATTGAAGGTTGTTTTTGTTTTGACTTTAATTTCGTTTTGTTAGTTCATTCTGTTTGACTAGATAATTGCACAGCCCACAACACTGTAATTAGGATTTCCAAATCTAACTACATGAAATGGAAAAGATTCAAATTTTGAGATTGAACTTATTCAAGAGATATCAGAACATCCAGTTTAGATTATCTCATTTCATCAGTGGTATCAGTGCTCCTATCCAACAGTGGTATCTAAGCGACTTTGCTAAATTAACTATTTTCAACATTAATTTCTATGTAGCTAAAAGTTATGGTACGTCCATCAATAAGTTCAATATCATAATTCAAATATTTATCATGTTCTGGAAACCCATTTTTATGTTTAACTAGCCATAAGTAATAGATTGTGAGAAAAAGAAAAACTTGTAAAACTCTTTTTTTATTTACTCGTAGAATATTTGAACTCAGTTATGATGATCTGCCATAGAAAAGCTCAAGCGACCAATCTCTAAACTCATCAGAGCTAGACATAGTCACACATTTAAACCTATCAACAGAACCAAATAGGTGTCTAAATATATAGTATCAATTTGAGAATTTCACAAACCAGATTTTTTATTTGTTATGAGCAATCTTAATGTGTTTGCTCCTTGCATGGAAAATCGGGTTGTTTGCTAAACTTTGGGTTGAAAGGTTGTCACAGAAAATGATTGGAATCTTCTTAGGATTCAGCAAGTGAAGATCCAATAACATCATTTTGATCCAAAGCATTTCCTTGGTGCATATTGTCAATGCCTTATACTCAACCTTAGTGGAAGAGAGATAAATGGTTGATTGTTTCATTGATAGCCATGAGATAGCTCCATCTACAAGGCAATAGCACATGCACTTATGGAATTTCTATACATTTGATCCCCAACAAACTCTAAATTTCAAAATCCACAAAGGTTAGGTGTAGACCTCCATACATTATGCCAAAATCTCTAGATCTTGAGATGTATCTTAGGAATCTTTTCCCTAGCTTTCAATGAGCCTTATTTGGATCTTTCCTGAATTGACTTAGTCTACTAACGCAATAGTTAAGATCAAGAGATCCTACTTTTGTAGATCACACCAAAATTTTGCTTATACTAAATCATAGAAGACAATGTGGAGCCAAACTTCCCAACCAAGTAGAAGCTCGAGATCAATCCCCAAGAGTACCCCGATGCCATGGTAAGTGAATACTGAAGAGAAGATAGTACTGATAAGTAGAACCATAAAACTGAGAATGTAGATGGGCAAGTTCTTGTAGGAAATATATAGTCTCCATGAGTGAGTTTGTGCATGATGCCATGCATACATAGGGTCCATCCTATAGATAACAGAAGTTACTATTGATTCTCTCTCCATGCATATAATTGTCACATGCCATGCACTGCCCATGTCACTATGTGAATTTTTGGGCCTTGAATTGGAATTCATTCCAAGTGTAACTAATAAGCTCAAGCACTGGAGTACCAAACACCTGCATTAGGATTTATCCAAATCCTTTGTATAGGATGTGGATGTAACATTCTTCCCCACTTAAATAGGTGTTGTCCTTTGGAAAAAACATTAGAAAACTTTTTTTTAAAACTTTCAACACTTACCAAAGAATCATCATTCTCAGTCTAACCTTTTCATCTGAATAAGTACTCAAAGATAGAACAAAATTTCAATTTTTTAATCTCTGCTTTAGAGTATGTAGGTCTCAATTAACATGAGTAGTTGGTTTACTCCCGAATAAAGTTAATTAATTAAGTGACCAGTGAAGAGGATTCACTAGCCACTATTTGTTTTTATCTATATTGCTTGAATAGATACCCAATTGTTATTAGAAGATTAATATAAGGAAATTTGATGATTTTTATGTATAATGAGTAATTTTTGATCTATTGAATGAGTCAAGAATTTAGATCAATTTGTTGAAAATCTGAATTTCTTTACTCTAGTGTCTAATTGAGAATGTATGTGTCTCATAGGCATTTTCATGAAGTAAATTGTTTTTACTTATGAAGAGTTTGCTTACTTTGGTAGATAGTATTCTGCTACAAATTTTGTCTATAAGTGCTTGTGTACGAGAGTCAGTCTAGATCTCCGGATTTATAGGAGACAGGTTAATCTATTGAGATTCAGATAGATTGTTGATTTCTTGCATGTGATGTTAGAAATGGGGCATTTAACTTATTAGAGTAGCTGCAGTGCTCTAGATTGAGTTATAATGGGGGGGTTTGATGGATCTCCTAGAGATTTTGGTTGATTAAATTATTGTGCCTTCGAATATTTGGATATTCTAAGAAAATACGTCCTAAGAAGAATCATTATCTACAAGGAATTGTGGATAAGTTTTAGACTATGATTAAAATAGAGTTTTTTTAGCTTTTGAATATGATCTTTCAAATGATGAATAATTCACCCAATGATTCATGTAAACTAAATTTGCATGAAGGTGATATAATTGGTTTGGAGAGACTCAGACCCAATAGGAAAATATACCGCTTAGTGTACTTCTGAAAGCTGATGTAGTTCTTCAAAGCAGAGATAAACAATTGGAGAATTGTTCTATCTCTAAGTACTTATTTGATATTTGAAGTCAAACTAAAGGTAATGATTATTTGGGTATGTGTGATAGTTAAAGAATTGGTTTTTGAACTTCTTGTCCATTTTGAGGATAGAACCTATATAAGGGAGGAAGAATGCTACGTCCATATCCTGGACATTATAGAATTCGGCATAATCCTAGACTTGGATATTTGGTGCTTCAGAGTACGAGTTTATTAGTTATGCCACATCATTTCAGACTAGGCCAAAAATGTAATTAATAATTTTGTGAGCGTCTAGATGCTCTAATTAGGACTTATGGAGCGAGTGCATAGTGATTGACTACTTTAAGTGCATGTAAAGGAAATCAAAAGCAACTGGTTGAGAATTGGCATCCTATATAGAACATTCTTAGGCTCTTGAAGTCTAAATAATACGTAGGAACTCACCCATCTCTAGGACCTGATTTCAATTTCCAATTGCTGGAATCCTCTCCTTTCTTGTATTCAGTCATTGTGGCTTGGGGGAGAAGCTGATTGGAGTTTGACTCTCGGCTTCCAGTCGGTTGGGTGGTTTGGCTCCGTAGTAGTCCTTTTGGTGCATGCAACAGAATTTAGAGGATCTTCACTTGGCAATCCTTATAATAGACTATAATTTTCAAACTGTAATCATGTTGTGAGGTAGTAAGACTTACTAACATTAGGCTTTGACACCTGTTTTCCCCACGTACTAACTCTTGTGGTTTTGTGTTGTGGGATGGTGGCAGGTACCAGCTAGATTTTTTGAAAGGAGTTTTGACTTTATGATGATTTTTTGAGTACCGTGTTTTACTTTTCAGCTATATTTTGTCTTGTTGGCTTATGAATGAATTTTTTGATCTTGCTTTGTCAAGAGGAACTATGTGAATGCTATTATATCACTCTCTGCATCCTTGGAATATAAATCTGATTATCCTTTGGTTGGGATAGTACCAAATCTTTATCTTTGATTCGATTTATCGGCTAATTTAAGTCTTTTGTTTATTGGTTAAGTCCTCAGGTTGGTTTCAAGAGATTGTTTCTTTGCGTTATGGAGAGCTTCTTTCTCCACCAAACCGATTTATTTACACTTTGATATGTTGTATGAGAGTTAAAATTCGTTTAAAATAGGATCACAGATCATGAAAAACAGTAACACCCACACAGAAAGCACTCTCCCACACAAAGCTCGCATAGCAACTATATTTCTAAAAACCAAAATACACTATACATATAGCTTCCTTTTTGGCAAACAATGCATGGCCCAGATTGTCATTGGAGGGATGCATGTCCTGTCAACTTGCCTTGTGGTGAGGTCAACTAGTCTTAATCCATTGATCGGACCCATAGTACAGTAACATAGAAGTTCTTCTTTTATTCTAACTCTCTCTCTAAAAGTAGAATCTAGTTTTCATACGCTCATGTACATAGCATCAAAGTTAACAAACTTTAAGTATAGGAAGTTTTGACCTATACTTATTAAACTTTTCTCTAATGAGTGGCTTGTAAAAATGTTTGCTTATTGCTCATCTGTACCGGTTAACAATATTTATTTCTTTACTTAGCAACCTCTCATGTATAAAGTGATAGTGAATCTCGATGTATTTGTTTCTCGTGCGAAACACTGAATTCTTCGCAAATTGAATGACACTCTGGCTGTCTTTATGTATAGTCATGCATTTTTCTTGCTTCATGTCCATCTCATCCAAGATTTGTCTCAACCAAATGGCTTCTTGTGTTGTGCTACACATTGCCTTA
Organism: Diphasiastrum complanatum; assembly: GCA_029204225.1. NCBI lineage: Eukaryota > Viridiplantae > Streptophyta > Lycopodiopsida > Lycopodiales > Lycopodiaceae > Diphasiastrum > Diphasiastrum complanatum. Next base: position 35,633,066 of record CM055098.1, read on the forward strand.
TACTCTTACTTTTCTTGTGGAAAAAACAACTATACTTTGTCTTTTACTAGACCAGGAACTCGAAATTGACTTACAATACCAATAGCATAGCATAATTCTGGCCTACTCATCAAGCTTGGAAAGATTTTTACCTAGCTCAATAGATATGTTCACTGGCTTGCAATCTTGTAGCTTGCAGCCTGTGCAGCAATTCTCTGTCATACTAGTCCCACCTCATGTCCTTTTTTCCACACCTCTACTCCAAGAAATAGTGCATCAGGTTCAGATATATCATCTTGAATTGATCCATAAGATCCTTCTTAATCATGTCTATCATCTCTTGATTATTTCAATAATAATCAAGTCGTCAACAGAAAGAGCAACCAAAGCAATCATACCATCAAAGCATATGACATAAAGATTAGGATTAAAATGTGTCCTCACCATCCCCTTTGAACAAAAGTAAGCATCAATTCTGCTATAACACGCACGTGGTGCATGTTTGAGACCATAAAGTGCTTTTTTCAAGCGACATACTTTATGCTTGTTGGAGGGTTTGCGGATCCCAAGGCAACCCTAATTAGTTATTCGTTTATTAGAAGTTAATAAGTGAGGAATTTGGCAACCTACGTGTGTAAGTCCAACCCGATGATCACATAGTTATTTGATTAGTTAAAAGTTAATAAAAGGACTTTAGGCCTTTTTGCGAAAATTTAATATCGCAAGGCCTAATTGTCAAGGGTTCCTCCCAAATTTCAAATTTCAAATAATAAGGGAGGTGGAAACTGGCCAATAGGATTTGGGGCCAAAGCCCTAAAATTCACTATATATAGTGGTACTTTTTTATTCGTTTGACATGTTCATTTCAGTAAAGTGGGTGGAGTCTCTTTCAAATTGAAATCGGATGTCCTTGCTCTTCTTTCTTTCTTCATCTCTCATGCTTTATTTGGATATGTTATTTATTGGATTTGATACGTGTTGGGATTTATCTTTATTATACTTTTTGTGAGAGAACAGAGAGACAAAGAAAAGTAAGCTTTGTGCAGAAATAAGTTGAAAAGGCTTCACACCACGGTCATCACCACACCACGGTCATACACAATTTTGAGAGTGTTTGCATTTGTGGAAGGCCTTCATTGGAACCAGCCACATTGCATCTGGATCGTCAGCAACAACACTTTCCTACCATCGCAATTCACAAAATGGTGAGCACACACTACGGTACATGAGTTCTATGTGCCAACTTGAACAATCGTCACCTCCTGTGCAATGTTGCATATAGAATAGCACTTCCAATAACTCTCTTGGAGATCAACAAAATAGTCATTGTGCCACTCCTCATACCCATTGTGGTTCATCATTACTATTGTTCAATGGACAATTGAGCCCTACTGAAGAAGGGATGGAAGAATTGCAGGTTTCAAATCCACAAGAACACGTACCGAGTAAACTGCAGGCCACACAAGATCTGATAGTTATAATGCTGCAAGGAATGGAAAAAAATCGGCAAGTTGATGAGGTGAAATGGGAAAGATTGTTTGCTAGCCCATTTGGTGGACAAGAAAAAATTGTGGGAGCTGATCAAAGATGTAATGAGCCATCTACATCGTTCCAACTACAATCTCCATCACAAAATGTAACACCTTTTCAAGGTGTTCGGAGAATTGACATGGACAAGGGAAAATAGGTATTGCAGAGTCATATTGAATATTCGATTGGACTTGAAAATGATTGGATAATGTTGGAACAATGAGCACAACCATTTATAACAGCCAGAGGTGTGCCAACGAATGTTCCATCAAAATGTCCAACAAAGAGGTGAAGCTTATTTTGAGGATGATGAACAATCTGATAGTGAAAGTCAGGACTCAGATCAAGGAGAGCACATTGATATTGATCCAGAAGGAATAGTCAACATTGGGAACCCACTACAATCATGTCTTGGGAATCAGGATGATTGTGATCAAGAAGAAATGCCTAGTATGGAAGATCCAATGTAGGAAACTACTTCAAGTGAATCTGATGATTCTTCATCAACATCATCAAAGGATGTACAAAAGTGCAAATTGATGAAGAAAAATAGTTACAAACGATGGAAAAGCCTATTCAACAAATGGATCAGCCAACTTTATCAACAACTCTTGATTTTTCATTAAATTCACAGGAAGTGACCAATCAATATTTATGCACTACTATGGAGTGTACACAAGATTGGCAACATCAATGTAATTCCCAATTTGAATTGAACAAGAAATTTCAAATGCGAGTATGATGTCAATGCAAGGACACCAAAAATCAACTGAGGATAATGAAGACAACGTGGAGAATTATGAGGACAACATTTTTGTTTTCAAAGTTAATCTTTAATTGAGCAATATAAAGGCCAATTTGGGCAATGAAGTTGTCAATGAGGCAAATCACTCAAGTACCTCATCTTCCTTGAGATCACAAGAATCGTTGCATCACATTCAACCAAAAAACTTGTCTGGAACATCTTGTGAAATGGGCTTAATAGACAAGAATAAAACTGATCTATATGAATGTTTCGCATTCAGTATAGGGTGCACAATGGAATGTGATGAAACTTGTAATATACAAGCTAGAAATTGTCCTAGCTATGAGATGGGACAAACAATCAAAAATCCATTATATCAAAGTTTCCAGTTTGTGGTTCAAAATATCAGAAATATCAATATTTTTGAACATGATGATCTAATCTACAAAAGATTTTTCATAGACTTTGAGTGAAAGAGATATCATCACTCTTTGCAAGCATCGCATTCACTCAATATTCTTGGAAATGAATATCCATCCAGAATATCATTTGTCATTTCCAGAGATGATCAATGAAAACATATTGGTTTCTATATTGGAGATTGATCATGCTAATAATTCCTTCATGCAGGATCTTAACAATTCAGATGCAAGGCTTATGATTATCATTGAAGCATATGGATTGAACAATAAAGTGACTACCCAACAACATGACAAAATCTTTAGACCAGCACAACCGGATGCAATGCCAAAATACGATCCTAAAGGAATTGGATAGATCATCCAATCTGTTATGATGTCGAGGAAGCAAACAAAGGAAGATATTGCGGTGATACACTCTGTCCATTCCATACAGATTGGTTGCCAACAAGCAATATGGTACTTCATCAAACTCTTCTTTGACCATCAATTTTTCTCCATGGGAACAAAGATTACAGTCTGAAGCCAACAAAATGACTTCAATTTGACCGCTTTGGATCTGTAAAGAGGAAATAATTTTTTGGATGACACATCCTCAATTATAACTACTTAACCAAGGCGATCAAGCTGATTAGACAAGCATCTTCATTTTTGAGGACAAAAATGTTTAAGTAGGAGGAGTGTCATGTACTTTTAGTACATCAATGCTTATCAATGTAGTATAATATCCATTGTAAGCTTTGTAGGCCCAAAAGGAGCTATTAGCCTTAAGAACAAGGCGGTTCCCTCTTTAGGCCCTTCAAAGTAACTAATAAGGATAGTACGCTAATAAGGACCCAATGTAGTTTAAATAATACTTAACAAGGGCTAACTATCCCTCAAGATAGTTAAGTTAAGAGCATTGTCTATAACTAGGCAAGGGACATCATTTTGTGAATCTTTTGGCTCATTTGCAAGTGAGAGCTTCTAGCTTCCTTGTGAATGCAAGCCATAGTAATTTCCATTAGGTCTGAATGCTCCATTTCCATTGATTGTACTCTTTATTTCATTGCTAATGTAATTCCATGGAGATCTCCATGCTTCTAGTTTTCTATTGATATGTTATCATGAATGTCTTGTTATCTTTTTGCTTCTAGCTTTACTATCATTGTTATTGCTATTTGCTTGGGATTTGGCACATGACATGACCACAAGGAAAAACCCCTAAGATGAGGATAGAAAAACACAACATGAGACATGTAGGAGCAAAACCTTCCAATCAAACCTAGATCAATCCTGGATCGAGCCCCCGAGCCATGCCATGTGATAGCAAGAGGAGAAGAGAGCAACTGGTAACATAAGCCCCAAGTTGTCGATGGGAGAATCCCTAGCTCAATATACAAAGAGTAGATTCATGTGCATGAATCCCCATGCAGGTCAACTATAAATAGGTCACATCTCTTCATGTGGTCCTCCTGCCTATATTTGTGCACATACATGCACTAATCCATATGTCTCAATTAGAGTGTCTGGGTCCTCTCAAGGTTATTAGTCACAAACAAGCCTCGACATGGATTTAAATCTCGGCGTAACCAATAATCTCGAACACCGGATGGCCGGTCTACCATATTAGGACTATTCCAAGTTCTTAGCTAAATATGGCCGTAACATTCGTCCTCCCTTAAAAAATTTTGTTTGTACGTACTGTGGGGAGAGATTGTGAGGTGGGAGGATCAGTTCCAAGCACCCAATCCCTTCCAAAAACCCAAAAAATTTAAAAATATTCAAAATCTATTTTTGGCAGAAAAATAGGCTAGAGGCCATAACTTTCAAATATGTCCAAACTAACCTTCGCAGACTTGGCAGTACCTTCTGCCACATCAATAGAAGCTATCATACTTCCTGCGAGAGTTAGTGCTTAGCCGTTTTGCCAAAATAGCCAAAAAAAAATGGATCACTATGCGAACCTTGAAGAAATCCACCAACCATCTACTTTGCGACATTCTAGTGCTGAGCTATGGAGACCACCATTGTAGGATTATCTAAACTAAAGAAGTTTCATGATGAAACCATCCGAGACTACACCCATCGGATCTTCCATCTAGTGAAGGGTTGCTCGATTTCTGAACATATCATCTTGGTGGTGTGTCAAAAGGGTTAGAACTCTTGGATAGGTTCCTAATTATGCTTAGTTGCTAGTTTAGATGCTTACTAACTCTACTTTAATACTACCCAACCTTAACTCTAGCTCCACTAACTCTAAACACAAGCATTCATCATGATTGAGGGTGAAAGAGAGAGAGAGAGAGAGAGAGAGAGAGAGAGAGAGAGAGAGAGAGAGAGAGAGAGAGAGAGAGAGAGAGAGAGAGAGAGAGAGAGAGAGAGAGAGAGAGAGAGAGAGAGAGAGAGAGTAACAGAACATCACATAGTCCCTCTTGCCAAGTCAAGATTAAACCCTTTGAATCCTTTAATTTATAGCATAACAAGTTAAAATATTGCTGTATAAAGTCTTACAGTACAGAGAGTACCAAAAAACGAAGCAAGTTTTAGGACACCCAGCTAACCATCCCACACAACAAAACCGCACAAGTTAGTTACGTGAGGAATACACTTGTCATAGTTGACTATCACACATGGTAGATTTAGTGTCGCCCCTTCCGCCTTGTTTTCACAAGGTCATATCAAAGTTTTTTACTCTACCACACTATGCAAGATTGCACTCCTCAAGGTGCATTGTCAATGTTGATGAATGACTTTTTGTTTGAAAAGTGTTCTACAGTTTTCACTCTTTGTAAAATGGTATCTTCCCTGTTTGTTTTTTATTTGGTAATATTTTCTAATTGTGTCTATTTTTTCTAGATTTGTTTTTAGCTCATCAAGGATGGCCACTAAACAAGAGATGTCATATAGTGTATCTCAAGAATAACTTATCATTCATCTATCAATCTTTAGATAACCTTGTATAGAGTTTAGGATTTTTTGAAAAAATTCCAAAATCCTTGTCACTTCAGAGTTGATTCATGCATCTTATCGTCATATTCATCTTTGAGTCAACTACAACAAGATCGAGACAATTTTAGTTAAAATTTATTCAATCTTTAGTCCAGTTACATGTTCAATGTGTTCAATTGCATTTTCCAAACGACAATTTGACCTTGAGCATGTAGGTTGCCAGCAACAACATCCCCACCAATAGATTTTGGTGGGGGGGAGAATGGATTTGCAGGCATCCATTGGAGCAGCCACATTGCCAGCAACACCATCGGCAAATCGACAGCCAAGGCCACGAAACCAAAGACAAAAAAAACACGGCTAAGAAAGGCAGATGGGCAATTTCAAGAGACTCAATTAGAAGAAGTACCCCATTCACGACGAAGATCCTTCAGGAAAGGGAAGCACAAGCATTGGAAAATCAGTCTCCCTCTTTAGCCAGCCCTCTTGCCACAACATCTTCATCTACTCTCATGTCTATCGCCCTCACCATCTACCGATATCACCTCCACCATCCTACCCTCCATCTCTCTGTTTTCCACCGTTCCACAGAACAACAAAATCCATCAAATTGGAATCACTTCTTGATGCCATTGTCACACGATATTTTTTCTCACTTTTTCTGATAGGAAGGTTTAGCGTCTACACCAAATTCACATTAATAAAGTTATGAGTGGATCTCGTGTCAAGAAGAACATTAACAACTTGATTATTAACTTTACCTTTAATGCAAATAAGCTCATTAGGTCCAAAAACTAAAGAACTAAGGAAACAAACATCCATCTCATTACTTCGAGATAGATTACCTGAGGTTGAAGCTTGTTTTTTGATGCAATCACATGCAAGGTGACCCTCGCCATTGCACTTGAAGCACGGGTTCTTCTTACGAGCTTCAGCTTTATCAATGCCACCTTGATGGTTTTTAAAGTTTTTCTTGGTTTTCTTAGGATTGTTGGAGTTGGGACGTGTTTCACTAACAGCTTCTCTATCCTTCCTCTTAAATTGAAAACCTTTTTTCTGCTCATTAGGCTATTGACCCCTAGGTGGCTTAGGTGTGTCATCAAAGTATTTTGCAGCCCTAATAGCATCTTCTAGGGTTTTTGGATGGTTCCTACGAACATCCACTTGATAATCTTTTGGTAACCCATCAGTGAACATTAACATTTGTACCTTAGGCGAAATGTCACTATAAAGTGGATTCATGTACTCATGAAAATCTTGAATAAATTGTTCCAAACCTTTATTCATGGTTAGAGGACTCAACTTTTGGAAGTGTTCATAGTCATCTAAAAGTGGTAGAAAATAATCTCTAAAAAGCTTGCAAAAATCGTCCCATGTACAAGGTTGTTTGCCCTTTGCAATTAAGTCATCCCACCAAACTAAGGCTCTTCCTTCAAGGAACATGGTGATAGTGGATAATTTTTCAGATTTAGGGAATTATTTCATGGCAAAGTATTTGTTCCAAACATTTAGCCAAGAACTTACCACTTGTAAGTTCCTATCTTTCTTCTCTCCCTTAAAACACTTTTACGGGAGGTGGAACTGCATGCTTCTTCTGATTGGCTAACCTAGACTCTAAGTCTTGGTTTCTTTTATTAGTTTCAAGAAGCTGCTTATTAGTGGCTTGAATTTGTTGGTATAAAAGTTCAAGAGCTTGTGCCACATTGGATAGGTTTGATAGATCAAATGTTGGGTTTTCATTGGTTTGATCCACTGGGGTTGCTTGTGTGTTTTTCTACTATGCAAATACAACAACAAGTGCTCAAATATGAATGATAGAAATGCTTCAATTCTTACATCCATTGCAAATAAAAACAGTTACTTCTACTCATTCAATCTTCCTGTTTGTAAGCTCAATCCAAGTTAAGAAAAAAACAACAACAAGCTACATTTGCCTTAATCTAAAGCAAAAATGAAAACCAAATCTTTATGTAAACTTCAATTAACTAATCCAAGCTAATGTTCACATAAAGTTCCCATTCCAATTCCATTTCCATTTGTCATTTCAAAAGAAACCAAAATTTTCACATTTCTCACTATTCTAGATCCATGAAACTAGTGTCTAGAAATGGAAAACTAATGAAGCTCTTTGAAAACTTCAATTTTCAGATTTGATTTTCAAATTTACAAATCTGAAAATCAGAACTTCAAAATGACAAAAAACAGAACTTCAAAACTTGTTTTATGCACAAAGTTACACTACCATTCCCTTCCTACATTGCCATTTTCATGAAACTAGGAGATAGAAAGGTGTAACGAATGAAGTTTGGATGAAAACTTCATTAGTTACAGATCTGATTTTCAGATTTACAGGTATGAAAAATAGAACTTCAAACACTTCATTTATGCAAAAAAAAAAAAAAAAACACTAGTTTTGATCAAAACACATAGCTAGAATCAATTTTTTTGCAAAAAAAAGTTTGTGTATGTAAAGGAAGACTTCCTCTAACCATCCCACAAATCTTTTTTCAGAACTTTTAAAAATCCAAAGCCTACTTTAAAACTTCTCTAACATGATAAAAAATCAGCCCCTAATTCTATAAGCATCAATACTCTCTTCCAAAGAGAACTAGACTCATTGGGTACTTCAACTACAGGCTTCCTACAACTAGAAAAGCCAATAATCTTTCCCAAAAAAATATTTAGTTGGTGATCTTAATAGAACTTGAAGACGGGTAGAAAGGTTACCATTCTTTGTCTATTCTCTGAACCCACGAACTCATTCAAGAAAACACATTGAAGTTCAATTTCATTTCCTTAGAGAGAAATTTCAGAGCAAAGATATTGAATTAGCGTAAGCTTAAGGGGTGGGGGTCTTGGAGTTAATCTGACTCCTACTCATCAAAAGTCCTCTTCTGAGTTCTCTTGAAGAATGTAAATATCCACTCTTTATAACAGTATGTAGTTTTTCCTCACATATTTGAACAGTCTGCATAAATACCTAGACTAGAAAATCTCTTCCTTCTTTCTATCACATGTTACCTTCATGTACCACTCGTGTAACTGCTTTGGAGTGTCATCCACATCTTTGTCTTTGTCCTTCGATTCTTCCATGTCTAAATCAATTTTTCTCTTAATTTCAACACTCACATTATCCTCCAAAAATTTATGAATTATTTTGTTTTTTATCCATATCATAAGAAATCACTTATGTGGTAACAATAAGCTTATGTGCATTTTTATTATATAGTCTATAAGCTTTAGCATTCTCATCATAAAAAAACAATACACTTGACCAATTTTGTATCAAGTTTTTTTCATCTCTCATCATAAATGTGCACATAAGCATCACAATCAAATCCTCACAAATGAAAAATATTAGGCTTTCTTCCAATAAATGTTTCATAGACCTCCTTACACTTGTGTCTAGTTAGATTTGAAAAATAGTCACTCTCTCTATGTGCTTTCATCCCTCTGTTTTGCATTTCCTACTAAGTTTTTGTAGACAAGCTTTTAGAATTTGGGATAGCTTTTGAAACTAAACACAAAAAGTTGGGTGCCTATGAATTGAAGTTATTTAAACCTTTGAAGAGATCAAGCCCCTTTTGTTGTAGTTCAAGTTGACTTTCATAGGCTTCAAAATTAAAGTTTTTTTTAAACTCATTTTCATTGTTAATTTCAAGATTGCTTGTTGGATCTTGACAATTCAACAAAATTTTCCCACATTGTATGATGGAGTTTCATTGGGCATAAAAAATGGCTACTACATGTGAGGCCACTCTTTTACACTGAGAGAGAGAGAGAGAGAGAGAGAGAGAGAGAGAGAGAGAGAGAGAGAGAGAGAGAGAGAGAGAGAGAGAGAGAGAGAGAGAGAGAGATCCTTAGTCCACCAAAAAAATTTGTTGCTGTTGTTGCTAATGCACTCTGCATCTCACCCCTACAAATCTTGTCACATCAAAAAAAGTTTCCACCATTTTGTGCATACAACACCTTTTTCCAATTGCCATCCTTGTTTGTACGCAAACCTTCACATGCACATAACTTTCTGTATAGTGATCCAAATCATTGGAAATTTATTTTTTTTCAATTTGTTCTTTGAATGACCTTTGCACCAAGTGTTTTCTAAGGAGGAAACGGTCAAGGATTAACAAAAACATTGTGTCTTTTTCACTCTCTCACTACACTATGAACTTTAACTTGCTCAAAACTTCACCAAATTGTTCCTTGTCAATTGCAATTGGTCTCCCACAATCTTGTATTGCTTCCAAGCTTCTTGTAGAGTATCCATACACTCCTACAATGCTCTATAGCCTACAAAATGCCCATAACCAGTTTAATCCACCTCGGTATGGAATCTGTGACAAGCAAAATATATTGAGTTGGCACTTAGGATCATGGAAGGTCTGATACCATGTCAACAATCATAATGTCATTAGCACGAACACCAATACACCATAGAGGAGGAAAATCACACACAATCTCTTTACTATAATTCAAAATTAAAAAAAATACAATTTTTAAGACAGAGAGAGAATAAGAGATTTAGAGGTTTGTCTTATAGTCTAGAGTACAACTAATTTAACCTAGTCTAGTACATAATGAAAAGAGTGAAGATTGAACTCTAACATTGACATTCTAGCATGATACTCTTAAAAGAGCTTTTAGAGTGAGGCCAATGCTAGCCTAATAGCCCTTACTAACACTACATATCCCCTATCACCAGTTCGTATTGCAAGAATGAACAATCATGGTTAAGCCTTTTCAAAGTTATGACTAGGTAAGCAAATGTAATTGAGTTGGATAAGGTTAGATAACGTTTTTGGAAAGATTCGTGTTCAAATCTTGGTTGTAGTGGAAAGGAAAATCCAAAGGTCTCGCTTTCAAAAACTAAGTTGTGCCTATTTGCACATATCTATAGTGTAGATTAATGGTACATGATCATGCTAGTGCAATAAAAAATGATTATAACTAGCCTTTATACCAAGTATCTTTTCCATTGTTTTTTAGTGCTACCTAAAATAGCAAATTCTATGTATTAAAAATAGTAAAACATTTCGTCAAAATTTCCTTGTAGACAACCAATGACCGAATGACACCTAGCACTAAAGCTTCTATCAAACTTTCATTTGGTAGTGGAGGCCTGGCCACCTTGCTAGGCCTTTCACATAACTAGCATGACGAGGCATAGTGCCGGTGCATTGGAATATTATGTGGATAGTCAATGATTGAATGAAACCTACAACTTGGACCTTTTCTTAGGAGGTCCAAGTGCTAGGTGTCATGCAATCATTGGCCGTCCACATCAATCTTTTGACTAATGCTTTGACTTTTTGTGAAACTTTGAGGGAGAAATCGTAGCATTTAAAACAAGGCAATATGAAAGATTTGAGGTGGGTTTGTCGTGCACATTGGGAACTGAGAAAACAAAAAAAAACAAAAAAGGATAATCTCAATAATTCAAGAGGAAAGCGAGTGTTTCAACTCCAAAAATTCATGTAGTAGAAGCATCAGTTATTGCTATTGTTGCAAAGCTAAGAAAATCTTCACACTTGGAATTACGTAAAGGATGGCCCCAAGCTCGAGACATGAGGACTTCAACTAAGGTCGGGCCTTGCCAGTGTTCGAGAAAGCCGGCAAAGTATATAGGAATGGAACTGTCATCTTTCTTCGAAAACCGATTTTGTAAAAAAACTTATAGGAAGTTGCCTAAAAAACCAATATCTTTTTCAAAGTGCAGGAAACTTTCTTCGAAAACCGATTTTGTAAAAAAAAACCTATAGGAAGTTAGTTGCCTCTTAAAAAACCAACATCTTTTTCAAAGTGCAAGAAACTTTATGTTTGTTGTTTTCAAATGTAGGAAATTTTTGTGTAGAAAAGTAAGGTAGATCCATGTAAAACTTCAATCACATAGTTGCGTTGAGTTGATAAGATGAGTTATTGACGTAAATTTCTAATATTTTGTTAGGAAGCAATTTGAGACGCAGGATTCAAAACGCAAAAAAATTTGAAAATCAACAATTTTTTAGAAAATGTAGGAAATCGGAAGAAAATCCCAGAAAGGTTTTTGCACACTCGGCCTTGTTGCACAGGGCTCTGTGCCTTGTGCCGAGGCCGTGTACCCAGAGCAAGGAGGAGCTGGGGAGAAGTGAGTGGCCCTTCCCCCTAGGACAAGAGTACATCAAATAAAACAATTGGATAAATATAGGAAGATCTCATATGGGAAAGACAAAAGGATAAAATGTATGTGTTATCCAAAAGACTAGAAGAAAATAGAGAAAAGAAAAATAGAAGGAACACAAAAAACACACAAAAAAGCAAAGGGGAGAGAGAGAGAGAGAGAGAATACAAAGGAACAAAAATACAAAGGAGCCTGGAGGGAGGGGGAGAGAGAGAGAGAGAGAGACGGCGGCTATGGCGGACACGAGCTCTGTGGGTGGGGAAGGAGACGACGAAGACGAGGACGAGGAGAAGTTATAGGGAGGTGCTGGTGCGGCAGCTACGAGGCGAGGTGGAGTAGGAAGTGCAGCGTTGTGGACGGCAGTGCCATCCGTTGATTCTCTCACGCGCTTCTCTCTCTGCACAGCTGGCCACGATCTTCTTCCCCCCCCACCTCCTCATCACTCCAGGTCGGTCTCCATCCTCCTCCCGCCACCGCCCTCCTTCCTTCTGCGGTTTTGTCAACCAATAGTCTTTTTTCTCGCAGATGTCATCACTTCTTCAAGAGATTTAGGTTTTACAACTGGGGGTTGGGCGCATTTGGGTCAGAAATTTTGTTTTTTCGGAGCATTGTAAGTCCGTTGCATTGATGGGAGGAGTTTTCGTGTTGATTTTTGAAGATTTGATGTATCTGCGTTAAGAGTTAGCCGTAGAAGTAGAAGCATGTTAGTAATGAGGGTTTGTTGTTGGGGTTCGGTGCATTTTGGTCTGGTGTGTTGGTTTTTCGGAGCATTGGAAGATCATTGTGTGGAGTTTTCCTGTTGATTCCGTAGTTTTGATGCAACAGCGTTAGTCATTAGCCTTAGAAATCGAAGCGATTTAGTCAACGAGGGCTTACATTTGGGGTTTGGTGCATTATGATCAGATTTTTTGGTTTTGGCATGGAATTTCCGTATATTTTTCTGCATTCAGTAGCTTTGAAAGCAGAATATTTTGGTAAATGAGTAGTGGATTTCCGTTTGAGCAAAGGCTTTTTGAATGCTTTGATCTGAGGGTTTCATCACCAGAATGCTGCCTGCATCAAGTCCAAAGAAGCAGAGACCCCTGGGTGAGTTTATCTCGGTTGTGGCTGCCAGGAAGCGAGCAAGAGGTGATTCTGGCGATGTGGCAGGTTTTCCTAGGCCTGCATTCGACCGACTGGTGCTGAAAAGAAATAGCCTAGAAAGCTGGGACCCTGAAGAGCATATGGAATGGCTACGAATGGTGCGTCTGGATGGATTCTTGAGCCTCCAATGGACGCTACTGCACAGGGACTTGGTTGTGGAATTTCTGAGAGAGTACAATGTGTCCACGGCATCCAGCCTCATTCGTGGGGTTGCCATCACTGTCAATGAGGAAACCCTGAGCCAAACCCTGCTGCTTCCAGCAGATGGAGAGAAAGACAAGCCAAAAGGGGATGTAGATCATTGCTCTTACTTCTCACCGGAGGCAATGGTAAAAGATCAGGGTTACATGGTGAGTGCGGCCAAATCAGATGCCACGAAAGCCCGCCTGAATATTTGCACACAGCTCGTGCAGTTGAAGCAAAATCGGCGCTATTGCCCAAGGATTCTGGTGACGACTCTCCTTCTAGCAGAGCAGGGAATCAAGATAAATTGGGCTTCTTATCTGTTGCCTACTTTGTTGAAGGAGCTTAGGAGGATTGTTGCAAATCCTTTGGCAGCAGGTGTTACCTTCATTGGCCCTCTGATCACTCTCCTTTTGAAAAATTCACTCCTTCTGGGTAAGATGGATTTTCAGATCATGGGAGCCCTTCAGGAAGTTGGAACAGAGCCAAGGGAGGAGGCCTCCAGGACAACATCACCTGAAAGAGTTCGAAACTTTCTTGCGGTCCCAAAGACTGAGTTGCAATCTACGTCAGAGACACGCCAATCTGTACCAATGCCACATATTGACATGGGCACACCTCCCAAGGAGCTGGCCTTACTTCCAGCCTCATCAAGCTGCATGGAGAGATCTCCCAAGGATCGATTAAGCCATTGCCTCAATGAAGCACAACAAGCTGCAAGGGAGTTGGTGATAGAGAATGCAGCTCATTCGGATAAGTTAAGAATGGTGGTATCACAGCTCCACGTTGCAACTTTCTCTTGTCAGTCCGAGAAAGCTCTGAGACATGAACTCCAATCAAGATGTAATGCAATGGAAAGAGATCTCAAATTGTCACAGGAAGATCTTAACAATGAGAGAGAGACAGTAGAAGTTTTGAGCAATGCTTTGGGAAGAGCCGAGAGATCTTTGAAGAACACTTTGGATCAGTTGAGTACTAGGAAGGATGAACTTGCAAGGGCTGAGTATGAGATGCTGGAGCTTAAATCCAGTCTTAAATGTGAGCTTGAGGCCAAAGAAAAGCTGCAATCTATTTGTAAAAAACTGCAAGACACCAATGTCAAGCAAAACCATGAGCTGCATGCATGGCAGGAGAAAAGCAATAAGCAAGGTTTGGAGATTGTGCAACTTCGAGCTGATCAGAGATTGTGGCAATTAGCAACAGATGGGCTTCCAATCCCAGATCCAGTTCAAATTTCCATGAGGAAGTGGATGTCTATGATGAATGAGGTAGAGCAGTTAGTGAAAACCCAGTTTCACAATCTCCAAGCAGAGAATGAGAAGCTGCAGCAATTAATTGAAGAGCTACAGCAAGAAGAGGACAGAAGAAAGGAAGATGAAAAAGATGAGGAAGCTGAGCAGCCAGAGAAGAAAGATGAGAATGAGCTAGATTCACTTCAGTGTGGCTTAAGTAAAGGTAAAAGCCAGTTACAACAAGCAAGTCCTGAGCGGCTAGCTATCTATCTGCTACCAGCTGCAGCTCCATCCAGATCAAAGAATCCTACATCTCCACTACCTTCTATATCTTCTAGTGCATCCTCCAAGAAACTCAAGGACAATGGGGGGATGAAAGACCAGTCCTCTGAGCTTACAAATGAAAAAAGTTGAAACGAGAGTATGGACAACTATCAGCTGCAATAAGACCACAATGACTTCATCAATTTTGATACAACTGGATCTAAACAGGTCAAAATATGACATGAAGATCAGTAGGCATCAACGAAATCTATTGCCTTTTTTCATTGGCTTTGTGGCAATAATGCTCCAAAAGTCTGAATTTTTTACCTGAAAAGGGGAAATTGGAGGGATGGCACACTTTTTCTGTTGCTGACACTTGATAGTACCAGATAGAGAAGATGCAATGTGGTAGCTGCTGAATTTCAAAGCAGCAAGGGATTTTTCCAGCTTGTTGGGGCAAGCTGAAGGCACTGTATATTTATGAAGTGACGTTTAGTACAATACAGATGTCCATTTCTCCAGTCCCGATGTCCAAGAGTCTTTGATTTATGGATGTAGATCTCAGAAATCCTGGGAAAGCTGAAGTCTAGTACATTGATTTTGACAACCGTGCAGCTTCGCTTTGAAAAAAAAAATTGGTAACACTGGTTTTGGTTTCTAACCAATGTTTAGTGCAAGATTTATTTTCTAACTTGTTTGCTTTGCAAATTTTTTTCCCAGCTCGTGGTTGAGGTCGTGCAGTCAATTTTGATTTGTTCAGGTCTCAGGCTCTCTCCACCGGATATGCACACTTGTAGAAGGACGGGCGCATAAACACTGTTAATCTATTTTGTTAGATTTCTCTTTAACCATTCATGTATCTGACTCTCCAATTCAAGTAAAGCTTACAAGGTGGTGGCAAGTTTCTTGCTCGCTGGGAATCTCAGAATGTTGGCTATTGATTGTATTGCAGTAGATCATTTGCAAAAAGCTGATCATGTCCAATAATTCAAAGCTCGCATTCAATTGACGTGTACAAGGTGGAAATGTTTGGTATGTAGAAACGTGTAATAGAAAGACTTTCTATCAGACTGGGTATGCTGTTCTTACATAGTCAATTCAGGCATTGCATGCAAGTGAGGATCCTAGTCATGCCTCACTTCCTTTATTGTTAACAGATGTCAGGTCCTGTTCATGTGTTTTCATTGCATGTCCCTTGAACCATGCTGTCTCAGGCCAGACACTTCAAATACTTCTAAAGTAGAGAGAATGCTACTCTTTATATTGCAATAGCCAAATTTTGTTGAAAAGCAACAGACTTTCATTCAAATGTTTCACCTGAACTTTGCTTGAGCATCTCCTGTAAATTAAAATTCTGAATAAGCATTTAGAGCCAGAATTATCGTTTACCGCATGACCATATCTATTGTAAAAGAAGGTAGTAGTAAGCAAAGCATAGCCAAAGCTTTAAAAGTAGAAACTTTATACATGTTCTTATATGCATTTCATAGGTGACTTGTTACTCTCTTCAACGTGGTGTCTACTTCCTAGGTTCTAACTCTTGTAGGTGATTTCATTCATTTGTTATTTAAATTATTTAAATTATTATTATTTTTTCTTTCTTCTTGCTTGCTGATTGTCTTTTGCTTCTTAGTCAACACTGGATCTACCCAAGAGAATCCGGATTCTTTCGAAACCCAGTTAGCAACTTATGCTTGGGTACTGATGAGACATAAGCAATGCTATTTGGCTAAGATTTTCTATTTGAGTTTTTTATTATTGTTTTGACTTAGATCTTTTGACTTTTTGAGTTGCTCGTATATTGTTTCTAAGCTTTACCTTATGACATCAAGGCCAGATAAGTCCCGGCATTGCGTATAAATCAGTTTCCCTGGGTTTTAAGGGATCACCAGGATTAAAAGGCTAGCCCCTCCCCTGTAAGTGTTGTGGAAGGTAGGTGATTTAAAACACTAAATCTTTCTATACTACATTCAATTGGTAGAAGTACACATGTTGATATCCATTGTACTTTAGAATAAGTGGAGATAGATCAAAAGCCTGAGGCCTCCAGAAAGTCCAACATGTCAATGGCCTCACAATGTTGGAATAGCAATTGTAATTTTGTGCCTGAACAATTGTCATCGTATGCTTATTATTAGAGAGTACATTTGTCAAGCTCAGAAAAAACCATATACATTGGCTTGAAACTTGAGTCTAGAGTTTGTTATCCTATTTATGGATATTATTTATTATTGTGTTTGAGAGAGAATGTCATTAGACACAACATGATTTTGTGCTTCTTATTGGTCCACATAGCCCAAGGGCTGGAAGTAACCAGCAGGCCTGAGTTGCAAATTGGTATGGTGAGTTACCAAGACATCGTGTCATGCAAAAGGTGGCATGAATCAAAAAGGGTGTTGTAGTTAACCGTTGTGATGATGTGGAAGGGCGGCAAGGCTTTCTAAAAGGGGTGTTGCAATTAACCGTTGTGACAATGCGGAAGGGGGGCAAAGCTTCTAAAAGGCTATTTTGTTAAAAAAATGAGAGGGAAAAGGAGGGTCAGGTCAATTCATCCATTTTCTCGTTTCCTTCTTGTTCACGCTTGCCTTTTCTGTTGTACAATTGCACTTGCCCCATCTCTCTAGTGATTGGTTTGTGCATTGGATGTTGTTGAGAGCTCGGGCAATAGCCTATCTTTTAGGAGTTGTGTGGATTGTTTTAATGGCTCACTCATTTGGTGCTAATGTAGCAAAAAGAAGTGTTGTGGTTTATGTAGCAAATGTTTCATTGCTCTTGCATTTGGTGGTAATGTAGAAACAACTTAAATTGGTACTTAGCATAGTGGACTCATTGAGTCCATTGTGGATTATTTACTTGTGGGTCCACAATAGCAAAATTTCATCGATTATTTGAATGCTGCAAATCTTGTGGTGTTGTGAAAACCAAGACTAGAATATTCTAATGGGTGACGGCATGCGTTTGCGGTTGCTAAATGCAAGCTGGGGCTATACTACCTCTCATCCTCCCACATCAATTCAACTCGAATGGCACAATTGACATTGGAAGCCCGTCGTCTTATGATTAGGGTTGAGTAGGAGAAAGGGAACCCAAATCTCACAATTAGCCTATGCATTGCTAGTGTATGGCGTTGACCTTATCACTCTACATGATGAGCTATTTACATGCGTAAAGACACTGAGAAATGATCTTCATTCTATTGGAGAGACATGGAGCTTGTTCAAACTTGTGTGTATGATCTAACATATGAATATCAAATATTTGTATGGCATTGTTCCCTTCATTTGAAGACTTACACAAGATCATGTTGTAGGAGGAACAACGACGTGAGATTTCCAAGATTCGAACCAAGGGAAATGAAGACTAGCCATTGGTGGCAAAAGATAAAGACAAGAATAAAGAGAAGTTTAAATCATCTAAGAATCCTTCTAATGATAAGGTTGAATCTTTTGGTAAAAAGAAGAAGAAGAGAAAGTGCTTCTACCTTCATGAACCTAGAAATTGGGCCAAGGAGTGTAGGAAGGACTCGATGCAATGATAAATCATTTTGGTATATAGATTCAAGGGCAACTAGATACATGATCGGCAATCGAGCTTGGTTCCATCAGTTAATCATGATTGAAGGAGGTGATAAGCACAAGCCAATGGGAAGGAGTGTCAAGAATCAGAGTCATTCCCATCAAGCTAGCCAATGATAAGATGTAGACGATTCAAAATGCACTATATGTGTCTAATTAAAAGGAAAATCTATTGCATGTTGGAGTTATGATCGAACATCACTTCAAAGTGGAATTTATCAAAGATAAATTCTTGGTAAAGACATGAATCATGATTTCTAGAGTAATCAGTTGCATCAAAGTACTATGACCAAATTCTACGAAGCAAAACAAAGTACTCATCTTTGAATTTAGTAAGTTATACTGCGAAACTGTTAACAGTTTTTAACTGTGACTGTAGACACTGTGGTTAGATCATTGGGAGTTGGGGAGGCCTTGGGAGTGGTGTGGGCAAGCAAATAAACAATATTGTTCTTTTTATTTTGATATTTTTCTATATCCTATTGATCCATGGCATAAATGCTTGGGGAATCTTAACTTCAACAATTTAAAATTGTTGAAGAAGCTCAATATGATGCAATGTTTAACTTCTTTGATGATGATGCCAACATCAAACAAGGGCTAACTATCCCTCAAGATAGCTAGCCCTTGTTTGATGTTAACATGTGAAAATTGTCAACATTTCCTAGCTAGTTTGAGGCCTAAATTGGCAATTTTTGTACATAGTTTTGGTACTGGAGTTTCACACGTGTGAACCAGGCCTAAAGTTTTTTATTTACTGTATTTTTTCAGTATGAAGAAGTGTCAAACTTCAGACCCTTCGAAATGAGACCATTTTGATGTATTTTGGTCATATTTGTCATTTTTAGCTATTTTTTCTATATAGGAAATATTTAGGGTCAAGTATCTTTTAGAGAGAGGAGAGAGAGTCATCTTCCTCATCCATAAATAGTAGAAAATGCGTGGAGAAACAGGTTGGAGAAACTTATTGTATTGTTGAGAGAGATCAATCGATCATTGTCACAGTTTCTTCCTCCATTGAGAGCATTGCTATTGTCTTCAAGCTTTTGTGTATGATCTTAAGAGGTTTCCAAAAATGGGCCCTATTTGTTGCTATTTTTGGCTGCCATCAGTACCTTTTATTAGTTTCTTTTGTCTCTTGAATGCTTTGTTAAGTTCATGTGTATCAAAGGTAGCATTAGGATGCTTTGCCATTTCTAGCTTTTGTAGCTTGTTGTGCAAAGATCTTAGCCAGAACATTTGGGAGTTTGGATCCATTCAAGATCCACTTTTTTCACATGGTATCAGAGCTAGTTAGCTGTTATTTTTAGTAAGGTTTCCATTTATGGTGATATTTGAATGATTGATCTAGTTCTAGCATGATTATGCATTGCATTGTTGATCAAATCTTACTAACCTTTGTTTGTTGAGTTGAACTTGTGGATCAAAAGCATATTTCAGGTCTATTAAACATCAGAGGCTGAGAAAAAGCTATTTTGAATCAGATCATAACACCTAATCATTTGTTGATTGTGAGGCTTGTGCATATTCAATACTAGCAATGTTTCGTTCAATCTATTGTTGACAATCTCCACTTCTGTGGATAAACACTCTCCTTAAGTGGATGACCCTTCTCCTTAAGTGGATGACAAATACTCTTTGAGTGATTTTGTAATTCTCCAAAAGGCTGAGCAAAGCTCTCACTTGGATGAAAGATCCCCTTTTGGGTGAACAGATTGTCAACAATCTTTTGCATAAATTTTGGTGTACTTTGTTGAGCATGTAAGTAACTCTCCTTATGTAATTTGATTGGATCATTTGCTGGAAGGTTTATGTAAAGCTATCTATAAGAGATAATGAAAGATCCTTCAAGGACACTACTCTCTATAGAAAGCTCATAGGATCTCTTATTTGGTTAACCATCACAAGACCTGATCTAAGCTATGTGGTTGGTAAACTAAGTCAATTCATGCAAGATCCTAGTGAGGCTCATTGGAAGCTAGGAAAGAGAGTACTAAGATACCTCTCGGGATCTAGAGATTTTGGCATCTTGTATGAAGGATCTTTACCTAACCTTTGTGGTTTCTCAGATTCAGATTTTGCAGGTGATCAAATGGATAGGAAGTCAACAAGTGCCTTTGCAATATATCTTGGAGATGGAGCTATCTCATGGCTATCAAAGAAGCAACCTACTCTCTCTCTATCTTCCACCGAGGCCGAATACAAGGCATTGACAACATGCACCAAGGAGATGCTTTGGATAAAGAGAATGCTATTGGAACTTCACTTGCTGGATTCTAAGAAGACACCAGTCATCTATTGTGACAACCTTTCAGCCCAAAGCTTGGCAACCAATCCAGTTTTCCATGCTAGGAGCAAGCACATTGAGATTGCTCATCACTTTGTGAGGGATCGAGTCATTGCCAAAGAGGTGGAGCTTCAACATGTCTCTTCATTGGAGTGTGTGGCTGATATTTTCACCAAACCATTGGGAAAGGACCTGTATTATAAGCATAGATCTAATCTTGGGATGTGTTCAAGATCTATGTTAAAACTAGCATCCAATGTTGAAGAGGGAGTGTGAAAATTGTCAACATTTCCTAGCTAGTTTGACTTTGTAATTTCATTTGGATAAGTTCCTTGGGAGATGCTCTCTAGCACTACCTTTATCTCAAGGGAGTATAACTGTGAGAATTTCTTCTCTTTTCAAATTCTATTCTAAGGAGGGGACACTAACATCATGCTTGTGTATCAAAGAGCTTTAGATTTCTTCATGGAGAAATTGAGTGTTAGTTCTCTGAAGATGGAGTATTATCATTTTAAGAATCATTTGTGAGAGATTGTTAAAAATCCAATGTGACTATAATGGGAGATTCTTCACCATTCCATTGTCTTGAATGTTTATCAATTTTTTTCTCATTCTATCTATGAGGGATTAGATGTGTGAGGAAGTCATTAGAGGATCATTTAGTGATTTCATCCTTAGTTTGTCGCAAAAATGTCTATCATAGAAAGCTCTTTTCTTTGCTTAAGAAAGAGTGTGAGAATCTTTGGGAGTGAGGATTTATGAGAGTAGAAATCCTTGTGCAAGATTCATAAAGGATGCTTTCAAAAAAAATAGGAAAACAAGATCTTACCTTTGAGTCCACTTGAGTTATGGATTGCTCACAAAATGAACTCACCTTTGAGTTACAAGTTGGATGAGTTTAGAGCTCATTGGTGAAGTTATAAACTCTGAAATGTGGGCATCACATGAGGAATGCCATTACTTTTTTCAAGGCAATGATTGGAGTCAGAAATCTACCTACTGTCCATTGCTAACAGAATGTCAATTCTTTGTGGCAACAAGGCCAATTGACATTTGTTATTTAGCCAAATTTAGGAAAATCTTGAAATAAAATTCTAAACTACAATGTCCATAAATTAGAATGCATTTTGTCTATCACTATCTACATTGAGGTTCAAACTACACTTTGAAACTAAACCATAGACCCTAAACCAACAAATCCTAAATCCTAGACCGACAAATAGTTGGCCTATAAGATTTTATTGATTTGTTGTGAGCATTCCAGCTTGGCTATGTGCTCTTTCTAGTGTTTTTTTTGTCACTTTTGTAAACTTCTAAATCTTTTGTTGTATATACCAATGTTGTGCGCATATCACATTTTTTAATACCAATCATATAGAAGGATTTTTGCATTTTGAAATTGGAAGGTTCCATAATATTAAAGCTAATACAAAATTTTCATATCATATATGTATCATATATGAGTTGCAAATTGAGATAGTGGATAAATAGAATTGATGCTGCAAAGGTGATACCATTTACTTATCGACCCAGGTATGGATCTATAATTGTTTAACGGCGTAAATTTTTTTGAAGAATATTAAATTGTTGAAATGATGACCTTTTTGAAATGCAATACACATTTACTTTAGAAAGCCAATAAATAGTTTACGTGCTCACTATTGTAGTTGTGGGATATAAAGAACAGATTGTATTATATATTTAAATTCTAGCTACCAAGCAAATGTTTTGGCTTAGATATGAAGTATGAGCCTCAGACCTAAATGACATTAGATGGTTTTAAGCCCACATTTGATAGGTCATGTGATAATATTTAACTTTGGTTACATTTCTATAATCAACCATTGAAAAGAATCCACGTATCAAATATGACACACGACAAAAATCCAATTAATAGGGCATGAAATATAGATGCAATGCATTACACTCCATAAATTGCTTAGCTCAAAAGTAGTTGTTGTCGGGTATTGATCAATAAAGATTGGTCCGATTCTAATCCATTACTATGAAGAAAAGATACACCAATCGAGCAGACTCTTCTATGGTACCCGAGATGATTCTAACTAGGCACCCATATACTCACCAAGCACATAGTTACAAATTAGTTGCCATTTCGAGCAACCCTCTAGTGCCTTAATGCCATGTGACGTGGGTTAGTTGTTGTTGGGTATTGACCCCATATAGACATAGCTAATTTCCAGGTCAAATTCTAATACAATACTATGACAAAAAGATAGCTATAGGTAGAATCTTCTATGGTACCCAAGATGATTCTAACCAAGCACCCATATACTCACCAAGCATGTAGTTACAAAGGAGTTGCCATTTCTAGCAACCCTCTAGTGCCTTGATGTCGTGTGGCATGGGTTAGTAGTTGTCACGTATTGGTCCAAAATAGATAGAGCTAATGTCAAGGTCCAATTCCAATACATTACTGTGACAAAAAAATATTCCAACTGGGTAGACTCTTCTATGGTACTTGATGATGAGCACTTATATGTCACCAAGCACGTAGTTACACAGGAGTTGACGGGAGAGAAAATGTGCACTTGGCTGCACATGGTTGGTTAAGAGCATGCTAGTTCTATGCCATAACATGGGCTTGCATGCATCTCTTATCTAAACCATGCATTTTTTCACTATTGCGTCTGCTATCCACAATACCGACACCACTCCTGTGGCTTTGGCGTGCTACAATAGATAGCCTGCTTGTGGATTACAAATACCTACTAGTATGTAGTTACCAATGTTGGATAGGTATATAGGTGCCTGACCAGTATCGACATGGGTCTCAGCTCGGGTATTAAGTAACCTACCTGATTGGTATATGATTCTTCTAGGGTCCATATTCGACTGGGGTTGGTTTTAGTGCAATCAATGCTCATGTCAATACTTGAACTAGGGGCAAAACATGGAGTTTGCCATAGTATCAATAACGTTTTTACGTTTTAACATCAACTTTCCAATATTCCAGCCGATTGATCCTAGCCCCCAATTTATAGCCGGGCTTATATTCATACCAAATCATTTAAAAAAAAGCTAAAGATTGTGATACGAGGACTCGAGCAATATTAAAGTTTTTGATACTTGCCCAAAATTGGTGGTTACTATGCGAAAAAAAATCAAGAGAAAGACAAGTACTTAAAATAGGTTGGCCCAATATGGGGAGGCCCAATATGGGGGCTGGACAGACGGTGGACTAATTCGTATATCTGGCCCGTTAGCATATTCACATGAGACAAGGAACCGAATTACAAAAAAGAAAGATGACGTGAATATTCCACGGTCGAATCAGCATCTGGCATCTGGCACTCGTGGACCACGCATTGATTGCCACGTAGCCTTTCTAGTATTATATGCCAATTGCGTATGGCACTTTATTTTATATTTTTTTTGGCTTTGATTTGACCCATCCCAGGAGTCAGGGAAATTGTGCCACGTGGTAGGTCACCGGCCTTAGGTAGATTTGGCGGTCCAGGCAGTCACGGACTCACGTTCTCCTGTCTGTCTCTAGGGCGGCGGCAGACGGAGGCAGCGCTGGTGAATGACGAGCTCCACGTGGCACGGCGTCCCAGATTGACGGCTCCCAGATTTCACGACGCAATTGAAGGGTTAAAATGCACGGCACTTCTTCGGATCTTGTGCCTTCCTGTGCACGTCGTGATGCAGTTGACGGGCCGTCAAAATTGGTTAAAGTGCCAGACTCCAGTGAGCCCCGGCGGGGCTTTTTTTATCCCATATTTTAGACTCTTTAAAAAGCAAAATGTTCAACGGCATTGTGCCCTAATGCTCTCGGGCCAACTCGCAAACTTTAGGAATGGAATCGACTAGTTTTCTCAAAATCGGCGTCATATAATGTTTGTCGATTTTCTATACAAGCATATATATACCCTTTTATAAATAAAAGTCTTCAAAACGTTGAGAAGTTCTATAAAATGCAGGTTTTTTGCGGATAACGCAAAAGAGTTTAAAAGCCAAACTCTTCCTTGTGTAATGGAAGGTGCGCACACGGATGACATTATGCTCGGTAAAAAATCATAAGCTTGGCTCAGAGGGGCTGAGGCCATGATTCTTGGCCGGGCAGAATGTCATTGCCCAGGCACCTTCGATAATATTTTATGGTTGTCCAAGAGATGCCTCTTTACAGGCCATAGCAAGGGCTCATCTATACGTTAGCTGGGTCATCTCTCGGGCCTCTTTCATAGTACTTTATTGTTGATAAAGAGAAACTTGATTACAAGGTATTAAATTTTTGTGATACCCAGTAGATTATAAAAAATTTTGGAGTTTTATAATAGGTATTTAAGGTTATACCATGGTCCATATTACTAGCATAGAAAATGCATGGTTTCGATTATGCGTTCAGTTATATGATTTGTGACGAGTATTGGGCGGGTATTACACAGGGTATTATGGTGTCATTTTTCATAATTGCCGGATATCGATATGAACAAGTTATTAAAAATGGTGGGTTTCGGGTATTAATATTCAGATACATGTACCTTTATCCGCCGGTATGGAATCTTCTAGTCCATACTCACCTGACGTTGGCCTCGACAAATTACGTCTAATTTGAGTTGTCTATCTCCAACTGCTACGTCATGTATCATTCGTATAATGACGACTCACTTATGCCCTATTGCATCTGCACCAATAAAAGAGGGCACCAATAAAAGAGCGCGCCCGGCACCCGTAAGAGTGATCAATCATTTCCGTGCCCATGTCTTATGTGCACCTACTATAACCGTGTCCCCACCATTAGATATCCTCAGAAGCATTGAAATTTTTGCCACGTGTCAAAATATTTGAAAATTGAAATTAATAAAGTGATACGTGGCAAGCATCCAAGTGGGGATTGCAAACGAGATGGTTCCACTAAGGCTTTTGGCACATACCGGCTTGGCCGTATTTTGAAAGGCTGGACTGTAGCTGATTGAAAGGTAGACGTCAGAATGAACCCCCAGTTTGAAGTTTAACATGCATTGTTCGAAACAGACAATGCACTTCAATGAATGGTAAACTGGCCCTGAAAGGGTGGGAAGGTGTCAAAACGAAGGCCAGGGTTCGTCGCGTCCGACAGACCCGCAGAGATCTCCGGCGCGAAAGAAAAGGAATACCATGCGGTCGACGGTCCCTAACCGCACAGAGCATCTTACTCTCGGACGCTTGGATGCTAAACACCTGTCCAATCGGCCACGTGCACTCATCCTAACAATTTCCAGAAACCAAATGGCAAAATCGTAGCCATCATAAGAGGATCCAACGGTTTCCGGCCTCAACATCCGCCCGCGGCGCTAAAACGGGGTTAGGTGGTAGGACACCTACCTCTTATGATTTATTTAAATATTAAAATATTAATAATATGATTAGGTATGTTTTAAGCTTATTGCGTTCCTGGTATATTTTCGGTGTATTATTTTACCATATCTTTGAGCTATTTCCTGGGGACTGGCCCCACCTACCCTGTCGTGTCGATGGCCGATCGATCATCAATGATCTTTACATTTATCGACTCTCGATTCTTGAATCTTGACGATGGATAGTGTATTAATACTATGTTTTCTCTCATCTTTTGGTGCTTCAGATATAAAGGATGATGATGGATCGGATCATCGTACCTCGTTTCTGATGGCTTCTGAGACGGCAGCAACCTCGGTAATATCAAATCCTCCTGTTCCGTTTCCAAAACCACCATATCTTAAGGCTTGCAACATATCGTAAGGTTTGCAAGAAGATTTGAAGCTGCCTTTGTGTTGTTACAGAAATCGCACTGCCAAGAAGATTTGAAGCTGGCTTTGTAATATTACAGGAGATTGCATCGATTAACAGATGTGTGGTGACTTTACATGAAATTGGTTTGTTCTGCTTCAAATAGTAATCCCATTTGTTCTGTCTCGAATATTGGCGTTTGGATGTTTTTAAGTGTGGCCGTTGTGTTATTATGAACTCGCATTCAGCAGCAGATGCATACCTCTGCCATATATGAGTAACTTTAGCTGTTCAAGAACTCCATTTCTTCTGCTTCAAACATCAATATATGTTCTGTTCGAGTGCAGATTTCAAGCTGCCTTTTTAATGTTTTGAAATCGCTTTTATCAGCAGATGCGTCCGTCTGCCATATCTATTGCTTCAAACATTACTCAGTTTGTATCTATAATGTTTTGAGTGCTGATTTCAAAACTTCTTTGTATTATTATGAATCGCATTTATTAGCGGTTGCGTGCCTCTGCCATATTTAGGAAGGGGTACCAGAAATCCTACGCTCTACTTCAAACTCAGTGATGAATTCATTCTTGCTATTCGAAGCAGTTTCTATCATGAAATCGCATCATAGAACAGGCTCTTAACTCTGAGAAAGCTGTTTCCCTGTCCTCATTTTGAAATCTGATCAGGCTATAGAGGGGTTGGCGGTGACCTCTTCTCTTTATTGCTAAGATTTCTTTTATTTTTTGCTATATTCTATCATTCTTTGGCCGTTCAGGTGTCTTTGAGTCTTCTCTTGTATTCCTCTTTCCTCGAGTGAGTTGGATTAAAACGTACTTTCAGAAAAAAAAAACTGCCGTTTTCCGTGTTTTGTTAACTAATGAGCTCGATTCAAGGTCTCAACCTCTCCTCCAATCTCACCGTTCTTAGCAAGAATGAAATGTATCACTTTCCATTCTTGTTGATTTCCTTCACTTTCCATTTTTTCTTTGAACTTTTGAAGTTACGCAGCCTTTTGATGCTCTTGGTAGCAATGTTTTTAAAGCGCAAGTGTCTCAAGGAGACCAAAGCAGAAAGTAAGGAGCTATCTTTGTTGGATCTACCGGATCTTCCTATGGATGAAATTCTCAATCGTCTTCCTGCTGCATCTCTTCTTCAAATGGCAGGTGTTTGTAGGGAGCTCAGAAAAAGATCCAAAAGCGACCACCTCTGGGAAATCCTTGTTGCTCAAAAATGGGGTGAGCTTGCAGGGCCAGCAGCTTACTACAAGAGGCAGTTCATTGCTTCCAGACAGCAGGACATTGGGTTCACAATAGATTGGAATCCAAGTTCTCTGATAAAGCCTTTGTTTTCTATATGGCCCTTTTCAAGCTTGAACTGGCATAATGTCACACATTGGCGAATAAAATCTTGTCATCCTCCCCTTGACAATCTTATGGCCTGGTATTGGGCACTGGAGAGAGGCAGTGTTTGGTTCTCGGCTCAGGTTTACAACCGTGAGGTAAAGATCTACATCAACAATTTTTTTCTGAACCAACTATGGTGTAGAGCTTGCTATTGAAAGATTTCTGATGGACGCTATTTGGCATTTTCTGCTCATCCTTACCAAAATCACGTCAACATACATACCAAATTATGTGTCTAGTTTTAAGCACCATTTGGTCTAGGTCGTAGATGCTTGTTGGAAAATAAATCAATCAATTTGCTGTATCCGTTTCTAGCATTTGTTGAAGTGACTAAGATTTTTGCTACTATGTAACAGCATGGACATGTTGGATTTACATTATCATGTTACGATGCTGACGTATGCTATGACCGACATACAAATACTTTCTCTGCAAGGTATCCGCTGCTGACTCTCACTACTTTTGTAGCTTATGGTTGTTTTGCTATTTGCTTATTATTATGTCGTACAGTGAAGCAGTGTTTACTTCTTCATGGTGTCTGTTGGTTCGAGATTGAGCCTTCCCAGGAAGCTAATATGACGTATTCGCAAGATGAATGCTTTGGTACATAGCATATTGACCATTTATCAGAGATCTGAAATGAAAAAATCCATGTTTGTGTTAAGAGGCTAAGGAGAAAATTTCTTGATGACAGGTATCTGCCACATGGCCCACGTACTCTGGTCATTGAGGAGGGTGTGCCTTGGGACCGATTAAGGGCTCCTCCAGTGGACACACCTGCACATAGCCTGCACTTCACTGAATGCTTGGACGAATTGCAGCCTGGAGATCATGTGGAAGTGCAATGGAGGCGGAATAAGGAGTTTCCTTATGGTATGTTGCTTTTATGTTTCATTGATACAACTACGTTCTGTTTGAGCATCTATCTGTATGTCTTAATTTTGGTTTTCTTCCTGGTTGCATCTATTGCACTGTTGGGGTCTCCCAGTTTTTGAATCGATGATCATTTGGCTTCCAAATCCTGCATTGAGGTGCTCGTGAAAAAGTTTAAAACTAATCTTATAAAAAACCCACAAAACTATTATGGAATCGGTAAAAGGTTAAAATAAAACCTTAAAACCTAAGATTTATACCTAAAAGCAGCTGATTTTGAATCTAAAATGAAGCAGTAAAAAATGAATTTCAACAATTGGGCTGTTTGTATTTGTCGGTTTTTTGCGAGCATTGGTTTCAGTTGATGGTTTTTTAAGTTTTCATTATTGGCTGGGGCATGACGTCTTGATGTCTCTACCTTTGTCATTCAATATAATGTTTTGACCATTTAACACCGGTACTTATAGGTGGAACATTTGTTGCAGGATGGTGGTATGCAGTTGTTGGTCATAATGACGGTTGCGACAGAAGTAATCAACTGTGTCAGTGCCATCTGGATGGTATGTGCTGTAAATGGCATTTCTCTATGCTATGCTGGTAGAACTAGCAACTAATAGATAAACTTGCAAATGCAGAGGCCAAGTATTCAGGAAAACAGAGTTATAGTGGTCATTTTAAGGTAGCTTTGCTGTTTCAGTGCACATTAGAGTTTTGGTTTGCATCGAGTGAGTCTAGTGCCTCAAATTCTGAAATTTTGTTCCATGTAATCTCTTTGCAGATACGATTTGTCTGGAGTTTAATCAATATACACATTGGTCAAGATGGAGAAGGGCTGCAATTGTTCGAAAGAGCCATCATGAAGTGGGTAATGAAGCTGAAGGCTTCTATGGCGGTATCAGAAAGTTGAAAAAAAAAGAAGATATACTTATCTGGGCACAATTATGGCCAACTGAAAAACTTGAGTAGTTTCAGAGAAACTTGTGCAGTAAGTCTTTACAAGGATGTCAACTTGACTGACACATTCTTGACATTCAGCTGCACTCCCTGAACTTCAAATTCAGAGAAGGATTGAATAGAGTTAACCATTGCTTGCCTGCATTGTGTGGGCTCTAAATCAATAAAGTAGGAATAGGAGCATGATTATTGTGCTTATTGTTAGATTGCCTAGGCCCATGATCTAATTCTTCCACCATTAAGCTGCTTTAGTTAAAGCAATGTATGATACAATGCAGCTAAGGATTATATATATTCAGGGTGATTTCACACACAGGGAGGGCCGTAGTGATGCTGAGTCATGCTTACCCCGGCCCCCCTTTTATCTTTCTTCATGTAGATTTCACACACAAACTTGCAGAGTGGACTTTCATTCTCTCTCCTCTTATCTTATAGCAAATTTGCATGTTCTTTGACCTGAAAAATTCAAATCTGAACTTCTTCTGAAAAAGAGAAGGTAGGGTTTAGTGCCTGGCATGTTCATGTACCCCAATGCATTTTTTTTATATGCCAAGTCATCTCCCACATGGAGGCCCTTACTTTTGTATGTGTATTGGTGTAATGGCTTATATATATTTTTCTCTCCAATGAAAGTTTAATTTTTTGATATATAGACATGCCCGGTGGGTGTGTGAAAATACCCTCATTTTCAGACAAACATGACCAATTTCCCTTTTCTTGGTGGTATATAGTTGTATTAACACGGATAGTCCCAGTAGGAACATGTTTGTGTTGGTGAATGCTGCACTTTTTAGCATATCTCTAATTCATGAATGGTTTGCCTTGTAGAAAGACTAATATCCATTCTGCACCTCATAATCATCTCATGGATCAGGTCATCTATACTATAAATAACCAGTTCAGAGAGAAGAAAACTGTTCCAAACAATGGTAATTTGCATACATATTTGTTTTTGTCAAGTAGCAATATTATTCTTTCTAGGATTTCTGTTTACTTTTTTTCTAGGTGACCAAGTCGGTTTTACAGCTCTGATCCTGTGTCTTTTCAAATCTACTCAAGAATCGATTTCTGCGATTTCCTTACTCGGAGATGGCAGATCCTTGTGACAGTCTTGCGCCTTGTATTGTCCTTTTGAAGTTTTAGTATTGAGCTTGGCATTATGCGTTGTTGAAATTGGGGGTTTAAGGTCACATCGCATGCAAGTTTGACATGGCCCTTAACTAAAGTAGATTCCCTTCACAATTTGTAGTTTAGAAATTTGTCTTAACAAATTTTTTTCCTCAATCTTTAAAGTAGAGTTACTACAACAAGACACAATGCCTATGCATAGTAAGTGCACCTTAGCTGACTACTCAGCCAAAATTGTATCAAGGCTCGAAGGTAGTCTTTAATAATTCTGCACTTTTCCTAATCACAAACACACGTTTTGTTTATTCGTGCTTGTTTGGATGTAAAGCTCATGTCCTTAACATTTAGATGAAGCAATGGAGTGGAGTATGATTGTTGTTAGATTGTTTTGGAAGATGTTTTATGGGTTTTTTTTGTCATGTATACCCTCCACCCTCCCACTTCTCTTTCGACCAAATGCAAGTTGCAACTAAGTAGTCCATGGAGTGACATGGGCTCCTTGCCATATATAGGGAGGGGCAAGTAACATTTTTGGTCATGAGATATTCCTTAAAAAAGTTAATTTAGACAAATGGACCAATTAGGTTGCAAGAATTCAGGTGGGTCACTTACGTTGCATAGATCCATTTAAAATTTTACCTTACAAAGTCTAAAGAGAGAGGCCTTAGAGTGATAAGGGCACAATGCCGTAAATAGGGCAAGTGAACTTTTGTTCATGGAGACAGTGCTTGTGACATGGGTTTTTTGCCAAAACCGCCTTTCTTAACCCTTGCTCTTTCAACTTAATATAAGTTGTAACCATGTATGACATGGAGTGTCATGGGTTTTTGGCCATGCATAGGGAAAAGGGCAAGTGACTTTTTGATTCATGGAGATGTTGCTCAACATGTTGCTTCAATAGGCACAATAAAAAAAAATGGACCAATGCAAAAATTCAAGTGGGTCAATCACATTGCATGGGTCCATTAACAACCACCTTACCAACTCTAAAGGGATTTGTGGTCCCTTACCAAGTCTAAAGAGGGTGGCCTTGACTCATCATCTCATTTGCAAAGATTAAAAAATGGGTGTTAATAGAAAGGGACAAAGCAATCATAGGTGTCATGACCAATAAGTCATCAACAAAACAAAAGTACATAAACATTTTTCAAAATTCTATCTATTTTTTATTAGATTTGAAAACACTTCAAGAATATATATGTTGCAATGTGCACTTACTTTGTATCTTGCTCTTATCACTATAGCCTATTGAATAATTTGTGTGAAAACTTTGGACTTTGTTGGATTGAGCTTTGTATTTATTTTCAAATGATGCCATCATTTTCCAAGAGCATCACACCTATCATTGATTTTGCTTTTAGCCAAGACAAAGTGTTGTCCTCACAAATAGCCTCTTGAAGTTTTAAGTGAGTAGTTTGTCCCTCGTTAGTATGACTTTTAAATTTGACATTATCTAAGCAATTGATGTTTCTGCGGATAACGCCTATGTTTGAATGCTTGACACCGTAATATATTTGGGTACCTTCTATCGTATTCCCCTTGTGTGGATAACCCCTACATTCGAATGCTTTGACACCATAATATATTTGGGTAGCTTCTATAGTAGCCCCCTTAAGATGAACTTATTACAAATAACATTGTGAAGAGACATCATGTGAACATACTCACTACTCCTATTGCATATAAGCACCATTAAACTTGTAAGAATCCATGAATATATTCATTTTTGCAAGTAAAGACTCCTTTGTACTATATCAAGAGCTCATTGTATGCTTGAGTATTCCAATACAAAGTGAATCATGACACTCATCATTTCTGGTCTTATCTTGTCAACTTTTTGCACACACACTTAACACTATTGAACATAAGTCCATTATGGATAAAATAATGATTTCCTATTTTTTTTTTCATCTATTTGATTCAGCTAAGCATTTTGTAATCTAGTTCCATCACTCAAGCTTAGTTTGTATCATTGACATGTTGGAAATCAATGCTCAGCCTTAAATCCTTTTGTTAATGAGCATCCTGAAAAGCCGTCTAAAACAAAGATTTTTTTGACCCTGGGTCGGGTCGAATTGATTCGAAATTTTTTCGACCCTTCACTAAATTATTCGGGCATGTTCGACCTTGGATCGGATCGGATCGGATCTAATTTTTCTAACTCTGGAAAATTTGACCCTCAACATATTTTTTGACCCAGTGTCTCTTTCTCAACTCTTTGTATAAAATCCGACCCTTTGTAATTTTTCGATACTGTCGGTTAGAAATCCGACCCCAATGACTTTAAATTGATGCTTGCCAACTTTGTGCATGCATTTATGGCATAAATGCGGTTGTAATAACTGTAGGAAATTCAGTTGTAGATACTTTTAGTATATCAAACTTAGAATCTTCATCAGAATACTTCTTCTGACATTCCGAGTCTGACTTTAATTAATCTGTATCAAAGTTATCACGCTCAACAAGCTGTAAGTTATAACTTCATGCCATTGTACTCATTGTTGATCAAAATCATAGTGCAATTTGTCCTATGTTGTTATTGTTCTATTGCGCATTTGTTTGAATCCTTCGTTTGAATTATTTTGTTGCTAACTGTGGCGCTTCCGATCGACACATCTACCTCGCTCCCAGCTTCCGCTCATGCCCACTGATTTTTTCAACATGGTAATAGAGCGGGCATCCAAGTAATTAGCTTTTCATTGTGGATTATTAGTCTTGTTTCTATCATGAGGTACATCAGTTGGCAGCACCATGTCCTCCATGACATCTCTATCTTCAAAAATTCTTTTTCTTCAAGGAGCAACTTGAATCACGTACTACCATTTGGGATCTGAATGATCGGGGTGAAAGACCACTTGTAATTGATCGATGTGACCATAAACATTGACTTGTAGTTAATATCCATAGCTATGTTACAATATTCTGAAATCGTTGTTACTACCAACGATCTCGCTCAACCCCAGTGGATTCGTCTTCTCTAATCGAAAGGCTCGATGGAGGGAACTATCATCTCTGGAAGTTCGAAATGAAGGTCATGCTATTAGCCAAAGAACTATGGGACGTTGTTGACGGCACAGAAGTCAAGCCAGAAGGTGATGCAGCCATTATTACCAACTGGAGACTGAGAGATGGCAAGGCATTTGCCATTATTACTCTCAATATCAAGGATACACAGATAATTCACATACGAAATGCTCAAACAACCAAGGAAGCATGGGACATCCTAGCAACCACGTACGATATCAGGGATGTTACTTCCAAGTTATACTTGAGGAATAAATTCCTCAACTTGAAGATGTCTGAAACAGAAAGTGTTACAAGTCACATCAACATTTTCAAACATCTTACGGAGCAAATGGTTACAATTGGCTCAGTCATTGAAGATTCCAATGCTGTTATGACTCTATTATCGAGTCTTCTTAAAGCCTATGAAAATTGGGTCATGATAATTTTGACCCAGGAGCAAATTACTCTATCAAAAACAATTTCAATACTTCTACAAGAGGAAATCAGAAAATCTGCATTCTCCTCAGGCTCAAAGTTGGATCCTCAAATTCTATATTCAAAAAATCAGAAGTTCAGATCCAAAAAGAAAAGCAATATGCAGTCAGGGTCGAATTTTGGCTCAGGGTCGAATTTGGCCTCAAGGTCGAATTTTGGCTCAGGGTCGAATTCAGGCTCAGGGTTGAATTCCAATTCTTCATCCTTCCAACCAAAGCAGAAACTATTATGCAGATACTGCAAGGGAACTGGACATGAAATCAAAGACTGCAGAACTTTGAAATTTAACAATGAGAAAAAGAAACAGTTCCAACAACAAGCAAATTCTGCTTCAACCGGTTTTTGGACCCAGCAGCAAGACGAAGATGAAGCAACTTTTATTACCAAGGTCGGAGAATAACAAGATATCGATTCTTGGTATCTTGACTTTGAAGCTTGACTCTGGAGCAACACAACACATGACTCGCCATCATGACTGGTTCAAAGATTATAAATCTTTCACCCACTCTTGAGTTGTACAACTTGGAGACAACTCATCACATTTGATCCAAGGTGAAGGAATAGTCAGGGTCGAATTTTAGAACGGTAAAGTGAAGCTGCTCTCCAATGTTCTCCACGTACCAAATATGACTAAGAATCTGCTCTCAGTTAGCAAAATCATTGATTCATGTCAGAAGGTCGAATTCGATGCAAACGGCTGCACAATACTTGACAAATCTCGAAAATTTCTAGCTTTCGGAAAAAGGAGTGGCAATCTTTACAAACTCAGCCACTCTTACTCCTCCAATAGTCAAGCTCTTCACACTTCTACTTCCGAATCATCTGATATGCTTTGGCACTAGTACAGGATCTGCCTTTAGTCAGCAAGCCAACTTCTCCATGTGAAAGCTGTATAATCAGCAAGCACGCTAGAAGTCATTTTATTCCTGACTCAGTTCATACTTCCAAATGTACATTGTGACATTTGTGGTCCGACCCTACCCAAAGAATCAAAATATTTCGATACCGGATCGACTCGACAAATTTGTAATTTTTCGATACCCAAAATCAAAATTTTTGAAACGGAATCAACTCAGAAAATTCGTATTTTTTCGATACCCAAAATCAGAATTTTTCGATACCCAAAAACTCAAATTTTTCCAAAGACTCAAATTTTCCAAACACTCAAAGTTTTTCCAAATGATCGAATTTTTCAAAGACTCGAATTTTTCCAAAGACTCGAATTTCTCCAAAGACTCGATTTTTTTCCAAAGACTCGAATTTTTTCAAAGACTCAAAGTTTTTCAAAGACTCGAATTTTTCCAAAGGATCGAATTTTTCCGACCCAACGTTGAGCTTGGCAAAAAAGGATTGTCCGACCATGGATCGGATCGGATCGATACAGATTTATTCTGACCCTTTGTATATTTTTGACCCTTTGTATATTCTCCAACCCAAAGTAAAATCCAACCCTTTGTATATTTTTGACCCTTTGTACTATCAACTCAGAATTTTTCCAAGGGCTCGACTTTTTCCGACGACTCAATTTTTTTCGAAGACTCAATTTTTTTCGAAGACTCAATTTTTTTGGAAGACTCGAATTTTTTGAGTATGTTGGTCCATTGTGTACTGTCATGTATTTTTGTGCTTTGTATGGGTTTCTAGTGTTTGTGATTTTTCATTTTGTAGGATTTTTTTTTTTTTGCTAGTAGGGAAGGTAAGGGAGAGACTTAGTATCAAAAGGGCTTTCTATTGGGATAAATTTTATTTTTGAATTTTTTTTTGGTGTATATGCCTTTTTTTTCGAGCTCTAAGGTTCTGTCAAGATGGTGGCTTGGTCGAAATTGCAATCAGAGATCTCGGTCTAGTTGAGATTGGAGTTAAGTGATCCGGTTGAGATCTGAATGAATGCACTCGGTCGAGATTGGAACCAATGCCCTCGGTCGAGATCTAAAACAATGCCCACGGCTGAGATCGTAACCACAACCTTCGGCCGAGATCGTAACCACAACCTTCGGTCGAGATTGTAACCAAAACCTTCAGTCGAGATCGTAACCAAAACCTTCGGTTGAGATGCCAACGGAGGGGCTCGGTCGAGATTGTAACCAAAACCTTTGGTCGAGATTATAACCAAAAACTTCGGTCGAGATTGTACTGGAAACTTTCGGTCGAGATCGTAACCAAAACCTTCGGTCGAGATGCCAACGGAGGGGCTTGGTCGAGATGCCAACGGATGGGGCTCGGTCGAGATGCCAATAGAGGGGCTCAGTTAAGATGCCAATGGGGCTCGGTCGAAATGCCAACAGAGGGGCTCGGTTGAGATGCCAACGGATGGGGCTCGGTCGAGATGCCAACGGAGGGGCTCGGTCGAGATGCCAACGGAGGGGCTCGGTCGAGATCTGACGATTTTTTTGACTCGGTCGAGATTTGATGTTTTTGACGACTCGATCGATATCTGACGTTTTTGGCCACTCGGTCGAGATCGATCGAGATCGGTCGATTTTTTCAACTCAGTCGAGATCTGACGTTTTTGGCGACTCGGTCAAGATGGCGTGGAGACCCTTCAGTTGAGATTTGAAATTTCTTTTTTAACACTTGCGTCGATCGAGATGGTAACGAAGGGGGAGTCGGCTGAGATGGCAGCGAAGGGCTCGACTAAGACGGTGACGGAGGAGGTCTCGGCTGAGATGGGAGAGAAGGAGGATTTGGTTGAGATGGTGACGAAGGGGCTCGGCTGGCCATCCACGAGTACTTTGCTACATACGTTGCCCAACCTCAACACCAAGGTGGAAGAATTTACAGTGGCTATGGATGTGGAGGACATAGAATCGCGAAATGTTCTCACAAGGGCATGTATACACCCTTTTGCTGAGAGTGTGGCTATGGGCATTGCTACAAAAATTGCCCACTGAGACCTGGAGCCATTGCACCATTAAACTTAATCACATTGCAATAAAAAACCACTCCAAGAAGGCTGCCTTGAAACACTCCCCTTCCCTATATTCTCGTACTAATAGTTACATGAGCACAAAAGCGGAAAGGGGGAGGGGGGGGGGGGCACCATATCCACCACCATCAGTATTACTGGCTAAAGATCAACCTTCTACGGCAGGACCATATCCTAACGCCAAGGAAGAAGGATGACAATATCAGAAAATCCGCCATTAGATACAAGAAGCCCAAGTAGAGAAAGCTGCACAAGCCAAAGTAAACATGCAGTACCTCAAGCCTCAGAAGTCCCAGTACCAACAGCAAGCTCACCAGAGAGAACATATCTAAATGATTGTTTACACCACCAGGAAGTACCCTTCCAAATGGCAGAGTCTGAGGTTCCTCAAATAGAACTTCTTACAAGTCTATTGACTAACATAATGAACTTATCCCTCAGAAAAATTCTTGCGAATTGCTCCACAAGCAAAGAGTATTCTTACAGAATGGTTAAATTCGGAACCTCTTAGCATCTAATATGGAGGCATCCAATTTGCCAATATTCTAGAAGGATACACAGATGCAGATTGGGTAGGGGACATTGATACCAAAAGATCGACTTCTGGATTGTATTTTTATACAATCAAGGCCCAATCTCTTGGAACAGCCGAAAGCAGACCTCAGTAGCATTATTATCAATCGAATCAGAATACATTGTTGCCACAAATGCCACTAAGGAGGCAATTTGGCTGAGGCACCTGCTAGTAGAAATCGACCTTGCACAGTCACATCCAACAACCATTTTCTATGACAATCAAAGCATTATTGTTTTCTCTCTCTCTCTCTCTCTCTCTCTCTCTCTCTCTCTCTCTCTCTCTCTCTCTCTCTCTCTCTCTCTCTCTCTCTCTCTCTCTCTCTCTCTCTCTCTCTCTCTCTCTCTCTCTCTCTCTCTCTCTCTCTCTCTCTCTCTCTCTCTCTCTCTCTCTCTCTCTCTCTCTCTCTCTCTCTCTCAAAATCCAAAATTTCATTCACAAAGCAAGCATATCGAAATCAGATATCATTATTTAAGAGATAAAGTGCAAAGCAAGGAGGTATCATTAGTCTACTGCAAGGACAAGCTCTATCAAAGGAGCATCATCTCAGATTCAACAACATGTTAAATTTGAAGATCAAAACTTTCCAGGATCCACATTAAGGGGGAGTGTTGGATTTCAATGCTCAGACTTAAATCATTTTGTTAATGAGCATCATGAAAAACCATTCAGAACAAAGATTTAGGGTCGGGTCGGATTGGTTCAGATTTTTTTTTACTCTTCATTAAATTACTCGGGCATTTTTTACCCTGGATCGGATTGGATCGGATCTAATTTTTCTGACCCCGAAAAATTCGACAGCATATTTTTTGACCCAGTGTATATTTCTTGACCCTTTGTATAAAATCCGACCCGACGATACTGTCAGTTAGAAATCCGACCCCAACGACTTTACGTTGATGTCCACCAACTTTGTACATGCATTTATGGCATAAAGACAGTTGTAATAACTATAGAAAATTCAGTTGTAGATATTTTTAGTATATCAAACTTAGAATCTTCATCTAAAAACTTATTCTGATATTTCGAGTCTGATTTTAATTAGTTTGTATTATCGTTATCACGCTCAACAAGCTTAAGTTATAACTTCATGCCATTGTACTCATTGTTGATAATAATCAGAGTGCAATTCGTCCCATTGTTGTTATTGTTCTATTGTGCATTTGTTCTATTGTTCTATTGTTCTATTGTGCATTTGTTTGAATCCTTCGTTTGAATTATTTTGCTGCGAACTGTGGCGCTTCCGATCCACGCATCTAGCTCGCTCCCAGCTTCCGCTCATACCCACTAATTTCCGACAGCCTAACATCAAATATTCAACAATATCTGCTGCCCACTCAGGTACTGCTTCAACATAAAACAATGCAACATCTGGTAATTCATCATCCACTTCAGTGTTGACTAGTGCTGTTGGTATTTTTGAGACATGATCGACAAGATAATGTTGTTTATCTTTTCGAGCCACAACTCAAAAATCAAATTCAGTTAGTAATAGTAGCCCATTTTGCAATGTGTCACATATTGCATGTCTTGTTTACTAGATAAAGCAATGGTTGTAGAATGTGTCATCATTAAATAATGTCAAAATTTCTTCACAAAAAATACCAAACCAAACGCTTCTCGTTCCGTTGCAGAATAATTTTTCTCAGGATCAGTCAGCTGTCAACTAGCAAATATGATAGGATAATCCTTTTTGTATTCTTCTGGCGGCATCAAAACTGATCCAATGGCATATTTTGATGCATCAGTATGAACCTGAAATTCGATTGTCTAGTTTGGAGCTCGTAGAATCGATGTAGAAGCTAAGGCTTTCTCCAATTTCTCAAGTGCTTCCAACGCCTCGATCGTCCAAATTGGTACAATAGTCAACTTATAGAGAGGTTGTGCCAAGTCCGCAGAAAACAGAATGAATATCCGATAATAGTTTGCATGACCCATAAAAATATAAACTCCTAGAATTGTTCCTGTTAACTCCATAATGACCTTGATTTTGGAATAATTGGTAGCAATTCCATGTCTTGATATCACATGTCCAAAAACAACTCCATGATGAACCCAAATCTGACACTTTTTTGGATTTAAGATAATCTGATACTTGCGACAAGGTTCAAATACTTTGTTCAAACGATCCAAATGGTTTGTATCAGCACTATGGACTCCAAGATCATCCAAATAAATTTCAAGAAATCTCTGCAAATACTCCTTAAAAGCAAATTGCATAACTCATTGTGACAAAGTTGGTGTATTATATAGTCCAAATGGCATTACTTTATAAGCATACGTTCCCCATTCTATTGCAAAAGCTGTTTTATGTCGATACGCGGGTGCGATTTAAACTTGGTTATAACCACTAAATCCATCCAAAAAATTGTAGGCTTCTGCTCCAGCAAGGCGATCCAATATGCTTTCTGTAAAAGGTAACGGAAAGTGATCCTTGCGCGTCACTTTGTTCAAGGCTTTGAGGTTCACACAAATTCTCATCTTCTCATTTTTCTTAGAAACAACAACAATTGGAGAAACTCATTCAGTATGCTCAATTTCATAAATACAATCCACTTCGAGTAACCTTTGTAACGCCTTCTTAATAAGATCAGTGACATTCGGATTACAACAATAGAATCTTGTCACTTTTGACACTGCATCAGGTATCAAGAGATGGTAGGAATTCCTTTTAGATCCTTGTATGTCCAAGCAAAACAATCTTGATATTTAATCAACAACTTCCTCGATGCTTAAAACTGTTTTGGGGTAAGTTGTGTTCCAACTTGAACAATCTTCTCAACCTCTCCTGGTTCAGCAAGATTCATAGTCTGAGCCCTAGCTAGTTCATCGTAAACTTCTTGTGTTTCTAGCACTTGATTCTCAAGTTCACGATGAGC
The DNA here is from genome assembly GCA_029204225.1 of Diphasiastrum complanatum. NCBI lineage: Eukaryota > Viridiplantae > Streptophyta > Lycopodiopsida > Lycopodiales > Lycopodiaceae > Diphasiastrum > Diphasiastrum complanatum. The sequence continues at coordinate 35,673,455 of CM055098.1, forward strand.
TTTTGTGACATAATAACAACATCATCCAAGGTATAGCGTTCGAAATGATTTGGCATATCATGTTGGACTTCATCTGATTGTTCTTTTTCAAAAGGATTAATTTTGTATCTACGTTTAGCTTTCTTGGCAGGAATCGTTCGTTCGAGGAGGTGATCACTTTCTAGAAGATGAGGTCTTTCTATAAGTTGAAGACTTTCTAGAAGGTGATGTCTTGCGAGAATTCTGACTTGAAGAGTCATCTTTGATCTTTTTTTTATCTTTATCCAATAAAAGCGGTACATCTTTGGTTCAGCTGTCGAAACTGCATCTCGTGATGAATTTTTCTATTTCAGAACCGTGTTTTGCTTAGCTTGCTTTTTCATCATTGGTTCTGTATTCTTTTCTTCCTTCAATATAACTGCTTTTGGTTGTTTTATTGTTGGTTCATCGGGAATATCGTGAACTCCAACCCTTGGAGGATCCATATGAGTTCATCTTCATTAGCATCTGGAATTGGATAGGTTGATATCCATGCCACATTCATCATATTGACTAGGAATGTGATCGACATATCCAAAGTACGATCAGGCATATGAATGTCACTCAACTCTGAATTGTCATCTTGTTGACACATATATCCTGTTGTATAATCCACAATTGCAAGAGCTTGATTCCAATTAACATTATCTGTTTGAGAGTCATAGTGAACTCCCAAAGCTTTCATTGGTCCATCACAAGTATGATCCGTTGTTGAGAAATCATCATCTCCTTTCTGGACTACTGAGTTAATTTTCCAACTTATTGGATCAACTTTAACTACATGTTCACGATTCTCGAATGTGATTTTTCCAGTTTCCCAATTATGAATCACTTGCGCAACTCGTAACCATGGACGTCCCAACAGAAGATAAACAGATTGTGCTTCTAGAAAGTCCATGACTACAAAAGTAATGACAAACTGAACTCCAGCAATCTTGACATGTATGTCTTCCACTATGCCTTTAAGACGCTAATCAGCTAGCTTCATAGCAAAACTTGCAGGTTTCATCTTTGTAAGACCCCATTTACTACATAGTTTTGTTGAGATTAGATCAACTCCTAAACCTTCATCTATCATGGCGATATTTCTCTGCTCACTATCCCAAGTGGCCCCTACAACGAGTACTTCAATTTATTCCTCAAAACCAGCACAAAATAGTGGTTCCTGTTGGATTGTTGGTTCAATATGAGTCAATCACTCCGCTAACACTTCTTTTGCTTAAGGCACCAACTTAAGAAATTCTCCCAATGTAATATCCATCTTTCTGGAAAGAATATTCATGATCAGATCTGTTTGTGGCACTTCAAGTTCGGTCATCTTGAAGGGTTCTTCGCATTGGTGCAACTAAGTATTAACATATGTTTGTGGATTATGTAAATTTGATGGCGGCACATGTGAAGAATGAATTTTGACTGTAGCTTTAGCAGCTTCCAGTGCCTCCTCTTCTTGCAAATCTTAAATCCACTACCTCATATTGTTGTATTTCTTTTTCTCTGAGTTGAGATTTGAATATACCCCTGATGCGGTAGGAATGTCAGTAGTAGGCACAGATTCAGTAGGTGTTGAATCAACAACTCCTTTCTGCTTTAAGCTCCGGTAACAACCATCAACTATAAGGGAAAGCTCCTCAAGATCCTGCCTACAAGACAAACACAATGGAGAAACCACTCAACCAAGTAGAAGCAACCAATCAACTCTAGAAGCTTCACCCCCAAGCCAAGGATTAGGAAGCATGAAAGTAGAGTGAGTTTGGCCTCCTTATATAGAGCCTAGAACCACCTGTGCACATAGTCATGCAAGGTCCTAACTCCTCTATACATAGATTCATCTAGAATAGAGTCTCTATGCATGGATCCTCTATTCATAGAATTGTTATTGATAACTTTACACATGCATACACTGTCCCAAACCTTGTACTAACTCCCCATTTAGTGTGTTCTGGGCCTCACAAGGATATTAGTTACTTTCAAGTCACGTCCAGTATGACATGGCATAACTAACAACTTGTTTCATTGGAGTACCGTGTTCTACTTACTGACAATAGATTCGTAGAGAGTTTAGGTACATACAAAGCATTTGATAGTAATTTGAATTGATAGGCTGGATTTCAATCTTATAGTGCCTTCACCTTCGATAGTGTGTGTGCTAGGATGAATGTATTTCTTTGTACTGCAAGGCGTATAGGAGTGAAAATGATTAGAATGACTGGTTATATGTTGAGTAGCTCCAAAATCGAAAAACCAAGAATTATCCAATAGTGCATTTTGGTCTTTGACCATAAACACTCCTTCGTCCATGTTGAGATCAGGAGATGCTGTGATTGCATTTGCATGTTGATCTAGTTGCTTGTTGGCATTCTTCACTTTGAGCACCCTACAATCCTGAATCTCATGATTAGTGCGCTTGCAATAGAACATCTTCTTCGACTATGGATTTGATAATTATTTTTGACTTTGCGTCGGTTTCTAATTTGATGTGGACTACTTAGAGCTTTTCTGCTTTTGTTGTTTTGAGCCTTTGTTGACATATAGAGCATGAAATGATGAAGTCGACGAAATGTCTTGACTTCTTCGATTATCTTCTTGCAACAACATAGTGATCATATCTTACCAGAATTAACACTATGTTGCTGCAAGAAGATAATTGAAGAACATAGTGTGTTGATATGATCATCACCCAATTCTCATATGTAGAGAGCTCTGGCAAGCTTGAAAGCAATGTCATGATTGTGTCTTTATCATCGATGATCGATCTGACAACAACCATCTATTGCAAGAGATTCTTAAACTGGTTAATGTGATTCTAAAGTGAATCGTCATTCGACATCTTGAGAGTGAAGAATTTTCTTCTTAGATGTAACTTAGAAGTTACCTCTCACATCATATAGTGAGCTCAGGATGTTCCATACTTCTTTCAAAATTTGAGGTTCAGATATTTGAGAATAATAAGCACAAAAGCTTTACCATCCTTCGACTTCCACTTTGAGTCGGCTGTGTCATCTTCAAGCTTCACTTCGATACCTGTGACAACATCCCATAACTCGTTGGCGATTAGCAAGGTCTTCATCTTAAATTTCCACAAGTAGTAATTGGATCCATTCAGCTTGTCTATGATAAGACAAGCTTTACTTTGAGAATCCATCTGGAACTTTAGTCTGTCGATAAATCGACGACATTAAGAATGATGTCGTGCTGCGTTACAATTGTAAATCAATTATCTGATACTGAAATTTGATACCACAAATTGAAGAATATAATGCTGTGAAAAGTATCTAATGATATCGATTTGATATCACGAAAGATATCAAGTACTTGCAAAATGGTTAGGACAAGTCTTTAGCTTCATAACGAGTGGAACAATAACTGTCTTTCATCGACATGGCCGAAGTCTTTGACTTTCAACGGAGACGTCGATATGTCGGATGATGTCCGATATGTCGCCTGTTGAGCGATTCTCGAGTATTTCTGTAGACTGTGTAGAAACACGAAGAGAACTGCAAAATTGGATAATAAAGTGGATGAAGATTAAAGATCGATTATTTGGTTGAACCACTCTAATAAGTGGTAGAACAATAGAAGTTGATACTTAGAGCATGACCTTACCAGCTGATTGCCGGCTAGTAATACCAATGAGGTCCTGACAACATCCTCAAAAGGTGTGTTATTCCACATAAAACTACCCAGATTATATCATTATCACATGAAGGCATGGGTGGTGGTCATTTCGCATTTGACATAACAATTCGCAAAATTCTACAATCACGATGTTGGTGGCCGACGATTTACAAGGACACGGAAGAATATCTAAGGAAATGTGATGTATGCCAACGAGCCAAGAGACCCACTAGAATTAATGGTGTCTGTTGCATCCAATCATGGCTCAAGCACCATTTGAGAAGTGGGGATTGGACTATATTGGTCCCATCCATCCAGCAGCGAAAAGCTCTCAAGCCCGATATATCATCGTGACTACAAATTATCTAACCAAATGGGTAGAAGCCAAGGCTGTAAGAGTGGTTGATGCAAGGACTACTATCAAATTTTCATATGAGCATATCATTGTGTGCTATGGATGCTCGGTTGAGATAGTCAGTGACCGCGAAAGCCATTTTGTCAATGAAACCATCAAGATTCTATTGGAGGAATGTTTCGTGATCCATCGATTCAGCACGCCATATTATCCTTGAGGAAATGGGCAAGCAGAATCATCCAATAAGATCTTGTGTAGAATCATTACAAAAATAGTCGAAGCTAGCAAATCTGATTAGAGAAACTAAATTTCACAGGCGAAGGTCCGTATCGTATCAAGGAAATCGTCAATCCTGAATCCATGGACCTTCAACATCTAGAGGAGACTCCGTTTGATACACCCATCAATGGTAGCCGATTACATAAGTATTGGCCACCATAGTAGCATTGATCTAGCCTGATAATGACATATAGATAACTTACAGATGAGATCCTACACTAAAACAGTCATTACAACAAGATCCAATGAGCATCCAGATTCACATGGGATAAAAACGATAGCAGAACATCATTCGACAATAGATATCCTCTGACAATGTAGATCAAACTTGAAAATCTTCGTCAAATTTAGCAAAAAAGAAGGGAAAAACCACTCAAACTGATGGATTAGTTATTTGTGAAGGAACACTGAAAAAGAGTCTTCTACGAGAGTTCAATCAAGGAGAATCTTCAGAACCTTTGCATGCCATTAAGATTATTGAACCAAACTTTGCAAGTAGCATAAATGAAATCAGAACAGTCAAATTGACCTGCCTATAAGGTTGGATTCTAAAAATTTGATAACAAGAGAAAGTTGGGCGAGAGTTTACTCTCTATGAGAGTTGAACCCTCGCATGGACTTTAGAACCTTCGCAAGGTAGGCAAAACAGCTTCTGAACTCTCGCTAGCTTCCCTGTGGTCTTAAAAAATTTATGAGAAAGGACCTTGTAAAATTTGGTATGGAACTAAGCTGTGGAAAGTGAACTTCTTCTAATATGCACTCTAATTTCCCTCTATATAAGCAGAAAATTTGAGTCATTTGTCACTTTGCCTAGCGAAGCTCTTGCCAATTTTCTATCTGAATTTCCTACTCTCTCCAAAGATTCCAAACTTTGCACACATCACTCTCAGCCTCTTATAACACTATATCCAATTCCATATCTTTCCATTCCACTCTCGTCACCCTGAAATCCACCATTTCCTAATTTTTCCATTTTCCGCCTTATTTGCTCCCCAATCCATCTTTTTCAACCAAACCTGACCAAACCACCTTTCGTCCACTACCCGTCGACATGGCATCATCCACCGATCCCAACAACCACCCTCTAGCCCTTATGATGAAACCGAAACCACTCAGATCGCCCGCCCCAATGTCTTTTCTGCCACCCAAATCTTCAACTTAACAACCGCCGACTCCCAGACTGCCTCGTGGATCCAAGCCGCCCAAACCCTCTTGGAAGTTTTGGGCATTTACCCATAGCTTTTCACCTGCACCATATGTCTAGACTTCATCGTCGAGGCCTTCGGGACTTGGGATGAAGATAAATCTAGATTTTACATCCAATACCAAGGTACCACGCACAGAGTGCGTGTGAACCCAGCTTCACTGGCTACCATCGGGGTTGTTTCCAGTGATAGACCAAAAGCCTCTCATCGCCAAGCCCCTGCAGCCATTTCTCCCTTCTTGGACTCATCAAATGCCTCGAACTCACACAAATGACGGGTATTTGATCGAAGGCATAACCGCGATCATGTCCTCCAAGTTGTCTCCCACCTCATGAGCAACTTCATAGCCATTGGAAGTCTGCAAAGTATCACATCTCCTCTCTTCTCCTGCACCCATTGGCAGAATCCCACAAGGAATTTCCAACCAACACAGTTGTGCCCTACGATTGGCACAACTTTGTGATTTTCAAACTAAAGAGGGCAATTCACGCCAAAAATTCGTCGCAGGTCCACTTCTGTCCGCCCTTGTTGTCCCTCTCATCGAAGAGAAGGTTCGTGGATTTCACCGATCCCTCGTCCTCCACAACCATCCCCTCCACTAGCCAACATCCCCCCACCCTTCCCTCCGATTCATTCTCAACCAAATGCATGTGCGGCGGAGCCTCTTCCACAACCTCTTCCCCATCTAGCAGCACCCGTCGCCATGCCACCACCACCACCACACCTCCTACTGCCTCTTCCACAGCTCCCCTACCTTCTACCATTTCTTCCACGATTCCTATCCCCCCTCCTTCCACTACCGTTCTTGCCACCCTCTACATTACCATCGCCTCCTCCATCCCACTCACCTCTTTCGACTCCACCGCCCACGACACAATGTCCGCTCCCCCCATCTCCATCAACCCTCAAGATTTCCAGTTATCTCTTGGTACCCTGGCCCTTATGGACCTCATCAATTTCACACCGCCCACCTCCCCCAACATCCTAGACACCATCATCCATTTTCCCATGCCAGATGTTGTACCCTCCTTTGAACAATCCATCCCTCCCCCTATTTACACTTCTACCATTACCCCCACTTCCCCCATTGTTCCTTCCATTCAGAATGTCAAGTTTGATAAACCATTAGATGATGACGCTTTCCAGACAACAAAATTCATCTCATCCCCTCTACGTGTCGATCCCACCGCACCAGAGGAATAACTTTCTACGGAGATCCTCGTTGAGGATGACGACGACGACGACAAATCAGGGGCTGCACCACAACCAGGCCCAATTAGCACCTCGGCATCGGTCGCTTTGCAAGATGTCACGACGTCCTACCAGCAATTGGGCACCCTGCTCAAGGACTTGGTAGATGCCAAATCGAAATTGGACGACCATGTTGTCATGCTGGCAATGAACAACACCAAATTGCGCGCCGAGCTAGCACACCTTCAACAAGAAAATCAAGTGGCGTAGCAACACATCCAAGTAGAGAAGGCCACGATGCTCAAGCTGCAGAAGAACGAGACCGCCCTTCAGGCCTATATCCAGGCCTTGTACAAATCCATGGTGGAAGCTGCTACAAAGGTCTAGGAAGCCACGCATTCACCGCAACAGCAGCTGGCCTCGCCGCTCCAGGCCCAACTGCGCCTTCGGCTCTTGGTCAAATTACTCGCAACATTGATTTTTTAATCACTCCTAGATCTTGAATAGATTGGACACCTTAGCCTCATGTTGATACATAACTATCCACCTTATGACCACTAGAATAGTTCAAATTCTTATAAGAGTATAGATTGCAAAAGAATTGGACAACAACATGTGATAACAAATAAGAAAGTCATAGTTTATAAATTGCTACCTGCCTAGAAAATGTAACTTTGGTACGTGTAATTTCATTGAAATACATAGATTTACAATGTTGTAGTGAGTGTGATAAGTGGATTCGAAGAATCCCTTATAATTTAAACGATTACACCAACTTTGGCTCGACACCAATCATGGCTAGGCACGTTTGAAAGATCCTCTTGCAAGTCATGACACAAAAATGGTTTGTCATTCTTTCCTTGGCCTTTTGACAAACCTTATGGAAGAATGTAAGAGACGGTTTAGTGTATCCCTCACCCTGGTTGAGGGTGTAGGCAAAGGCCCCACCCACCCTCATTCAACAGTGTAAAAGACACCACCTTCATTCAACGGTGTAGGCAAAGGCCCCGCCCACGCTCATTCAACGGTGTAGAAGACACCATCAAAGTGGAGAAATAGTCATGCCACTTTTTGATCTTGCTACAACACCATTGGAAGAAGATGAGTGTGACCAATAAGCTTTTGGAAAGAATAAGCTATGAAAGAAAGGATACCTTCTTTTTTCCAAGAGTGGTGCACTTGGGCTTTGAAAATGGGTTGAGGGTGGCATAGAGCTCATCCCATTGGCCAAGTTCCTTGCTTGCAAAAAAGGTTTGGAGAGAGAGAGAAGAGAGAGAGAGAGAGAGAGAGAGAGAGAGAGAGAGGTTTTTTTTTTCACGGGATCGCGAGAGAAGGGAGAAAGGGGAGCAAGCTAGCGATGAGACAGCGATCCAGCACAGCTCTCTTCTTTGATGTCCATCGCCCTCCACCTCCTCCTCCCCCTCCTGTTGCTGCTGCTACTTGTCAATGATGGGCAACTCTAATGTGAGGGAAGCGGCGGACAAGCTTAGTGGCGATGCAGACGATCTACAAGGCCCAAGGGCTGCGCATTCCTCGCATCCGTATCAGCAGCAACAGGGCGGTGTGCATGGGCAGCAGCAGAGACTGCGTGGCTACCCTCATCATCAGCAGTCAGAAGGCGGGACGGGTCGATTGAGCCACGCAGGTTCTTCAGAGTCCATGGGCCATTTGTCTGACAGCCCTGGAAGCTCGGCTCGCTCTCCTCTCATGTTCACACCCCAGGTAAGATTTTTGCTTATCACTTCCACTCTTCTGATTAGTGTGTTACTCGCTAATCATAGATTGGTTAGTTTATTACTCAATCGTAGATGGATGAATTTCATCCTCTCACCTCCATTTATGAGAGACATGTTCAATCATGGATCAACTTGAACTATTGATTTATTGGTGTGGTATCGATCAACATGAAAAGTATTGTGTAGATGATTTTATCATTGCTCTTTTCGATCTTTTCTCAGTTGAATGACCTTCACACACTTGATGTTACCAATTCAGCATCAATTTTCATTAAGGCGGGTCTAGTGTAGCCAGTCTAAGCTTGTGGTAGATCCTCTAACTGAAGCATTGTAAATGCAAAAATCCTAGTTTTTTGCAGAGGACTACGTCCGTCTTTTAGTGCATGTCTTGTGTTTACTTTTCATGGAGCTCAATGATGGTTCGGTAGATAAAGTCTCACCTGATTGAAAGTCACTCCAAGGTAATAGTTTGTGATGTGGGCTATAGTAGCCAAGCTAGATTGCCTACATCTATGCCTATGTTTGCAAATTTCTTGTCCAATATGTATGCACTGCACAAAAAGTTTTGGTTAGGGGAGCTTGTAGAGGCGACACCTTGGCTTCAAGTGGTCGATCTATACATCTCCCATTATTGCACATATGGGATGCATTTATTCTAAGCCTTTATCTCCATTAAATTGAACAAAGCAAGCAGCTAATCTACAAGATATGTATTAAAAAACATGTGAGGCCATCCTAAAGCAAACCATGGGCATGCCTAGTTCCATTCTCTAAGCTTGTACACATACCTAGGTGGCATTTTTGTCGAGGGGCATGTGATGAGGGAGGGGATTGTCTAAGATTTCAATGTTGATCATAGCTCCTTGTTTCTTTTAAGATTGATAATGACATTCCTAAGGTACTTTAGGGGGAGTACCTAATAGAAGTGAAATGGCATTTGAGAGAACATTGCAATTTTTATGGTCACTAGTATATGTGAGATTTGGTAGGTACCAACATCTATAACAATGTATGGGCCGAATTAAATTTTGTTTTGAAAGTGCCTATGCTCTCCTAGATTGTCCATTTTCCTTCTCATTGCCTTAAAAAGCTTTGAAACATTCATCAAATGATATAGGTAGGACATGGTATCAAAACGATGGCTACATGAACTATGCTAGAGCTTTTGAAAATCTTCTGGCTATTTGGAGCTCTGATTGTGATGTGAGTTTAGGTGTTTGTTTGTCTACTTTCTAGCAAGTCCTTGCATTGTTCATTAGTTTATATGGAATTCAGATATAAGACCGACTTTGTTTTGCTTTTCCTTTTGCCAATATGGGCTACTCTTGTGAAGAAGTCATAGAAACACCGTATTCAATTTCATGTAATTATATGGAAACTACTAATATAGGCGTGTTTGGAAATTATGCAGGTACTTTTTTTCACTCTTCATTTCCTTTGTATACCTTTTTCTTGTACCACAAAATGCAAATTGACTGGCCTTGGGCACAAATGACCTAATTCAGATTCAAAGTTGTGAATCTATCTCGATTAGATCGTCATTCGATGAACCTATGGTTTTGTGCCTTCTTGTTGTATTAAAGGATTGGGAGCTTTCTTGAATAAATTGTACTATTTTCAGGATACACAGTTATAGCTAGATAGTGCTTAGCCATGTGCACATATGGAATTTGGGAGAACCTTAAACATCCCTCTTAGGTTGGGTAAAGTTGGTATTGGATTTGAGTATTTGTCAATGTCAAATGAAACTTAGGGTGATCTCCATAGTAGCTTCGGGATTTGGATGGTCCTATGCTTGGGTGTTGAGATGTCGACTTAGAGATATATGTGCAATGTTGTGAATTTGGAATCGGCAAGTAAGGGGCCTAGAAGGTAATATCAAAGCTTTCTATTGAGGATTTGGACCATGTCCAAGATGAATCAAGAGCAAACTGATTTCTTAAATAATCTTAAACAAGGTCAAAATTTGAACTTACAAACCAATGCCATAGTTTGGAATGTGCTTCTAGTTTGACTATTGAGATTTGGCCAAGAATAATGCAAGCTTCAATTGCTCTGTGATCTGGACTACATTTGGTCTTGGACACCTAAATGGTGAAAGTGAGAGAGTTTTTGAAGACCATTTCAAGAGCAACATTGCCAAGAACTTGATTTGTGGCCTTCTTGGTGCATGAGTTTGTAGGATGTGGTAATATAGAGCTTGTGGAGCTTTAAGCTCAAATGGATTGCTACTAGAATGTTGATTAGTTGCTTGCTTGCAAAGCTACTTGAAGCACATGGGAGGTTTGTTGGACGTTTGCGATTAGTTTTGAAAACTTATTTGAAGGATTCTCACACACCCAAGGAGCAGATAATATCAAACCTAAGATCAAAGGCTCAAAACTTTTTGATTAATTTTGGCGAGAAAGGAGTCCACATGCAAAATTGAAGACCCGAGACAGCCAAAAAGTCAAAGGAAGTGATTAAAAAATGGAACCCTCTCAATATCCCTTAGTGCATGGAGAAGGGACACATCTCAAAGGATGGTATAGAAGAAGGATATACACTGTAGGATATCTTACAAATCAAGGACATCAAGTGTGTGATTTTCTCAGAAGTGTCTTATACTGGTAGTATTGCATGTGAAGGCTTTATTTTACCACGCAATGTCTAGAACTTGCTAGACTAATCAGGAAATAGACTCTAGGGTTTGGTAGTTCATGCTACCATCAATCTCTAATCACCATAATGAAAAAGGGTGCCACAAACCCTAGAACCACCATGCAAGGAGAGAGCACTCTATTGTCAGGAGAGAAAAATTACAACATACATTGCTTCACATACATTTTGTGGAGAAGGGAATCATCACTATGAACTCAAACCAAATTTGAATAGCTTGAGGTAGCATAATAATACTTTTCTAGGACCCACAACATAATAACAACAATTTTGGCTCAAACCTATTTGAAAAAATGTTCGAGATTCAAATTTTTTTGCCCAAAAGATGGATTATTCCCATATTTTGTTTTGAAATTTTTTGTATATTTTGCAGATTTTCACATCTGGTCTTCACTACAATGTTTGAACTGGAATCTATTTTGAAATTTGTCTCTTTCTAATTCAAATTGAATTGTGACTATGAACCATAGATTTTTAACATTGATTATGAGATAGATTTTCCCAGTAGCATATTGACATGTGGCTTCTTGAACGAATGACTTGTAGACCATCATCCCTCAAATTTGACTAGCTTGAGTTTGACCTACACGCACATGTACTTTGGGCCTGGTTCACTTATTGACATAATTCATCACCTAGGCCCTCTTTACATAACAAAAGTATGTCACGTAGACTTGTTAAGAAGATCTTTGTTACTTTTTCGATTTTCCTTCCTTAATACTATGTTGTTCAACACAAAAACATTATCTCACATGCTATTTATGCACAACATATTTAGAAGCTTTGTACGAATTGACTTTGATCCACTTAAAAGCACGATATATCTTCCATGCCTATATGCTCTAAGTGTCTTCTGAAGTTGATTTAGCATCTCAAAGCACATAATACTATAGATGCCAAAGTAGCCTGAGTTTTTCATGTGTCCGCCACATATTTTCCCCTGATTATTAACATCAATAAACTCTTGCAACCATTTGTCGCGACTTGTTGTGAACACACCAATGGGAAGTCCAGCCAACCAACTTGGAATACCCGTCTTATATGTTAAAATTGTAAAAACCAGCTTGTAGATTCTTGCCACATGGCACCATCTTGGTTCACCAAGTCTCACCATTTCATGTACATAGTTAGGTAAGGATTAGAAGTCAAAGGAATCATTTTTAGATAAGTTTCATTGGCATTCCTTGAGCCCATCATATTGCTCACAGATGCAAACACACTTTAAATTGACTAGTTGACATTGAACAAGAAGTCGATGCATGTGAGTACACAATTTGTGATCATCATTTTGTGCATATGGCAACCAATGTTGATTTGCATTCTCTTTTATATCGTGGTTTATACCGAGAGGTCTTTTTTTTCATCAGTCTCGGTATTACCCTCGATTAGCAGAGTGAACTGGAATGCCTTTGGCCACCTGGACCCTCTATATAACCCTCTCTATAAATATCTCAAAAACAAGTTTAAATTTGGTAGGCTTATACCAATGTCAGCCTCGGTATACCCCTCAAATTAGCTTCAGTATTCCGATGTATGTTCTGAGGCCCTTAGTGAATTTATAATCCTCTCTATATCCCTCTCTATAAATATTTCAAAAACAAGTTCAAATTTGGTAGGCTTATACTGAGGCCAAACATCGGACCCGAGGCTCGAGCATTCCGCTCCCCCCGCAACTCATTTTAAAAACTATCTTTCAAAGAAATACTAAAAAAAAACCTTGGTGATCGTCCGTCCTCTTGTAGTGGGAAGTGTCGGACGATAAAAAGTTTTTAAAATCTAGGAGTGATTGGTGAGATTCGCCACCGACCCCATGACTCACCAAGCTCCACCTACCAAATGGATAAGCATGCTTGCATAGGGCATTGGAGGATAGGGTTAGGTCTACAACTAATGTTATGAAGCCCTAATCCTCAGATCTGAGATGGATAATAGCTCTTCTTGTGGATTATTTATCGTACACACGTTTTGAGAGAAGCAAGATTGGATGACATTGTAGAGTCTTGGAATTGAAGGGTGAGTTGAGTGATGAATCCTTGGATGATCTATGATCATTATGTAGTGATCTGAAGCTAATACATTATGTTTGCTGTCCACACGCGTATCAGGTCCTCATAATGATTACTTTTGTGTGAATGAGAGTGTTGATGTAGCAATTACCAATCTAGGAAGTTTCTAGCATCAATTTAAGGTGCTAATCTTGATGTTCTTGATGAATGTGCAATCCTGAATGCTTGAATGTACTTTGTGGACATTATTAGATCCTAAGAACAGACTTTTTAACATGTTTTAAGAGTTGTATCCAAGCATTCACTCATTTTGATCACAACAAATAAAGTTTCAAAGTGCAAAATTGTTGATTTTGAAGCTAGAATCAATCTCAATGGGATCTTAAGCCTCTATTCTTGTTTATAATCATTATTTTAGTACTTTAGCTTCAAGAGGCTTCAGCCTATTGTGTGTATGGCTCAAAAATCGAAAGGGAATAAATGTTTGAGATGGTACCAAATTAGAAAAATTTGATGCCTTGTGGCTAAGTGCCCTTCTAGAATCGAGAGCTTGAAGCATAGAATTGAATGCAACTCAATTCAAGGAATTCCAACCATCCATTTGTGAGTTCTAATTGATCTTTAGGCCCTTATTGAGCCCTAGGCCTGGTGATTCTCAGATCAGATCCTTACTCATTGATTGACTAATTGTCAAAGTCCCAAATTGCTTGTATATCTCATTTTTTGTCAAGTAAGAGAAAAGATAGAAATCAATTTGACTCAAAACCAATTCAAATCTATTCCAACTCTTAGGATAAGAGTGAGTCTATTAGGGGTGATTGGATTTGAAATTCATGCTCTGAGTATGATTATTAGTGTCCATTTCTTACGGATTTTGGCAAAGTCAATCATTTTCAAAACTCTTGAAATTGGTGGTGAGTGTATCATTTTTAGTGAGCAAGACCTTTGTGGATCAGCAACATGTTACATCACTTTCTATCATTACAAACACGTGTGTACTTAGTGTACAATCCTTGCTTTAAAATGGCATCAATTGGATCCTTTCTTTCAGAAGCAAGTGAAAGATTAACTTCATCTAACTGTTCCATTTGGAAATTTAGGATGGAATCAATTCTAGTACTTCAAGATCTCATAGATATAGTGATGGGGATTGAGTGTCTTTTGTCTCAGGCCCTACAGTTTAGGTTGGATGTCAAACGGTGACCATATGAAGTGATCAAATCCCAAGTCATAGGGGCCCGCATGCTTAGATTATAAGTTATGATATCTAATAATAATCTAGAGGACCAAAGCCCAGGATATTGTGCATAAATGGCCTCCAAGTCTCCCTCTTCTTCAAAAAGACAATGTTCTTAGTGGAGCTGAAAAAATCCATGAAAAGTTGAGAGATGTGAAGAGCCTTAGAAGAAGGCATAAACGTTGAAGATCAATGTTGAAAGTGATAAGGCCATGTATGCAGAGAAGAAGTGTGAAAAATTCTAGGAGAAGCTTGAGTATCTCATTGAGGGCTGAGTTGGAAAACTATAAGATAACTTGATAATTGCTTTTGAATCAATCTGGATGCAGCCCGAAAAACATGTTCGTAAGCAATCACATTTGATCCCTAAATTGTATGCGTGAAAGAAGCTCCCTGACTTGCAATTGCATTCCATGTGCAATCCAATGTGTGGCCAAGAAACACAAAGATTAGTTTCGTTGGAAGGGTTTAGGGTATAGACAAACCATCTATGATATGAAGCATAGAACATTAGGATCCATGTTGCACGTTCCGCTTCGGATCGCGATCCAAAATGCGATCCAGGAAATCCCTTTAGGGTTTCTCGGATCGCAATTTTTTTGTTTTTTTTTTCAAAAAGCTGCCAATATGGGTATCATGTGAAAGGATTTCAAAAGAGCATTTGTTGCTTGGTTTTAGATGGTTAGCCCTATTCACTTCAATCAGATACTAAAGCAAATCGTTTTTGCAGACATGCATTTGCAGATATGTTCATTAGTTATTCATTTCAATTGTATCTACTTCAATATTTCTGCTATTCATTTAGATTGTAACCAGCGGTGGATCCCTGCCCAATGAGAAAAAAAATTGCAATTTTTTTTGTGATCCGGGACAATGTTTCTGGTTGCGGATCGCATGATCCAGATCGTCTTTGCAGTGGATTGCAATTCGCTGCAACTCAGATTAGGATACATATTAGTGATAAAGTTCAAAATGTTTCAACACTAGTTGTATGTGCAATAGCTTAGAGTTGTGAACATTAAGTCTAACTAAACAGCAATGTATTGGTCATTGATCTTTAATTGCTGGTGGTAGGCATTGCTTTATGCTCTTGTGGTAACTGGAATGCAAATTCATAGAATTATTCAACTCATGGTTTTGTTTTTTTTATCTCATATGAAATTTGATAAATGAATCTCTTCACGCTTAACACATTGAATTGGAATAACCTGTGCACACACAGAGAGTATAATCTACTTTATATCAATGAATTGTGGGAAAGAATAGCCCCGATTTTTTTTCTATGAAGTGAGCTGCTCTCAAGATCTAAAGGGAAAAAGGACACTGGAATTTGCTTGTATCTTGCAAATTTAGTCCTACCGGCCATGTAGTTTCACTTCGATGACCGCGTTACAATGATTCTTTCGAGTGAATGGCTTTCTAGTCTATAAGCAAGATCTAAATTTAAGAAGATTTTTCAAATCTTTGTAGTCTATTCATGCACATGGTGTCTAGTACCTACCTTTTGTTTATGCATATTGAGTAGAAAAGTGTCAAGGCATCATTGAAATTTATATTGTTTCAAAGTTTTTGTTAAAAGTTATTGGAGTTAAACTTTTTCTATGTTGCTAACAATATTATCTGATCTAAATTTATGTTTGTTGAGAGATGTAATTTACATACTTGCTTCTTTATTGGCACTTTTGCTTTCGAGCACAACGATACAAAAGCCAGTGGGTTGTTTTTGCAACTTATCAAATGGAAAGTTGTCATTTTAGGGCCTAGTAGTTTGGTAGTTGTATTGTAAACATAAGTAGTTGTTTCAAAAGCGGGAGAGCACTTGGAGAGGATTGTTTTAAGCAAATTGATGTGCTTACAATATTGTTATCCCCTAGATTCAAGACATCGGACTTTACTAGACAAAGAACAATAGATGAAGAATGAATGATACATCATACGTATGAAGGTCGCTCTGTAATTTCCATTTGCATGGGCGTTAATTCAATTGTACATAGGGTCATAGTCAATAATTGTTGAAGTAGGTTAGAAGAGAATATGCTTAATGACTACTTTTCATTTTTAGTTTGGAAACTCTCTTAACAGATACCAATGGTACCGATTCACAAAGAGGACGAATTTTCTACTGGTCCATTTCACAGTGGAGTCTATGATTCACAAGCATACAACGATCATGGTGTTGAAAAAGGCATAGCAACAATGATTGTTTGGAGCCATGGAGGCAACGAGGTTTTTGTAGAAGGTTCATGGGATATTTGGAGAACAAGGTTCTCTCTCTCTCTCTCTCTCTCTCTCTCTCTCTCTCTCTCTCTCTCTCTCTCTCTCTCTCTCTCTCTCTCTCTCACACACACACACACACACACACACACACACACACACACACACACACACGTGCAATTTTTTATCTATAGCTAATGCCAATTTTAAAATGTCGAATGTTTCTCATGCAATTTGGACATATATACACACTAATTAGAGTTTGCTTCGTACGACCCACTATTGGTTGATTGTATATCATGCACAAGGACATACATATAGACCATGGTGCGCTTCATTTTTAACTGACATTTGGACGGTATAGTTCCGGGCCTTGTGATTGGATGTTTTTATATGTTAGTAACTTAGTAGAGTTATTTATAAGGTGTATGGTCTTCATTTAGACTGTGGCCCTCATTATTGGGGGATGATGATTTGAAGACTAGTTCCTTGGTTCAAAAAATAACTTGATATTCAGTTTAACATATTGTCGTAAAGCTGTAGTGTACATTCAACTTACACTATCATATTTCCGTGCTGTCATTCAATATTCTCATGGAGATTTTAGTATTTAGAGCACTTTCCGACAATGTAGAATTGGGATCCACATTCTTCAATGTTTATATCCATCCTCTAAAGAGCTCAGGATATCAAACTTCATAATATGAGAAATGAGAATTTGGCTTCTATTTAGACTTAGTTAGGAGTATCTTGGGAGATTCCAAATGTGACCTTGTGGTGTGCCCATTTAAGGGCATCTATAATTATAAATAGCTTATCCAACTCAATTTTTTTAAATCTGAAATGGGGCTCTAGAATTCTATTTGTGTAAGAGAGTGGTAATGAACAGGGCATCAATAAAGGTGACACCATGAATGTATAGGAAACCGACCCCACAAGTTCCAGGCACTTGTTAGTATACTATAAGGGAGAAATAAGCTATAGAGTCAGTATTGTTGAGCAAAAAGATTAAAAGTAACATTGCTAAGGGACGCAAACCAGTTGGCACCAAGGATAATATCATAACGTTCAATGGGAATAATGTGAAAGTCGGCCTTGCTTGTTAAATCACCAATATGGTACGGAAGAGCAGAAAACATAAGGGTACTTTGAAATGAATGGGAATTAGCAACTTCAAGACATGAAGGGAATGGAGCTGTAATAGGAAGAGCATGAATGTGAAAAATGAGATGAGTCCCAAGGAAAGAATATGTACTCCTAGTATCTACAAAAGCAGTAAATTCTTTGCCCGTAATATAGGAGTGCAAGTGAATATGACGAGCACCAACCTTACCCACTCAAATGGCATAGGCAAGGTGAGCAAGGCATTTAGTTGGACTAGGAAAATCCTTAGTGGGTGCTTCATGTGTACTTAGTTTCATTAGTATTGTGACTGTAGTGATAATAAACAATACTAGGAGGTGCATAAGGTTACTTGTGATTGCGTGCTAGATGATATGGACTTTTACACTTGGTACGAAGCTCGTGTATCTGGCTGTTGGATCAACAATGAAAAGATAGGATGTGGAGAAGTCACAAAACAAGGGGTAAAATTGGTAAACAATGGAAGATGTAGTTGGTGGAACTTGGAAGTAAATTGGACGAAGAAGAATGAGATCTAGATGTGGGAATAGAAATCTGATTGGAATACTTATGTTGGAGTGTACTAGCATGTGACATAGTATGAGATAAAGATATGGGACAAAAAGATTCCAAATTATAACAGAGTACACCTCTGAGATCAACAACGTTTCTAGAAATAACTATCCGCAGGTAGCTTTGAAAGAGTCTCAGAAATTCAACAAAATGCTAACTGTACCCATTTGTTGAAGTGTGTGAAAAAGATTTGTTGATTGTTATCCTAGTTAGGTCAATCATAGCTTGTTAAATAGCAATGGTAAAATCAGCCCATGTGTGGTGGTAGACCAGTCGATCGATTGAGTGTGCCTCGGTTAGTAGGTCCTGCCCATTCACACAACAATGAGCACAATGCAAGTAAGGAAAGGATCAATATTGGCTAGAAGTTCAAACTCTAGAACTCTTAAAATTTGGCTTCAAGAATCAAGACCTGAGACTATAAGCCAAGTTACAAGTTTGAACAAATCACAATACATTATCCACAATTGGAACTCGTAATTGAGTTACAGTTAATAAAGTGTTTTTATTGAAGAAGGTACATAAATCCTCCTTCTCTTGTGATGTAGGTGGCAGGTTTGGAACTTCTATCACATCGATGTCATCTGGATTGACCTGCACTATATCCCGTGGCCAATTTCAGGCCTCAATGAGTTTAGGTGTCACAAATCATGAGTAAGGAATTAGGACTCATTACTCAAGAATCATGAGTCATGACTCGAGAATCATGAGTCATGAGTAATGACTCAAGAGGCTAGAGCCTCAACCAATGCTCACAACTTTTTATTTTCAATTTTGCTAATAGCAATTACAAACCGCAAACCGCAAATGACTAGTGAGCCTTGAGACTTGAATCTTTGTTGGATTGACAATACTAAAGAGTAAATAACATTCACATGACTATACTTTACCTACATGCGCTCTCTTGCATCTTTCAATCTCTTCAAAGGCCACAGGTTGGTGTGCACGCACACCAACCTGTCTAGTTGGAACGTGGTGAGCTTCTTCCTCCTTTTTGTGTGAATGAGTTAAAAAACACTACAAGTCCTCGCACATATGATTGTTCTGCAATCGTGTGAGAGGTGTTGGACTGCAAGCTTTTGCAACCTAGGAATGCTACCATTTACAATGAACAAATACATGTCACATGGATGATGATCCATAAGAAACTGTAAACAATAGAATGCTACAACTTACAATTTCGAAGCATACAATTTTGATAGATCATAGGTCATAGTACTAAGTTCAAAGCATAGACTAGTTACTAGGAGATTCAAGAGTGTAAGGTGTTCAATGCTGAAGAATCAAAATTCACATGTTGCCAAACTTCATTTAGTAGGTCACACGCTACAACATTCTTGATCTACGAAGGGCCATTGGATATGTGAACTCTAAGGCCTCATTCTTGTATGTTGGGAGGTCATCCTATAGTACGTCCAGCTCGCCTACATTAGGAAAGGCTTGACTGATGTAGGCAAACCAATAACTGTTTTTTCTTTAGGAAGGTCAGTACAACTTGGACTCTTATTGACCTTCCGTATTAATGTTTAGGCAATGTAGATTATAATTGACCAATGATCAATCTGAAATATTGGCTTGAAAGTTGGAACTTCGGAGTCCCACCATTGTCATGATCCATACTACATAGTAGACACATTGATGGCTTGAAACATGAAAGAAACGATGAAGCAATTTTAGGGCTTTTTTTTTGGGGGGGGGGGGACTTTATTCTAGCCTTCTATCAAAAACATGTGTTTTTGTACTGCCTAGGCAGTGTAGATGTTAATTAATCAATGATCAATCTGTGGGAGAGGATCGGTGAACTAGTTTTAGGGGTTATTTTTTTTTTCCAAGATTTTATTTCTAGCCTTCTATCATGGCAAAAGTACACTAATATAAGTTCTAACTTTCAACACTAATCTCAAAACTAACACTATACTAACTTCTAAGTTCTCTCTCCCTCACACTCGCTTTCCCTACCCTTTTACTCCCTGACACAAGAAAAGAGCATCACTAAACACAATAGAATTGTTCAAAACCCAAAAAAAATCAAAAGAAAGATTTAGGCTTTTATTTTTCATTTTAGTAAGCCATTCATTCACTAAAAATCTGTGTCAAATGGCATACCTACTACATCATTACAATTCACATGGCACATGCATATCTCCAATTGCTACTTTAAAGAATTCACTTGCTCATCCCTAATAAGCTTGAACATGTACTCACTTGTCACCAAGGTGCCAGGTGCCAGTCTTAAATGTGTTGATGGCTCTTGAAACCATCGTGCCCATGCACAACAAGACACTAATTTATTGATAATATAGTGCTTTCGGTCATTGCTCCAACCATATGATATAATGATTCATCCAACCTCTTTTAGGACTTCCTAAAGGGCTCTAGCTTTTTCTTCATGGAGTCTTTCCCAATAGTCAACTCCTTAGTCCTCAACTACTCTATGCCTTTCCCCTCCCACTTCGATGATACAACTCTCATCATCTCCTTCCACGCAGGGGTCTTTGCTAGTAGGTATAGAAACATCTCCTAATAGCAATGCTGAACATACAAATTCCTTGATGGCCTTGCCACTATAGTGTATGTGGCGCACATTGTAATAGATCAAGATCTAAGGAAGCGGGATGCGCGTTCGCGTCCGCGTCCGCGTCCGGTTTTTTTTTTATAATTTTTTTTTAAAAAAAATTAGACTTAAAAATTTTTTTTAAAAAAATATGAAGCCAGGGGTGCGTCCGGTGGTACAGACATGTCCGTTTTTAATTTTTTTTAGGGTTTTTTTAGTTTAAAAAATATATATATATATATATTTGGACGCGTCCGACCCCGCGTCCGACCCTCATCCCTCAAGATATAAGCACAAATTTGTAATAGCATATCATTGGCTGATGTGATACTCAGTTGATAGCTTTTGCAAGTGATTGTGATCTTGATTTGGATATGAATATCGTATTTCCAACATATAGTAATGGCCATGAGTCTGTAGTACCCTCCTATTTATCTAGTAGCTTTTGTGATTTTGTCTTTCTTGGACAATTCAATATGGCCAAGTTCTTATACAGAAGGCTTGCAATGTACTCTTATGGCATTTTTATTGTGATTATTGCTGGGTGATTATTATTTGACAGTTTGTGGTTCGATTTTTCACTGTCCATGATATTTTGTGGACATATTTATGACCACATGTTTTTTATAGTGACGATTATTTTTCTTTTACATTGCATCTAGTGCATGCATATTGATCTTTATAAAAAGAAAAATAGACCTAACTTAAAAGTCATTTTTTTTGTATCTTTTGAAGACATTGATTGTTACCAGTATGTTGTCTTTTAGTTCTTCATCCTTCGATATTGTATTTAGTTTATAGAGTCCTAGAATTTCTTAAGAGAACTGTCAAATAAATGCGACTTGGAGTTAATGCATCTACATAGAGGGATTTTGTTCATCATACTATCTATAGTTACAATTTTCTTGAGAAGCCTTGAAACAATTGTTGCATAATGCTTTTTGCATTGTTTGATTAAAAGCTATAAAATGCATATGATTGTGAATTTGACACATGAAAGAGGAAAAAAGATGGAAGGTTTCGTTTGTATAAGAGTCAAGATTGGGTCAAAAAATGGAAGCCTCTCTTAGGTGATCTCTTGTTCTAGACTTCCATGTGAAATTACAAATTAGCTACTTTGTGAACATCTGCAAATCAATTGTGCTTCTGGTTTTGCAGCAGTCAGGCCAAATATTACGGACAAGGACATCTATATGGACCATAGATGTGCAGTTTGATTAAACATCATTTGGACCATATAGTTTGAGCTCTTGGGCCCATTTTCGGTATTTATTAAGACATAACATCTTTCGATTTTCTGACTATAAGTAGATTGTGGAGCCTCATTATGAGTGCTTGATCGATTGAAGACAAGTTCTCTCTCATTCATAGCTGTGTTCCGTCACATCAAGCTGCAGGTGAAGACATCTTGACACCAGTTTGTAGATTTTAGGTGATTTCATTGGTTGGCTCCGATTCTCATTAAAGATTCACTTGTCATTTTGACAGCTCTGGATTTCTCTCATCAAATTTGTGCAGATGGAATGTCAGAAATAGAATGCTAGAATTCAGAATTTTCAAGTTTCTAGAACTTCCATCTTTTGCTGATTTCTTTTGACACTTTCCAATAGAATATTGCAGGGTTTCTCCCATAGTTAGGTTGTTGCTATATCTTTTAATGGTTTGTCAATGGGATATGTAGAAGCTGAGGTATTGGATCCACATTTTGTTGAAAGATAATATTCGAGATCTGATTGTGTCATTGAGGTTTTCTTTACAATAGACTCCAAGAATCTCTCCACAGAGTGCCCAATGGATATCTCCCAGTCAAGGAAATGACAAATTCAGTTTTTAGAATTTATTAGCACTTCATTTTTTTAATTGACTGGTGAAGTTTTTCAGGTTTGTATACTCCATAAAGTTTCCTATGATTAGGGTCTGCAGAATATATTGGTCTCTCGGTGTGAAGGATATTAAAAGTCATGTCAGGTGATGGCTTGTTTATGGTTTGATGAGCTTTATCTTGGCCACTTGGTCAATGCGATGGACAAGCTGGATCAGAGGTTTGACCAGCCTTACTCGAATTGGCATATCATTGGAGTCTCAATAGTTCCCAATCATACTATTATAGCTGCTCGTTTACTCTTGACTCCACCTAAGCATGTTTAGAGCACATTGATGCCTTGGATATTGCTTGCTCTTCTATTACTGAGGACATACCATGTGTAGACAGGATATTTGCACAAGTAGTACTTCTCCACATGCACAAATAGTCAATAGTTAGGTCGTTAATCAAAAAATGAGACATATGCCTGAACAGTTGAGAAAAGAAAGTCACATACTTTCTAATGATCTCATCAGTCTGTAATTTTTAGTCCTACAGCTCCAACTTTTGATCTACTTGTACACTTTTTTTCTGTCCATTGTTATTGTTTCTCTGCCTTTCACTGCAACATATACTGTTGATACTACACTTATGATTGTGGAACATCCATCTGTTCTTCCATGTCTACCTTCTTCTTCTTTAGCTTGACTTGAAACACCTTCCAGTGTGATGTTTGTACACATTACTCCATGTTTATCTTCTTTTTTATGCTTAAAAGATGAATAGCTTTCTATCTTTTCCCTTCTGTCGGTTGCACACATAATCCACATTGCCCCCAATCCTCTCATTTTCTGTTACCCTTGAAGCAACTAACACATCTTACATGTATAGGAATGGAAAGATGAGCGAGAAATGTCAACAAGACGAGAGGATTGAAGCCTCAATCTCAAAGGAAACCTTCTTGCTTATTCTACCACTACAGTAGTTAATGCTTATAGTCTTCAGACCCTTTATGTTTCATTCCACCTTTTGTTATGCTATCATTATATGCTCCTTTGATAGTCGTTCCAACAGTAATGCGGTAGCTTCTACATGACAATTCTAATCAAAATGGTCCCCTTACAATCTTGGTGACTGCAGATTCTTATGCAGCTTTGTCAAAGGGGTTACATAATTAATTTGTATGGTTACACTGGTCTCTGTTCTCGTGTACCGTACTATTTAGGTTACTTCTATATGGTTCCACATGGCTGTATTTGTATATTCCAAATTGTGTAACAGTGTCACCCCAGCAGTCAGCAATACTGATCCCTTTCTTTGTACATACGGCTGGATGGTATCTATTGGTATGCAGTAGCATTGCTATGTCATTCTTTAGCCATGGCCTTTATCTTGATGCTTTTATTTGGCATCCTTGGTCCACTCGTACAACATTGTGATCCACATTCAATATTGTTCCATTTTTCAAGCTTCTTTGCATACATTTTGTAGCTTCTTTGATATATGCATTTTATGGAATTGTCTTCCTTTTCGGAGGTGTCATCTTTCTCAATTAGCGGCTTCATCATGTTCTTTATACCAATATTAAGGACACCCTTTCTGAGGAGGGAGAGTTGCAGGCCAAACATGATGGGTTGGAACATGTACATGGACCATGGGTGTGCACTCCATTAGCATTGTTTTTCCCCATGGTTTGGAAACTTGGGCCCATTATTTATTTGACCATCTTCTAATATGGAGATACTTGGCCAAAAAGGAAGGATCTCAGGAAAGGCTAGGCATCGTAAAAAGTTAGTCAGAAGTCTTATATCACTCGACATTATTTTGCTATTTGCAGTGCATTATAACAAGAAGAAATTGCTCTTGCTATCTGATGGGCACCCTGGAACTGAGTATTTGATGATATCTGATATGCAGGCAGCCACTCCAAAAGTCTGGCAAAGACTTTACACTACTGAAAATTTTGCCATCAGGTGTTTACCAATACAAGTTTATAGTTGATGGTCAATGGAGATATGCAGCTGATCTTCCTTTAACACAAGATGAAATGGGCAACGTAACCAACTTGTTGGACGTGCAGGTCAGTATCAAATAAATGCCTTTACATGCAAATTTCAGTTGTATAACCTTAGGATATTCTTAACATCAAGGTCTTGTTGGTAGTAGTGATTGGCAGGAAGAGCAGGTCTCTTCATATTTCATGTGCAAATTGAAAGTAGTATATTTATGATTTAGCTAGTTTTGGAGCTTATCTGCATCGTTGCCGCACCTCCCTGAACATTAGTATATATGCATGGGTTGGCTTGTGTAGTATGCCTGAGCTAACACCCCTCTAATACTGTCCATGGTTCTTCTTGACTCGGAGAACTTTGGGTTCCTTGTCCAAGGGCAACAGACGTCATTTGCAAACATTCTTTGATGCTTTCCTCCCTCTGTTGTGTAACATTATTGTCCACAATCATTATATGAGCTCCTTGTGCTAGGGATAAAGTGAGAGCTACGCCATATGATATAACCTGTTGTCTTCTAACATAGTCAATGACCCTACTTGTGTTTTCTTAAATTGACATGCTTCTGCAGGTTAGAGTAATTGTGAAGGATAGCATATATATTTGAGGATCCTTTTTCAAATCTCTCCAAAAATCTGGAACAAAAATGGAAGTACTTTCCAAATTATGGCCCCAAGAAGCAGCTAGGCCTCAAGTGTGCTGTACAACGACTCTTGCACACGTATAAGGATAGTGCATTTTTTTATACAACCGCAAATATTACCCCCATGCAAAGTTTGTGATGAGATTCGATTTCTAATTTCCAAGGTAGCGAATGCATCCTTTGAGTTGGTACCTCCAATTGTCAAAATCTCTATTTCACAGCTGTAGATACCCCTTCCGAAGATTTTCAGGCCTCATGGAACACACTAAAAAATCAAGAATAAAAAAAATGCTTAAAATCTGAATTCAAAAAAGCGTTCTGTACACAATCTGGGCTTTATACAGCGTTGGTAGGTCTTTAGAACAAGCTCATTCACTGACGCATGTTGACAGGATCTTCGTAACTTTGGGAGCTTCTGCAGGTAACACCATCCACTTGTGAGCTCATTCACTGCTACTCTTACCGTAACTTTGTAGGTAGACTATCAATCTGCTGCACTCCTTGATAATGTGCAATGGCCAAACTCGACAACCATTTTCTGTTATGTATTCATAGCCAAGATGATAAGAGTGTGTGTGCCTTCATGATGTGGGTTTTGTTGATGGTGCCTGACTTTGTTTTCCTGGTGTGAGTACATTCTCAAGTGGCCAATCTGAAGGTCATTCAAATGTTTTAGCTTCTTGTTCAAGCCTTAACTTTAGGAGGCCTCCTCAAAAGATAATGATTGTAGCAGCTTATTTGCTAAATGGTGACTGCAATAGTATCTTTAAATCATAAATAGGTCTGTGCTAATAGCTATAAGCCTAAGCATTAGTGGAAGCAAGGCAGATCTTTGGAATGATCGATAGATAAATAAGTAAACAAACAATATACTGTTCTGGAATGTAATCTGGGATTTCCCATTAGGGTTTCCCGGCACATGCCCAAATTTTCTACTTTTGAAGGATTTTCTTGATTGCAATTGGTTTTTAAGTATTTTCAATAGTATTTTCATACTAAATTGTTTCGGGCCTGAAAGGCACAATATGGAAGAGGTTTTTTTGGGTGGATTCCAGCATAAATGATCCAGTTTTTTGGCACAAATAATCAGGTTCTCCGCTTAAGCAATTCCTGTTCTAAAATTTGATGTCTGGAAAGCAATTTCTAGCAATCTGAATTTGGCAATCAATGAACTCTGACAGGTATCAATAAATTATTCTCCCGGATCTGCAGCCTATTGTTTTTTTAGTCAAAAAAATAAATACGTTTCTGACAAATTTTATGAAAGTATGTACAGAACTGTACGTGCCCGTCCTGTATGTGATGGAACTATATAGAAGCCTGGCATGTTGAGAGAGAGAGAGAGAGAGAGAGAGAGAGAGAGAGAGAGAGAGAGATCATGACAGAAAAGGGAACAATCCGAGACAATTTTATTGAAGCCCATCCTTTACTTGTTACAGGATTATGTTCCAGAAAACCTGGACAACATTGTTGGGTTTGAGCCTCCGCGATCACCTGAAAGCAGTTACAACAATCCTTTTCCAGGTCAAGATGACTATGCAAAAGAGCCTCCTATGGTACCACCACATTTACATCTTACTTTACTTAATGCCCCACCAGCGCTTGACGCTCCTGGTGCTCTTCCTCGACCACAGCACGTGATTTTGAATCATCTTTATGTGGAGAAGGGCAAAAGTTCTCGCTCTGTACTTGCTCTTGGCTCCACACACAGGTACCGGTCAAAGTATGTTACTGTTGTATTGTACAAACCTTTACGCAAGTGAGATCGAGAACCTGATCTTGAAATTTAGTTGTCAACACTTTTAAGCTTGCCTCTCTTGAGTCTTGCAACAACCAAAATTGAAGGTATAGCCTTCCTCCTTTTATTTTCCAGTTTCTCAATATAGAGAGGGCTTCAAGCTTTTTTGTTACTTGCTCAGTAACTACAGATACTGTTCAAAGCTTCATTGAGAATGATCTTCAAGCCAACTCTTGAGCATTTGTGCGGGCATTTAATATGAAGCATCGACAGAAACAAATTATTTTTCTTGTCTGTCTTCTTAAACATTTGGAAAGTGGGTTCAATTAATGTGGTAAATACATTCGTTGGACGTCTATATATTAATGCTTTGAATTTTATTGTAGTTACTATCTCTTCTCACCATGGATATTTTTGAACCCTTGATGGTTTTGATGTAGCATCTGAACATGGATTCAGATTTCTAATGTACTGGCTTTCCTGCTAAGATTCTGCATATGGGATGGAATATTTGAAGTTTGAAAGTTTTTTATTATGATCCAAATTGGTAAAGTGCTCAAAATAGTAAAGTGATTGTTTTTTAGATTCTTAGCAATGTTTCATGGGTCCATTTCTTACGTCGTTTTGAAACAGGAGGTTCAGGTTCGAAACGGGAATTTTTTTTAGGGTTTTTTTTTTTTTTGAAAATGTGTTTTAATGGGTTTTTTAAGGTTTAGACATGTCATAGAAAGACTAGTACCAAGTAGATACATCCAATTTCATGAGAATGCTCTAGAGAATGCAATTTCAAGAAGAGAAACTATATATGGTGGCTTTCCTCGGTCAAAAAAATTTGCATTTTTATAACAGTCGTTTCAAACGTATGAAACGCGTTTCGAAACAAGCTCGTTTCGAACGGGGCGTTTCAAATGCGTTTCTTTGTTCGAATCGCGTTTCGATGAAACATTGATTCTTAGCCTTGCTCTTGGACCAGCCCATCCGTGGGCAAGGAATGCAACCTAAGTGGGCAAGCCCATGAACTCAAGCATGCTACACCATCACGTAATGCGTGGGCAAATTTATGGGCTATGACAAGGGGCTTGGGCTTCCATGATTTTTGCCACAACTGAAGTGTACAAACTGTTGAAATATTTTATCCTGGTTGAGAGGACATGAGCCATTTCATTGAGTGTGTCGCGAAGAATTACAAAAATGCATATATTTTGAGACGAAGCTGAACGCAATAAAAGATAGTATTGATTCAGTATGAAAACGAAACAGAAGTAAATGAGTACAATAAGTTGTGGATCGAAGCCACGTACTCTACGTTATCTCTGAGCGGCTGAAATAAAAGTCTGAATTAAGCACAATGCTGATTAGCATTAGCGCAATAGCAATCTCTAAAACAACTCTAAATAGTGAGTAGAATGCTCAGGAGTATTCAAGCTCGCAGGCTTGTGAGAGAGAGAGAGAGAGAGAGAGAGAGAGAGAGAGAGAGAGAGAGAGAGAGAGAGAGACCTAACTATTTAAATGCTTGATCGTAAGTTGATGGATCGGTTGTATGAATATGAACAATTATATATACCAAGCAATTAGGTCGTCAAATGCGATCGCTAGTTGGCTGGTGTCCGTTGGCATCCATCTGGTTCCTTGTCATTGATTGCTAATAAGCGATGGAAATTGGCCGTAAACAGTCTATCTACATAAATGAACCAAACTGTCTCTTTTGTAGAATTGAACTAAAACAACCACAAGTGCTTTGCCCAGATCGGTCATGTCGAATTCGGAAGATAGCATTCTTTTGGTCTCTTTTATCAGATCGGTACTGTTGCTGAAAAGCAGTGTATCGTCCACGTATAAAGTGATAATGATAAAAGATTGATGCACTATTTTGAAGTAAACGTTTGAATCTGAAGAGCTAGGTGTGTAGTCGTGATCAATAAGGAACGTATTGATCCTTGAAACCATGTTCGAGCAGACTGCTTCAAGCCATAAAGTGTCTTATGGAGTTTACACACATAAATGTGTTTACCCTCGATAATATAACCTTCGGGTTGCACCATGTACATGTCTTCTTCGATAACTCCATTGAGCTATGTTGTCTATACATCCATTTGATATATTTCCAGATCTACTGCAGTGGCAAATGATAGCAAAAGTCGAATAGAAGAATGCTTGACTACTGGACTGAAGGTCTTAGTATAATCGACGTTGTATACTTGAGAAAATCCTCTGGCAAAAAGTCGTGTCTTTCTCCTGTTGATGCTTCCATCTGCATTGTACTTGACTTTGAAAAGCCATTTGCAATCAACTACGTTTCTGCTAGCAGGTAATTCGACAATTGTCCATGTCTGGTTCTTAATAAGAGATGAATACTCTTTATCCATTTCCAGATATATGAATCAGGCTGACTAAGTGCCTCTTGGACAGGCATCGGTTCCTAAACAAGGTAGGTTGCAAACTCGTCGATATACTTGTGAGGTGGTCTGCTAGTTCTTGATGATCTTCTGGGTAATAGAGGAAGTTGATCATTTCCATCATACTGTAGTTGCTGAACTGCAACATCATCATCTTCTGATTTGTCGTTGATTTGTTGCTCGTTTGAAGTAGAAGAGATTAGACCTTCAATGGGAATAGTCGACTGAGAAACTGGAAAGTTCAATATGTCAAGAGAATCTGACAGGTCGGCTACATTGGGACTGCCTTTTCCTTCGAGGTCTTAAACCTGATCTTCGATGAAGATGACATCCCAGCTAGTGAATATCTTTGACTCAATGATACTCTGGAAGTCGAGCTTCTTCCTGAGATCACGAGGAATTTGCGCAAAAGCAGTACATCTAAAAACTCATAAGTTTGATAAAGAAGGTTTGGTACCTGTCCAAACTTCGAATGGTGTTTTTTCTAAGAGCTCTTTAGTAGGACATCTGTTCTAAATATAGGTTGTTGTTGAAATAGCTTCAGCCCAGAAGCACTTCGGAAGTGTCGCATGTGATAACATGCACTTTGTCGATTCAACTAAGGTTCTGTTCTTTCTCTCAGCAAGACCATTTGACTGAGGCGAATAGGAGGTAATCTATTGTTCCTCAATGCTCGTGTTAAGACAATACTCCTTGAATTTGATGGAGATGTATTCTCTCTCGTTATTTGACCTTGATGCTTTGATTTGTTTGCCAGTTTGATTCTCAGCATGCTCTTTGAATTGTCTGATTTTGATGAAAGCCTCTGATTTTTGTTTAATAAAATAAACAACTATTCTTCTGGAGAATTCGTCAATAAAAGTAATGAAATGCTTTGCATCTAGCAATGAAGGAGTTTGCATAGGTCCACATATATCTATATGAACAACATCTAACAGAACTTTTGCTGCATGCATGTGATTTGATCTAAAAGGAATCCTAGCCTGCATTCCAAAGATGCAGCTATGACAGACAGGGAGGTCAATCTTACCAGAAGGATAGTCGAGATCAAGAACCATGGACTGTCTAGACATGTTCAAAACAAATGCATAATTCAAGTGTCCTAAGCGATGATGCCATAGTAATGCTTTATTGACTGAAACAAAGGTTTTCAAGGCTTGACTAGACTCAGAATAACAATGTACCAATCTATATAAGTAACTCTGCATCTTGCCGAGTGCAAGGATCTTATTACTCCTATCAATAATTTTGCATTGATCAGACTCAAATTCCAACTTATGACCTAAATCTATAATTTTACTTACTGATAATAGATTTGTAGAGAGTTTAGGAACATATAAGACCTTTGATAGTAGTTTGAATTGATCATGTTGAAATTGCAATCTTACATTACCTTCACCTTCAATAGTATGAGTACTATTGTCGCCAAGATGAACAAATTTCTTCATGGTGTAAGGCGTGTAGGAGTTGAAAATCTCACGTTGATTGGTCATGTGTTGAGTTGCTCCATGCATAAAGATCTAAATTTTTGTAGGTTCCATACAAATCCCAAAATCCAAGTTTGTCAAATATGTTTTTTTTAATGATTTTTGATGGTTGGAAAAATGATACACACCAACAATCTTTAAAACTAGGATGTTCATTTTGACCTTGGACATTAAATTGTGCTGGGTAGGGGCAATTCAAGAATGACTATGATCTTTTCGGGATCAGTGGCGATACCATTTCGAGAAATAATATGGCCCAGTACCACACCATGGGTAACCCAGATCTGGCACTTGTCGGGATTCAATGAAATTCCGAACCTTCAACAACGAATGAACATTTGTTCAAGGGCATCGAGATGATTATTTTGAGAGGAGTGCACACCAAGATCATCGAGATAAATCTCTAGATATTTGTGCAACAGATCTGTGAAAGCTCGTTGCATCACTCGTTGAAACGTGGATGGGGCATTGCACAGATCGAGAATGGCATAACGTTATAGACTTCACTACCAAACTCTGTAACAAAAGCCAATGAAACGATCTTCAGGAGCAATTTGGACTAAGAAATATCCACTAAAACCGTCGAGGAAGCTAAAAGCTTCTGCTCTTGCCATATCTTCGAGAATTTGTGTAGTCAGAGAGGTAAGGGAAAGTGATCCTTCTCTGTTTGAACATTAAGTTTCTTTAAATCTACGCAGATACGGAGTTTACCGTTCTTCTTTGGTACCACCACAATTGGTGATACCCAACTGGTATGTTCAATTTCATAAATGAAACCAGCATCGAGAAGCTTATGAATATCTTCTCGTATCTTCTCATGATAGGTAGGATTGGTGCGATAAGGTTTTGCTCGGACAGGTATGGCACCATCCTACAATGGGATTGTATGGACGACAATGTCAGGAGGAACCCCTTTCATTTCTTTATAATTTCACGCAAACACAACTTTGTATTTGCGCAATAACTTTTCCAAATCCCATAATTGGGTAGGGTTGAGGTGGGCTCCTACGTGTACGATACGGTCGATGTCTTCATCATCATCCTTCAGATTAAGGGGTATGGTCTTTGCAGGTCCTTCAAAAGAAGTTGATGGTGGTTGAGGTCATCAGTAGTGTAATTCTTAAAATGCTGGGGAACATCATAAAGTGGATCATCAACTACCTTGTGTGGGATCTTAGGAATATCCTCTACAGATTTACTTGTAGATGATGAAGCCTGACTAGGATTTTTCTGACTCTGAATCAAAGTTTTGATTGGCTATTTCAGCTTTTCATGCATTTGGAATTGCTTATCAGTCAATCGTGCGTCAACCCTTGATTAAGTTTGTTAACATGCGGGATATTTGTGGATTGGTAATGGTAGGCATGCATGAATGTTTTGGTGTTTTTCGCGAACTAAGTCTTCGTCAATGGTGTTCAAGATTTCATAATTGTGTACATTCCCATTGATAGACTTTTAGTTTGGGTCGGTATACATGAGTGTTGACTGGTTGTGGATGGTGCACACAAGCCAATGGTGATGGAAGCTTAATCTCTTTCGGTATACGACGCTTTCCTAAGCGCTCGATATCCAGCAAGTGAATTAGTTGGTCGTCGGATAACTCGAGTTCTCCCCTAGTAAGAATGCCATCATTAGTGGATATGCCCATAACAAAGGCATCTTCAGGCATCCACTCAATAGGAAGTCATCTAACATGTACAAGGGCAAGATGGGAGTGTTGATATCTGTGGAGTGTATAGTGATTTCAATTGGGTCCTCTTCTTGAATTTCTTGTGCACAAAGAATGACATTTACACAATCGATGGTCGCTAAGGCATGTCCCCGATTGATGATATCGGTACTCTGCACGTAATGACCCTTTACGGTGGAATCGATACTATCGGGGTCATCGTAGGTAGTGGAAGACCAATCATCTTCAACGCGTGCAGGCTTCATCTTTCCGGTAGAGATTCGCCTGTCTCTGTTGCCAAAAACAATTTTGTTTTTCTTCCAATCTTGAATCACACCGGCCATTTCTAACCAAGGTGTTCCAAGAAGGAATTGATAGGTGTGCGGTTCATCAGATAAATCTAGGACTACACACTCTATAGTGAAAATCAAACTAGCAATTTTGATCGGTAAATTGCTTATGTGACCGGCGGGTGCCGTCGACGATCTTCCTGATGCATGCCTCTTTCAGATCAATGCCTCTTTTGAATCGATGAAGATATTAAGAAATTGCTGGATGTTGGATTCATCTATAAAGTCCAACATACTCATTGAGTATCTCCCATTGTGGTAGTACCCAAGAAAAATGACAAGCTTCGTATCTGCGTCAATCTTAAAATTCTTAACGCAGTTACGAAGAAAGACCAGACAACTGGTGCCTACTGAAGTAAACTATATAACAACCGAGAGAGAAGCACTGGCTATGTCTACGCTGTACAACAACTCAGACACTATTTACTAGGCCAAACCTTTGCCTTTTACACAAACCATGAAGCACTGCTATATATTGTCAATAAATCCTGTAAAACCGGACGAATCGCTAGACGATTGTTAATACTTGAGGAATTCAATTTTCGAGTAGTCGTTAGGAAAGGGACACCCAACACTTCATGGCAGATCACCTTTCCAAACTTTCCAATGATGAATAGGCTGATGCACTAGTCAACGACGATCTTCCTGATGCATGCCTCTTTCAGATCGATGCCACTCCCTTGTGGGCGAGGAAATCACTCAGCTCCTAATCACTGGCAGACTCAAAGAAGGCCCGAGTACATTAGCAAAAAGGAAATTTTTGCTCAAAGTAGCACCCTTTCAACTCATAGCAAGACAATTATACAAAAGGGGCACTGACGGTATCATACGCAGATGTGCTTATGAATCTGAGATGTGTCCTATCATATCTCAGGCACATGAGGGCATCGGCAGCGGTCACTTCTCTGCTAAAGCGACCCAACGAGCCAAAAAGAATACGAAAGCAAACTTCACCCCGTTGACCCCTATTATAGAAGGCGAAGCCTTCCATAAGTGGGGTATAGACTTTGTTGGGCCCATCAGCCCAGCAGCAAAAAGTACCCAAGCACGATATATCCTGATTGCAACGAATTACGCATGTCAGAAATAGTGAATTCATGCAACTTTGCTGCAACACGAAAACAAAGCGAAGGTCGAATGGCAAACAATTCACAAAAGTCAACGGAGCTCGAAAACCCTAAGACACGAAGCGAAGCGAAACTCAAAGGTCGAATGATTCGCGAAAGTCAAAATGCCTCCAGGACCAGAAAGACAAAGACACGACAGGAAACGAACAAAACAAAAAAAAACTTTCGCGCTGCCAGCAACTGGTAGCTCAACGGGTGTGGAGTCTTAAAATTCACGTCCAGCTGAAACGACTAGCAATAACGGAGAGTAACTGATTAGTTGATTAGCATTAACTACTCTTGTAAGCATGATTGTCCAAAAATAGAAGAAGAAGAATAGAAGATGGCAGGTATACCCTACCAAAACCTAATCGGTAGTCTGAGGTACCTTACAATTTGTACCAGACCCGATCTAGGTTTATCTGTTTACGCCTTAAGCCAATTCTCTTCCCATCTTGGCATGGAACAATAGCAAATGGCAAAACAAATCCTACAATATCTGAAGGGTACCCAAAATATGAGATTAACCTACAGAGCAGAAAACAAAAGAAAAGGATTCGAGTTGCACCACTACAGTGATGCAAGCTGGACGAGCTACAAAGATGACAACAAGTTCGTAACTAGAGGATGTAAAATAGCGTGTGGAGCTGTAATCAGCTGGATATGCAAAAAGCAAACCTTGGTAGCTCAATCTTCTTGCAAAACTGAATACGTCGTAGCTTCAAAGGTGACGAATGAGGTAGTGTGGTTGCAGATGATGTTGGAGGCAATTGGGGTACCACAAGGAGGACCATGCACGATGATGATGGACTCTTAGAGTGTCATCTATCTGTCCTATGATACAGTCTTCCATTCAAGAACAAAACACATACCTCTGAAGTACCATCACGTTCAAGATTTGATCTCGAAAGGAGAGCTCCAGGTCCAGTACATAAAATCTGAAGACATGATTGCAGATTTGCTCATGAAGCCACTCGACAAGCCACTCTTCGCATAGAAAAGAAAATTGATTGGATTAAATGTGCAAAGCTGCAAGGTTCAAGAGGGAGTGTCAAAAATGGTGAACTCCTCCAACTTTGCCGCAACGTGAAAACGAAGCAAAGGTCGAATGGCGAACAATTCGCGAAAGTCAATGGACCTCAAGAACCCTAAGACACGAAGCGAAGCAAAACTCAAAGGTCAAATGATTCGCAAAAGTCAAACATGCCTCCAGGACTAGAAAGACAAAGACATGACATGAAACGAACGAAACGAAAGAAAATCTTTCACGCTGCCAGCTGGCAGCTCAACGGGCGTGGAGTCTTAAACTTCACGCCCAGCTGAGACGGCTAGCAATAACGGAGAGTAACTAATTAGTTGATTAGCATTAACTACTCTTGTAATTCTTTGTTTAGCTATCTTGTAAACTTCACAAAGTGGAAATATATATTTCTTTTTGGATCAAAATATACACAAAGAATGTGCATGAGTAGAGTAGAAAAGAAAAAGCATAGAAACAAAATAGCTGTGCATGAAAGTCTGCCAACGAGCTAAACACAACGAAAGAGCAGAGCGTCGGGCCGCCAATGAGCGAGACACTGACCATCTCACTCTAAAAATGAAACCGATAATTTGTTTGCTCTGTTTTCATGCATCTCCTTGTCTTTCGCTGTCTTGATTGCTAGAATGAAATCTGTTCTGTGATCTGTAGTCGCGTGTCTAGGCTCCTGTGAGCTTCCGCACAAAAGAAAATTCCAAGAAACAAAATCGTTCGTGACAACGAAACAGACCCATTCGTGACAACGCAACTAAGTGGGTAGAAGCACGTGCAACAAAGGATGTCAATGTGACGACAGTAGCGCATTTTCTTTATGAAAATATTATTACGCATTTTGGTTGTCCAATTGAGCTTGTTAGTGACCGAGGCACTCACGTCTTAAATGAAGTGATCGATAATCTCCTATGCCATTACCTTGTTGTTCACCGCAAAAGTACTCCATACTATCCTAGATGTAATGGCCAAGCAGAATCCACCAATAAGACGATTTGTAAGATCTTGACCAAGATAGTAGAAGCAAGTCGATTAGATTGGGAAACCAGATTGTTCTCCGCTAGCTGGGCGTACCGCACCACTCCCAAGAAGGCCACTGGATGAGTAGCCCCATTCCATCTCGTATATGGTCAAGAGGCAGTAATGTCTGTTGAATTCTTAATTCCTTCCTTGCGAGTCATGCAAGCTTTTTCTACAGATCTATGTGAGAAAGCTACAATTGAACAACAAGTAAAAAACAGGCTATTTACGTTTGTGTGAGACTTGACTCATATCGTATCATGCACAATCAATTAACAAACATCGCCAAAAAGCCTGGCATGATCGTCACCTACACAATAAAGATTTACACTTAGGTGACCAAGTGCTTCTTTACACATCTAAAAAGCATCTAGGGAAACTGAAATTCAAAAGCGAAGGACCTTATGTTATCAATAAAATCTTTTCTAATGGACCAGTCCAACTGCAAACACTTGATAGAGTACTCCTAGACACTGTCGTCAAACGTGGTCATCTGCGACGGTACTACGAAGAGTTGTTTTTTGTTGACCCTATTTAACTCCACCTCTATTGTATATATTAGTTTTACATTTTTTCCTATTTTGTTTTCATTATTTTGCATGATTATTTTTGTATCTTCTTATGGTTTTTATGCTTGTTGGCTGCATCTGTTTATTTTAGTGCATCTTTATTTTTCATACTCTTTTTCTCTTATCCATATTCATTCTTCGAGAGAGTTATAGGTCAACAACTAATGGTCTACATCAAAGGGATAAGATTTGTCACATTTTAGGTCTAGCAAGGCTTATGCACATATGATATCTCAAACTTTTCACTTATAGCACAAATTTGGTCACATGGATAATTCATTAAACTGAGACTTTACATTTTGAGACACTGACATATCTTACTTCAAGAAGCTCTACAAGACAATCACAGAGATGCAATACTCAATAGACATTTGGTTGGCATCTCGACTGAGTCCTCTGGTTGGCATCTCGACCGAGCCTTTGGTTGGCATCTCGACCGAGTCCTCTGGTTGGCATCTCGACCGAGGCCTCTAGTTGGCATCTCGACCGAGGCCTCTGGTTGGCATCTCGACCGACACATCTGGTCATGATCTCGACTGACGCACATGCTTAGCATCTCGGTCGACACACATGCTCAACATCTCAACCAACACATTTGGTCACCATCTCGACCGAGTCTCAAAACTTCAAATTTCGACCGGATCGAGCCAATGCAGTTCATCAAGATTTTTTAAGAACTCGACCGAGTCTTCCTATCATGATCTCGACCGACTCATGCATTAAAAAATCTCGACCGAGGACAAACGACAAACTCCATAAATACAACCAAAACAAAAACATTCTTACCTCAGCGACATGCAAATATTGGAGCCTTCCTGCAACTGCTTTCTGGCGATCTCCTTGCAAGCATAATCGATCTTGGCACTCTTACACTCCATTGATCAGTCATTATTCACACACTCTGTTCATGGACCATCACACGTTATCATCTTGAAACCAGTCCGAGCGCAATCACCAAAGATCTCACAAAACCTAATATCGCCAGAAGTTACACTTTCCCATTTGAATCTTTTGCACATCGAAGTGTTGAGGGGTAGTGCAGCTGGAGCATGCATCATGCTCTAGTTTCACTATTGTGAAACCCATCTTCAAAAACATCACTATCACAAACTCCTTGTTTTCCAACTTCATCACCATCTCACCCACTCTTCTTTCACCATAACCTATCGTTTTCATCTCTGCAAAACTTTCCGCTGACAACCTACACACACCATTTTGTTTTTGAGCCATCCTACTTCACCCACTCCCTTATCACATTCCAACCTGACTCCATCCACTTCCTTTCTCACAACCACACCATTCTACACCTCCGCTTTGCAATGAACCCTCAGTGCTCGAAAGACTCCCAAGGCAACAGCTCAACATTAGATACAACATCACAACAACACTCCTTACCCACACACATCATCGACGGGGGTGATGGAGCAACCACATCTACGGCAGCAGACATGGGCACAAATACACAAGTCATGCCACCAGATCAAGCAACCACTCCCCCCATACTGATTACCATGCCAACGCCACCAACCTCACCAAAGGCACCATTTTTGGGAAGGGGAGGGGAGGAGAGGGTAATATCATTTCCCAAGACACGGGAGCAACTTAGAAGGAACAGACCTAGAAAGTCCATATCCTTGACACATTGACATATTTCACTGCTGCAGACCTAATGGAGATAAGTGACGATGAAGACGACAAAGATCAATCAATGACTCCACCACTGTTCCATTAACCACCACTATTGTCTTTACTAACATCATTTCTCTACTTCCTCCATTGTCACCTTCACTTCCTCAGTGACGTATATTTTTTGGACTAACGCCACCCACTCATACCCCCGATCAGTATCCAGCCATCTCTAACCCCAAAGAGCTCTCAGAAGCAGCAAAGCGTTCGATGATCAACCTATCCGAAACCAGCTACCATATGCATTGGTTGGTAAGCCAGCAACAAGTGCTAGAAAATAAGGCCAAGCACCAGGACAAGAAAATTACCCATCAGAAAAAGTTGGTAAGAGAAAAAGAAAAAGAGACAAAAGAAATAAAATATGCGATGGCTAGGCAGATTGCGGAATTGAGAGAGGTTCAGCAGCAACTCAAGCGCCAGATGGCCCAGATCGACCAATCACGAGATGGATCACCTAGTGCAATGACAATTGATGCCCCTCTTGTCAAGCCTGAAGATATACAGTTTCAAGCTCCACAAGCTCCAGCCATCCAGATGGAGAAATATGTACAACTAATTCGGAAAAGGAAGCCAAGAAAAGGAATTACGAGAATGTTGTGTCTAAACAAGCAAAGATCATCCTTGAGTCCCAGAAGTAGTCAAAAGAAATAACGAAGGCCCTGCAACAAGTCTTGGACAAAGTGAACCAGGTATGGGACACGACATGCAAGGCCCAAGTAGGTATCTCTAACAAAAAAACAAGGGATGATGGCATAGATGATGGAGCAGGCAATAATGATGGGCAAACCTAGTAGACGGATGTCAGTTTGAGATCAGACGGCCAGAGAACTAAGGCTGTTTCTGGAGCTTCTCCTCTTCCCTCTCCTACCTACAAATCCCCTTCTTATTTTGCATTTAACTTTTTTAGAATCGTCATTCCTACCCCGTCCCTTTGCCCTTCTCCTCTCAACCTCCTCCTAGCAGTTTTTTGAGACCTTCTAAAGGGCCCGCTGAGATGTACAAGGCCCGACGGGATGAGTTCTTACAACAGCTCAGTTCCCCTGATGCGACGTACAATTTGTTAACTCTGGCTCCTCCTAAACCTGTCGTTCCTATGCCTCTCTCTCCTGACCGCTCCATCCTTGACCTTCCAGAAACTAACACTGACCTTGGTGGTGATGATGACTTCTTGGCTGATCTCCCAGAGACCAAAAGATTCTTGCCCATACCGGCAGATGTAGGCGAAGCTGAGCCTCCACAAGCGAGCGGACAAAAGAGAGCGATACGGACACTAAGGCCCTGGATGACTACCTGAAAAAGCTGCCTCAGCAACGTAGGGCAGCCTCACCTATCAGGCCAAGAAGCAATATGGCAGACACCAAGGAGTCTGAAAGATTTGAAAGGAAATACCCTCGCAGCAAGAGGAGTGGCCGAGAAGAGATCGATCAAAGCCAATACTCCACAAGGGCCGAGATCATTGCGGCATTGCAACCCCAGTTGGAATGGCAGAATAAAATCCTAAAAGATAGCGGGTGGTTGCAAGAGTATCTAAGGGCGCCGGCATGAAAGAGTATCACCCATTCTATATGCCGCTCAAACGAAGAAATCCCTAGCCAATAGAGCAACCGCGGGTCAAAGTGGTAAACTAGCTGATAATTCTAGGAATTTTAGATAGCACATCAGTGGACGATCTGAGATTACAATTGTTAGATTTTGGGCACAAATATAAATCTAACATTGATTGGTGCATAAGGAAAAGTGTCGAATATTGCAGATCAATGGCCTTCTTGATGAATCAAGAATGTTCTTGGGATTGTGGCTTAGATCCAATATGGATCAATCCCAACGTGGCTCTCCAATCTGAAGATGAACACAAAATGATGGCCCGACTTTATTATAGAGCAGCTTTCATGTC
This sequence comes from Diphasiastrum complanatum, assembly GCA_029204225.1. Classification (NCBI taxonomy): domain Eukaryota; kingdom Viridiplantae; phylum Streptophyta; class Lycopodiopsida; order Lycopodiales; family Lycopodiaceae; genus Diphasiastrum; species Diphasiastrum complanatum. The sequence goes on from CM055098.1 coordinate 35,713,619, forward strand.
TTTTAGATATGTCATGGTTGAAGACTGGCAAGAGTTTGGCTTCATCGAGAAAGTACGAGAGTACCTGGGGCCTTTATCTTATGGAAGCAAGCTTCACTTCCAAGTATTCGAAGCCCTAGGAAGAAAAATGAGCACACAGAAGTAGATCACATGGCGACAAGGTGAGCATGACTCACAAGAGGTTCTCAAGCGGGCTGGGATGTAGCGGCCATTGAGAGATCTCCAATTTTGTAAACATTTTTTTGGCAAATAAGCACTTGGTTTTATGGAAGCGACTAAAAATCCACGCTTTTCCAGGTGCCAAGTAGAACATCATTCTACATGTGTTGGAGTGGGTCTTGCAACAAATTAGGGGGGGATGATGTTGGCAGATTTTGAAAAATCCCCAAGATGTCGAGTTGAGATGTAATGAAGAGCACCTCTCACCCTAGACCGAGGAGGTCTCAGAAGGAAGAGAGCGAAAAGAAGATGAGAGCCAAGGAATACTAGCTAGGAATACAGTTCTAATTCATATGAGCCTCGTGGTGAATCCCAAAGAAGGAGTGACCATGTAGGAGCTAGTAGTATTTCTAGTCAATGTAATAAATGTAGACCCCTCTTAAATAAAGTAGAGTGAGTGAATCTCCTATGAACATGATTTGCTTTCTCTTATTTGTGGATGTGGATTGTGGATTAGTGTGGATTAGTTTCTTGTTCTTGTTTAAGTAATTTTCAGCATCCAAGTAAACTATATAGGATGGGATTGTGATTTAGAACCTGCATATCTTCCAACAATCCAGTTCTTGATTGTTCTTGGGTAATCCAAGAATCAAGAGATGGATGTTTCTTGATTCTTGGTTTGCTAGTATGCTGTTAGGTAGTTCGTTTCTTGTTCTTGTTTTTGATCTGTAAATTAATCTAGGTGCATTACTATTTTTGAACATCTAGAGCTAATTAGTAGCAAGAATCCCTGATTCTTCACTTGTTTGAAACGTTGATATGTTTGTGAACGAGTCTTGGTTGCATGTGAATGTGTATGCATGTAGCTAGATCCTAATAATCCCATTGACAGGATGAGAAATGTGTAGTAATAGATTGCTAAACCCTTCTGCCTGAACCGGCTTAATCCAAGAAGATAAATCCTAACACACCAGTTACCTGGAACGGGCAGAAACACCCGGTTTCCAAAGATTTGGAAATCACGAAAGAGAATAAATATTTTGTTCACATATTCTCTGTAGGAATTGTGAACAAAAGGAGAGGCTAGATTGTTTTCAAATCTTTGTGATTTTTTCTTGAGTTATATTTGTTTATTTTCAAGAGAGTTCTAAGTGCATTGGAATAGGTTCAAAGAGAATATCAAATCATTGCAACATAACAAGCTCAAGTGGCTTCATGTGGAAGGCAATGATAGGCTTACCTTAACAAATTATTGAACTTGGAAGGTGAGGATGGAATTTTTGGTTGAGATGAATGACTTGATGGATATTGGTCTAGGTGTGGAGAGACCTTTGGCACCTCAAGAGCAATTGAGGTATGACAAGAGGGCAAAAAAAGCTTCACATGCGATCAAGATGGATGTGACTAATGAACTTCTCAAGGAAGTTGGTAAGTGCACAACCTTGGGAATCTTTGAAGAAGGTTTATGACTCCAAGTCTACATCTAGGGCTCTAATCCTAAGAAGGCAAAATTTTCAAAGTCTTCAAAAGAAGGATGAAGGTGCTCATGCTTTTGTTTTGAGAGTTAAAGCTTTGAGTGATGAACTAGCATGTATTAGTGAAAGCATTAAGGATGTGGAGCTTGTTCAAGTTGTTCTTAATGGCTTGTTGGATGATGATGCTAATTTGGTGCAAATTTTTTCTATTCAAAAGACATTGCCAAGTATGGAGGACTTGCAAGAGTTATTGGTGGCTGAAGAGTTTAGACTCCAAGCAAGACGAGGATCATCTTCTACATCTCAAATTGGAGAGGAGGGAGCTATGTTCTCAAAAGGCGAGCTCAAGGGCAAAGACAAAAGCAAATGGTCAAAAGGGCAAGATCAAGATGAGCCTTCTACTTTTGTTAGCAAGAAGAAAGATAGATCCAAGCTCAAATGTTTCTATTGTGGAGTCAAAGGACATTTTGCTAGTGATTGCTTCAAACTTGATGCTTGTGTTGATGCTAGCTATGTTGGATGTATGGCAAAGGAGCAATTTTCAATGCAAGAGGTATGGCACAAGAGATTGGGGCATCTCAACTACAAGTCATTGAGGTGATGGCAAAGAGGCAAGTTGTTTTTGCTCTTCCCAATTCTTTAACAACCTTGAATCATGTTCGTGAGCAATGGGCTTTATCAAAGTCACATAGATTACCTTACAAGAGATCTACCTCAAGGTCAAATAAGCTTTTTCAACTTCTGCATTCAATAATTCATGGTGTTACTAAATTATAAATGGAGGTGCTAAGATGTATGTGACTTTTATTGATAATTTTAGTAGATTTTGTTGGGTGTATCTACTAAAGAGCAAAGATGAGGTGTTTGATGTTTTGTCAAGTTCAAGATGGCAAGGGAGGTCCAATTTTTTTACAAAGATCAAGTGCTTGAGGAGTGAAAATGGTGGTGAGTATGTTCTACCAAGTTCAAAGCACTTTGTGATGCAAATGGGATCAAGAGGGAGTACACAAGCCCAAGGACACCACAACAAAATGGAGTGGCCGAGAGGAAGAATAGAACCTTATGTGAAGGAGCCAAAGCCACGAGGTTAGGTGGAAATCTTTCTAAATCCTTTTGGGATCAAGCTTTGTTGTGTGCTGATTTTATATGCAATAGATGGCCGAGTGTGGTATTGGATGGAAAAACCCCTTTTGACGTCTTGTTTGGTAGAAGGCCGTGTGTCACGTTTTTCAAAACTTTTGGATGCATTTGCTATATCAACATCACTCTTGATGATAGGACAAAGGAGGGGATCCATCTTCAAGGAAAGGTATATTTTTTGGTTATATGAGGTGAGAAAGGCTTATGATTTCAATGGATTTGATGGTCAAGTGAAAGATTAAGAGGTTGATCTCAAAGGGCTTCAACAACACAAAAGGAAAGGGGGCAATTTGGTGCTAGTCTCAAGAGCATCAAAGGGAAGTCAAATGGCAAAGATACTATGGATCTATTTTTTCAGGTTATTTAAGACTCAATTAAGGTAAAAGGAACATTAAGAAAGTTTTGTACAAGTTTAATTCTTGCATATAAGATTAGAGGCACTCATTTATTAGATTAATCAAAAATCTCTTACAAATAGGAAATTGCATGTTGAGATATGTGGACAATACTTTTCTTGATATTAGCTTTACTTCCATTGGAATTGCTATTAGTTTGGATTTGGCACATGACATTTCTTGGTATTAGAGCCATAGATCCTTTCCCATCATATTTGGTGGTTTGCTTTGAATTTGGTAGAATTCTTTTACTAGTTTTTTGGGTTTTGATTCAATTTCAGACCTATTAATCTTCATTTTTTTTTTTGTATGATTTCTTGTTTTAAATCAGTAGGTCTTCTTCTTAGCTTTTTGGAAATACTAAATTTTCTTGATTTGGAGCTATAATGACCAAGTTATGGCCATTTTTGTGATTTCATTTTACTTTTAGTTAGCTATAGTTTTTACAGTATGTTTTCTTCCTTTTTTTGTTATACTTTTGGTCAATTTTTATGACTGTAATTTTATAGATTTGTAGATCTCTATCTTAGCTTTGAGTTGCACCAATTTTCATCCAATTTGGTTTAGATTTGTTGTAAAAAAGGTTCATTCCTTGTTTTTGGAGGAATTTTTTTTTTCAAGTTCTTCATTTAGAAATTTTCAAATTTTTTTGTTTTTATTCACACCACGTGTGGGTCTATTGCCATTATTCGCCCTAATTATTTTTAGTAAGTTTTTATTTCGCCCTCCATTTTTGAAAAAGTTTATACTTTGTATTTTAGATTTTTTAACTCACCAATTATTTTCCTTGCTATTTTTAGTAAGTTTCTCCATTCACACTTTATTTTCAGTAAGTTTTTTACTCACCAATTACTCTTATTATTTTTAGTAAGTTTCTTCATTCGCCCTTCAAAATTTCACACTCTATTTTAGTAAGTTTTCAAATTTCACCCTCCATTTTGGGAAAACTTAACACTTTTTTTGTAAGTTTTCTCGCCAATTATTCAACTTGTTATTTTTGGTAAGATTTTAATTCACCCTCCAAAATTTCACTTTCTATTTTTAGTAAAATTTTTACTCGCCTCTCTCTCTCTCTCTCTCTCTCTCTCTCTCTCTCTCTCTCTCTCTCTCTCTCTCTCTCTCTCTCTCTCTCTCTCTCTCTCTCTCTCTCTCTCTCTCTCTCTCTCAACTCACATTATTGCTATTTTTCATTCTAAAACTTAGAAACCCTAAAAACCCTAAAATTTTGAATCCCTACAGGTATCAGATGGGCAGGCATATAACCAAATTAGATTGCATCCTGACCCTAGATCAATGATCATAAAAGTGCAAGAAGAGTCTTGAAATAGAAATTATCACCAACGAGTAAACTGTGGACTTAATTTCCAACAGTCCCCCTTAAGGTCACGGTTGGTGCCTTGGTGTCTTCGTCAGGTTGAGCATATTGAAAAACTTTTGATGCTTGATCCTGGGAAGTGCTTTGGTGAAGATGTTTGCAACCATTTCTGTTGTGGAGCAGTACTGAAAATTCACTTTCCCTGAGAAAACTTTCTCCTGAATAAAATGATACTAGATTTCTATGTGCTTAGACTTGCCATAAAATCTACAACGACAATGAAATACAGCTCAAATTATCACACAGAATAGTGGTTGCATTGAACTGGGTGTGATGCAAATCGTAAAGTAATAACCTGATCCATATGGCTTCTTTTGAAGCTTGGCATGTTGCGATGTACTCTGCTTCGGTTGAAGAAAGTGCCACTGATTTCTACTGTCTTGAATTCCACGAAATCGGTCCCCTTGCCAGAAAGAAACAAAACCCGAAAGTGGATGGTTGAGGCATTTCTTCCCCAATCTGAGTCAGAGTAGCCTCGCAGGGACGAGTGGGTCGATAGCATTTCCATCATAACATAAAATGTGATCTAAACTTCCTTGAATATATTTCATGACTCTCTTTGATGCTTTCCAATGAGAGATCTTAGGATTAGACATGAATTGACTTAACATGCTAACAATGTATGCTAGATCTGGTCTAGTGCATAGCATGACATACATCAAAGCTCCGATCAATGAATGAAAAGGGTACTTCGCTAAATTGAGTACTTCACTTTTGGTGTCTACACAGGAAGGTTTATTCAATGCAATACTTGGATCCATTGGTGTATCAATCAATTTGCAATCAGACATATGAAAATTTTTCTAGAACATTCTCTAGATATTTCTGTTGGTTAAGATAGATCTTCTTCTGAAGTCTATTTCTAGTGGTGTGAATTCCTTATAAGGAATGAACAATGCCTAGATCAGTCATGTCAAATTCCTTTGAAAAATCACTCTTAGTAGTGTGCAGTAGAACTGTGTTGTCAGACAAAATAAATGCATCATCTACGTAAAGAGCTATGTGAACTGAACTGGCACCTATATGCTTGGAATAAACATTACAGTCAGCTGAATTGTTGACAAAACCCAATTGAATAAGATAAGAGTTGATTCTCTCGAACCATGCCCTTGCAGCCTGTTTCAGACCGTAGATTGCTTTGTGCAGCTTTGCACACTTTGTGCTCTTGGCCCTTGACTTTGAATCGTTCCGGCTGGAAGGTATACAGCTCCTCTTTGACGTAGCCATTGAGAAACGTTGTTTTGACATCCATTTGATGCATCTCAAGGTCTTCCGTGGCTGCTAACCCAATCAGAGTCTTGATTGACTGCATTTTGACAACAGGACTGAAAATCTCTTGATAATCCACTCCTTGGACTTGAGTGAATCCTTTAGCCACCAACTGTGCTTTCCATTTTGCAATGGAACCATCAAAGTCAATCTTCTTCTTGAAGATCCACTTGTTGTCGATGACTCTCTTGTGAGTGGGGAAGTCGACCAGTGTCCAGGTCTGGTTGATCAAAAGTGAGTTGTTTGCTTTCCATAGCTGCTTGCCACTTCACAACATCCTTAGAGTCGATTGCTTGGGCTAGGGTCTCTGGTTCTTTTGATGAAGTCCAAAAAGATTGAGGTATATACCTTTCAAGAACTATTCGAGTTCGTGAGGATCTGCAAATATTTGGTTGACCAGAATGCGATGGTGCTTCTTCTTGAGTTTGTCCAGATCTACGTGAGCTAGCTTGGTTTGGTCTGGTGACAGGTATTGGGTTGTTTGGCTTCTATAGTTGTAGTTGCAGGTTCTATAGAAGAAAAATCATGATTGGAAGATTCTATGGTGCGTAGAATGGATGAAATGACACAACATCTTTTATTGATGGTTGTTTGAAGTCATAAAACGTATCTTCCTTGAAAATTACATCCCTTGAAACAAATGCTACATTGGTGGATGCCATTAGTACAGTTTTTATCTTAAATTTCCATAGATGGTAATTGGCTCCATCAAGCTTGTCCATGATAGGACTGGCTTTCCCTTGGGAATCCATGTGGAAGATTAGTCTAAGTGATGAGGAAAAACTATCAGTGACTTAAGTATGAAAATCTAGTATAGAATTACAGAACAAGAAGACAATTACTCTATCGGCTAGTAGAGTCTTGTACTGTGGAAGCTTATCAGGCTACAAAAATAGCTTTGATACCATGTTGGAGAAAGAGGGTGTGTTGTGCGTGAGAAACAAAAATAGCTCGAAAAGAAAATGAACATGAAAAGGAAGCGAACTCAAAACTCGAACGAGAAATGAAATTGAACAGAAAGTGTTCGTGCGCAGTGGAATGAGCTATATTACTCTTTCCCTAAGCATGACTACGCCTATCAGAAATGAACAAAACGTTAGTGATAGAAATCACGGTCGTTTTAATTACATAGCCAAACATTAATAAAATACCAGAAGAATAATTTGTCGCATATAGCTAGACAAATTATTTGTCGTGAATGATTCACGAAGAGCTAGACTGAGCTTGACTGATAATCAATCGCGAATAATTCGCGAAAGGCAAGACTAAATATTAGTCGCAAAAGGTAGACTAATAATAACTCGCTAAGACAGATTACCATACTGAGCAACAAGAAAGTCAGACAGAATGAAAATAAGCATAGCAATATTGACACAAATTTGAATGCAGAACAAAAAGAGCTGTTATCAGATTAAGTATAGCAAAATATACATGTCAATAATGCGGTAGAGCACAAGACAATAGCGGACGAAACCGCGTGCTCTACAAAGCTAATTCAATTTATAAAAAAAGGAATGAATCTATTACTGACAATAAAGAATCAATGTGCAAGGCATCTACTTCGTCTATCTCTGATAAGCTTCTGATGCTATTATTTACACACACACTTGTTCTTGATCAACTGAATACACAAGTGGTATTCAATATATATACACAATGTTATAGGTGTGTAGATGAAGAAAGTACAAAGTGGATGTGCTGTCTGTAGGAGTGGGTGGCTGCTGTCGTTGTCAAATCTGTTAGCACAGTTGTATGAGATGAGCGTGAAAAGGAAGCGACATCAGCCTTTGCTTAAATGAACGTTGGTGAAGATGTGAAAAATGTGTCACTCTGACGAAATGCCTTAGGATTTGATTTGTAGGGTGCCTTCGCTTTTCCTAGGGCACCTTTGGCATTTTGTAAGGCAGTGTTGCCTTTTTCGCCTGTCACAAAACACATGTAAAAATACAATGTCGCGTTTTTCGCCTTTTCTTCACCTGTGAGAATTTACTTGTATTTATGCAAACAGTCGCATTTTATTCATCTATCTTATTTTACATGTAAATATGCAGAATATGCAACAATGTGAGTAAAAATGCAGCATGAATGGAGGTAGATTAAAATGGGATTTAGGAGAGTAGAGAAGATAAATCCAACATCGAATGGACTGGCAGAAAGGAAAAACAGGACCTTAGTCGAATCTGCCAAATGAATGATAACTCATGCTTCGTTGCCCAGATCATTCTGGCAACATGTTGTTTCGACAACAACTCACATGCAGAATCGATGTATAACTAAAGGCCTCTCTGACAGCAAAACCCCTCATGAAGTCTGGACATGATCCAAGCCTTCATTGAAGCATTTGAGAGTATTCGGATGTACTGTCTATGCTCATGTCCCCTTGTAAATTTTTTACTAACAGGGATGTGACTTTTATAGAAGATCAGTTTATTGATTTGAAGGGGGACCAGAGGCAGTCTACAATTTCTGCCCCAACATCTAATTTTTTTCGAAAGACAATTTCTATTCCTTCAAGTAGTCACCCTGTACGAATGTGTAATTCTCCCCTCACGAATAATTTGACATACTCTCTTGCATTGATAAGGGCTTTTGGTTTTGTATCATGATACATGGATAGGAACTTTATTTCCCACAAAAATTGTATTTGTTGTACTCCGATAAGTATTGAGTTCGTTAGGATTTTCTTTCCTTGATGAGGAGTTTGACTCCAATTCACTCCACAAACGAGGACATACAACAAATAAAAAGCACTTTTTTTATTTTTCAGTCCATGTGAGCCATAATATTGGTAGTAGAGCAAATTGCCATAAAATGCAACGTGTGTGGCATTGTAAGAAGAATGCCAATCTCATAACTTAACTAGCCTAGGAGCGAGAGAGAAACAAGATTAAGTGAAATAGACGGTCGTCCATTATGTTTGCCACATTCTAAATTGACCAATCATATAACCATTGAGATCCTTCTTATCTTTTGAAAGTACAAATGACAATGTGAGTCTGCCAAGAAAGGCCGTTTGGATTTGAAGTGGCCATAGATTTGAACTCATCACCATAAACATTTTTCTTATGTAAAATGTCGAGTATGGCATATTTACTCTCTTTCATAAAAATAATAACTCTTTTTTACCTGCCATTTACTATTGTTTAGTACTATAGACAAATCAAGGAAAATAAGCGAATGACGTTGTAGGAGACATAAGGATAAAGATGTGCTTAATACCCTTGGACTCGGAACTCTACAAAGCCCAACTTGATGATATAGGATTCTTTTTCAATGTCCGATAGAGAGAATCCAAAATCTTATGCAAGCTATTTTTTATTCTTATCATTACTCTAGAATTATTCTCAGCTTTGATTATTCCAAAATTTTGATGGTAGGTAACCATATCATTCCTCCCTCAATTTGGAATCCAGGCCTAAAAATCATTCAACATGAAGACATTTTCACAAACACATGGGAGTCCCAATGGGTCCCCATCCCCCTGAGAAAGCTTAATTTGGTTCAACATAGAAATTCAAAAAAAAATTCTGATGTGGGAGATCTCTTTTCACAAAACTTTATTTGTTTGGACCTGTCCATTTATAGAGGATTGGACATTCCTAATTGGGACCTTATGTAAGGATACTCCTTATCACTAGATATTTCTCTTTACAAAGCCAAACTAGAATGTTGCTTTCTTTGATATTCTTGCTATAGCCTATGAGAGGGATCTCACTTACTCTTAAGAGGAAAGTATTGCCCTTTCATGGGTTGAAGAGATTTTCACTATCAAAAGTTAAAACCTTTGTCTGTTTTAACTGTTTTCTTCAAGCATGAATCAAGGTAAAATAGTTTTCTTGAAGCATGAATCAAGGTCCAAGAAAATTCATACTACCAAATAGCTCAACAAAATGATGACTATCATATCAAATGGCAAGACACATGATTTTTCAACATCTTCAACTACAATGGAAACATTGGGAGATAAAGAAGGTAGAATGGCCAGAGCTATTGCAAACGAGAAAGCTTGGACTGAAAAAATATCTTTGTAGGCAATTTCAACTAAGACATCTCTCTTATCAACAGGCAAACTCGCCTCCTAAACCAATTCATTGGTTCTAATTTTTTATATTTAGCTCCTTATTTTACCTTGGGTAAAGTGAGTTGCACTAGATGCCATGAGTTCGTTCTACAATTTACACTCTTCAATAGAATTGGAAAAATGAATCCTTAATAACTTGAAAGAACAAAATCAAGGTCCACAAGAAAATAACAATAGACAAATTTTGCTTGGAAGATCGTTCACAAAGGCGTCCCTACTAGGCAAAGGTTGTCGAAGAATTTTGGGACTAAATGAACCCTATTCTAACTACAACACAACAGAGGAATCGATTTTTTATTTATTCATTGACTACCACTTCTTGCTATAAAAGAAATAGCCAAGGAGATTTAGCTACAACAACATTTTCACCTACTTCAAGGCAATATCTTTATTATTAGGGGACAATAATGATATTATTTTGGACTAGCCTTGTTCTTTTCTAGTTTGGAAAGCTAGAAATAGTCTTATTTGGAATTTTCTCTCTTTCTCTTAAGGTAGATTTGCTTGCTCTGTTTCACTCCAAAACTTCCCACTTGATCACAATAGCATGAGAAGCCTGTGAGGATTAATCTTTGAGCATATATTAGAAATACTAGGATTTACTACATAAATTCACAAGGGAATCAACTGAAGTTTGAAAAATAGTAGGGCTCTTAGAAGCATAAGAACATCGATAATGAAAAATACTGGGTGGAATAGGGCTAGGAGGAGCCATTGTTTCTATGCTTAATCAATAGCATTGGGAGTAAATAATTATTTGAAATAGGAGCTAAACCCTAATGTATGGATCATCATTACCTAAGCTTAAGTCAAAGTTGTAGATATCTCAAAGGTAGTAAGAAAGTTTTCTTATCGTGAAGGGACCTTTTGATCATCTTAATTTCAATATAACATTGGCTTCTAGAAAAAATTGTATTTCAAGGGTATCAAAAAAGTCCTCTTATTTCAAAGAATCATTTTTATCATCCTAATCTCAAAAGAACATTACTTTCTAGACCAAACCAATGAGGAAAAGTTAAATATTGAATAAGAAGATGGTACATGCTTCAATTTTCTTTTTGTCAATTTGTTAGGATAGATTGAGACTGAGCCAAAAATCATATTTTTGTTCATTGCTCTAACATGCAACAAAATAAATTGCAAGTCAAACTTTTCCATTGCATGCATCAATAACGAGCAATTAGCATCTGACTTTGTTCTATCTCATGTGTGAGCAATTTCATGTGAATGTGTGCAAATTGTCATGATATGGTGAAACTAGCTACATTGTTTTGGATCATTTTGATGTTGGAGTTGTAGTAGCATTTTTGGCTGGTTTTGTTGATGGAAATGAAGCTAAAATAGTCTCATTATATCACTCATTCATGTCTAAGTCATCAAGGGTTGATGATATCTTATGGCAAGATGGAGATGGAGGCTCATTCATGGATTTTCATGGTGAAGACATATCAAGGAAGGACAAAGATAGAGGAATTACTCACATTTTTTGTTTGGTTTCTGGTATTTTCCAGAGATTTCAAAGTTGGAAGCATGGAGGAATCATTTAATTTACATTCTATTTGGTTCTTCATGTTCTAGTTACATGTTGATGTGTAAAATTGATGTAAGAAATAGTGAAGCATCTAATGTGGACACTATTCTCTATATCAATTATGAAAGCTATTATAAAACCACAGAAAGGAGGTCTATAATTAGGATGGAGATCATTCTTAATATGGATCAAAATAGTGTGGTTACATCTATAGTAAATCTTAAAAAATTCAACTAGTTTAGTTGATCTATTTTGGCAATTTTGAGGCCAAGATGAAATCTCAACTTAGAGATAGGTTTATATTTGTCAATAAAGGCCTACATAGTGTTTGTACCATTTTCGGCAAGTAGATAAGTGGACGAGGTCATATTTGGACCCATTCTAATTGTCTAGATTTCATACATTGCATATAGACTAGAATTTCTAGGTTTTTTGATGAAGTACCAAGAAGTTACCATTTAGGGCAAGTGGCCAAATGACATTTTGGAAGTTATAATAGCTGTACCAGTGTGGAGAAATAACCATCAAAGTTTCTTTCTTTGTGGAGAATTCATCTCTTGTGTTTTCATGTCCAACTCTTCCATATTTCTCAAGTTATCTTGATTTCTAGTGCGTAGAATGTCAATTTTGTGATTGATCTTGCTTCCACATGTGTGAAGGACAATAGGCTGATGCTAAAATTGATGAGTTCTGTCTTGTAGCTAAAAATAGATGTGCATCCAAGTTTTTTCAAGGTCTTAGAGATCCATCAAATATGTTTTGGATTTGATTTTCTCACACACACATTTCTAAGGATGTTGTCTTTGAAGAGGAGAATGTGGATAAGCTTGATGTTGTTGATGTTGATCAATCTAACATTTTTTATGGTGATGAAGATGGTTCTTTGGATGGTGATGGTGGAGATGTCTCTCCCAGTAAGCAAGTTGAAGGTACAAACTTTTCTTTACTCATATGTTTTGGTTGATCTTCTTGTGTAGATGATGCTATACAAGTGGATGGTGGTTTTCATGGAATGGACGCAACTAATGGATCTGGAAAATAAGTTTTGTTCAATGACTTTGATGGTCAAGTCGAAGATCAAGAGGTTGAGCTCAAAGGGCTTCAACAACACAAATGAGAAAGTGGCAATTTGGAGCTGGTCAAGAGCATCAAAGGGAAGTCAAGTGGCAAAGATACTTTGGATCTATTTTTGCAGGTGTTTGAAGAACCAAGTAAGGTCAAGGGAGAAGCAAGAAAGCATTGTTCAATTTTACTTTACTTGTTCTATCTCATGTTTCAGCAATTTCATGTGAATGTGTGCAAATTGTCAAGATATGGTGAAACTAGTTAATTGTTTTGAATCATTTTGTTGTTGGAGTTGTACTAGCATTCTTGGCTGGTTTTGCTGATGGAAATGAGGCTAAGGGAGGCTCATTATATCACTCATTCATGATCAAGTCATCAAGTGATGATGATATCTTATGGCAAGATGGAGATGGAGGCTCATTCATGGATTTTCATGGTGGAGACATATCAAGGAAGGACAAAGATGGAGGATACATGCAAGAAAATGGTAATCACTCACATTTATTGCTTGGTTGCTGTTATTTTCCAGAGATATCAAAGGTGAAATCATGGAGGAATTCATTCATTGTGAGAAATGTCAACTAGTTTAGTTGGGTTAATTTGGCAATTTGGAGGCCAAAGTGAAATTTCAACTTAGAGATACATTTCTTAATGTCAGTAAGGCCTAAAAATAGTACAGTTACTATTTTTAACAAGTATATAAGTGGATAAGGTCAGATTTGGAGCTACTTCTATTGGCTGATTTGGATACATTATTGCATCTAGTCAACTTAAACTAAGTTTTTGGTGAAGTATCTAGAAGTTGTTATTTTAGGGCAACTTTTGGGAAGGTGGCCAAGTGACCTATGGCTACTATAAATAGTTGTACCAGCATCATGTTTTCATTTTATTGGAGAACTTTTCTCTTTTGATTCTATGTCCATCTCTTGCACATTTCTCATGATATCTTGAGTTCTAATTTATAGAATGTGATTTTCCTTGTTGTACTTGGATCCACACATGTGAAAGGATAGTGTACTATTGCTTCTGTACAGAAAGAGACAATACTATATCATATCTTAGTGATTTTGATCAGATATTCGTGTATTTCCAAGTTCTAGCATGATATATGCATGATTTCTAGCTTGTAGATGAATCTAGATGTGCACCTAATTTTGCCAAAGATCTAATGATCCATTAGGCATTTTTAGATCTAAATTTTTTCACACTATCCGCGCTTGTTCCTTTTCTTTGAGGTTGATAAACTAATCAATAAAGATAATATATATGCTAGTGAATATCTTTGATTCAACAAAATCATATAGCTTATAAGCTATATCTAAAGCAATATAACCAATGAAAATGGATTTGATACTATGGGACTCTAGCTTCTTTATGATCTCCTATGGTATCTGCGCATAGGCAATACATCCAAAAACTCTAAGGTTTGATAGTGATGGTTTGGAAGTTGTCCAAAATTCATAAGGTGTTTTGTCTGAGAGCCCTTTAGTTGAGCATTTGTTCTAAATATAAGTTGTATAGGAAACAACTTTAGCCCAAAAGAACTTAGGCGATGTCATGTGAGCATACTTGCGTGAGCATACAATGTAGCATCAACTTGACCACTATCATCAACATGAGATAACTTCTTACTTCACATGGAGTAATGGATGGCTCACACTCTGTCATGTGAAATCTCTCTAGAATCTCGTGAACATATTTGCTTTGACATTGCAAGTAGGGTCCTCCTAGCACCTTAGTAGGTTCCATACCTCCAACCAAGGCATAGTCACCCACATGCCCTTATCCAAGGACACTAGTACCTTAATATAAAGTCACCTGCCCTTAATCATAAAGGTACCCCTTATCCAATGGTGATTTGCCAATTAGTCCCCCAGACACAAAATGGGCAGATAGGGGTTAAAGTACTGCTAGTTACATAGGTATGTAACATTCCTTCCCTCTTAGCTTAAATTTTTCCTTGTCAAAAAAAATTTGAAAAATTCTTCTGGAGATTAGCCTCCTTTTCCCAAGTATCTTCCTCTTCTGACTTGCCCCTCCACTTGATTAAAAATTCTCTAAGCACTCTATTCCTTAGAGTTTTCTGCCGGCTATTAACAATTGCCTCGGGTTCAGTGGTCCACTCGCGTACTCATCACGAAGAAACTCTACTAGATCTTCCATAGGGACCAGAGTTTTCCCAACCCCCAAAGAGGGTTTTAACTTACTAACGTGAAAAATAGGATGAATTCCAACATTAGCTGGAAGGTCTAGTTTGTATGTGACCTTGTTAATCACTTTAACTTTAAAAAGACCGCAATACCTAGGTGCCAACTTTGCACACTTACCAGTTTTCAAGCCCCTAGAGTGACTAGGGACCCTCAAAAACACCATGTCATTGACCTTGAATTCCTTGTGCTTTTGAGACAGATCAGCATAGTGCCTTACCTTGTCCTGGGCACTTCTTATGTTATCTTTATCCAGCTGTAACATTTCTTGCATATTTACAAGGAAATCAGCTGCGGCTTGCACCCTAAGGTTTTTTGTGCCAATACTAATCGATGATCGAGGTTGATAACCATACATAAGCATGAAAGGGCTGAATCCGGTTGCTAAGTGCTTTGCACTAATATGCAAATTCCACCAGTGGAAGGTAATTTTTCCAATCAGACTGCGGATGGTCCACATATGCTTGCAGCATATCCTCCATCGTCTGATTGGTCCTTTTAGTTTGACCGTCTGATTCAGGATGGTCTGTAGAACTCATACTCAAAGTTG
The DNA here is from genome assembly GCA_029204225.1 of Diphasiastrum complanatum. Taxonomy (NCBI): domain Eukaryota; kingdom Viridiplantae; phylum Streptophyta; class Lycopodiopsida; order Lycopodiales; family Lycopodiaceae; genus Diphasiastrum; species Diphasiastrum complanatum. The sequence goes on from CM055098.1 coordinate 35,728,866, forward strand.
TTTCCAACTTTTAAACATTGCTTGCCAAAAAATCCTAGTGAATTTTGGGTCACGATCATTAACAATATCGCAAGGCAGCCCGTATAGTTGAAAAAGCTTCTCAACAAAAAGTTAAGCTAGTTCGGAAGCTTTAACCGTAGTTTTAGTTGTGATAAAGTGAGCAAACGTTGTAAGTTTGTCAACAATGACCCAAACAAAACCATGGCCCTTCCCTGTACGTGGAATCCCGAACACAAAATCCATAGATATACTTTCCCACTTTCCAGTAGGAATATCCAATGGATGCAATAGGCCACTAGCTTTTAGCCTTTTAGCTTTATTGAACTGACACTTGTACATTTAAGTACATAAGCCTCTACTTGATTTTTCATCTTAGGCCACCAAAAGTGCCACCTAGCTAAATCAAGTGTTCTTTGTATACCCGGATGTCCTGCGCGCATGGACTATCATGACACTCATGCATGATTTGGGCCCTAACTGTGTCATTCTCCGATACACATACTTTGCCCTTACGAAACAAGATCCCATTCCGTATAGGGAAATCCATTCCAATCTTTCCCTGATTCGAGGAATCCTGCTTACCCGAATCAACCCCAGAAAGTACTTGTTGCCAATATAGTCACCAACCCGCCCTTATCCAAGGACACTAGTACCTTTATTTAAAGACACCTATCCTTAATTCTAAGGGTACCCCTTATCCAAGGGTGATTTGCCAATCAGCTCCCAGACACTAAATGGGCAGATAGGGGTTAAAGTACTGCTAGTTACATAGGTATGTAACATTGCCTAATGTCATTGCCATCTTGCCATACTTCAACTCCCAAGCAGTAATGCATAAGATCTAAATCCGTCATTTCAAATTGCTTGAACAAATTGGCTTTGATAGAGTGAATAAGACTCTCGTAATTGCTCGTGATAATTATATCATCATCATACAACACAACTAAGGCAATGCTATCATCATTTATGAGAACATAAATATTAGGATTATAAATTGTTCTCATAAACTTGTGAAAAAAAAAGTAATTGTCAATACATCCATACTAAAAGCACTGGCGCTTGCTTGAGATCATAAAGTGCTTTGTGTAGCCTATTTACCTTATCTTCATGTCCCTTCACAACAAAGCCCTGTGGTTGGAATATATACCTCCTCCTCTAGGTCACCATTTAAAAATGTGAATTGTACATCCATTTGGTGGATCTTCCACCCAAAATAGAATGCCAAGGCAACAATTAGGCATAGCATAGTCCACTTGGCTACTGGAGCAAATGTCTCCTCATAATCAATCCCCTTACTTTGCTTATAGCCTTTCACCACTAGATGTGCCTTATGCTTAGCATCATCCGCATGAAACTTCGTCCTATACACCCATTTGTTGTCAATGGGTTTCTAGTGGAAGGTCAACCAATTCTCATGTATCATGTCTATGGATCAAATCCATCTCCTCTTCCATTTCCCTTTGCCATTCTTTGAGATCTTTTGGTTCATCAAAAGTTGATGGCTCTTGACACTTCAAAACGTTTCTCATTAGGCCAAAACACATGATAACGATTAAGAGCTCTTCTCTCTCGTGTTGATCTCCTCACCTCTTCTTGCAAATCAGACACTGACAGGTTCATCTTCGCATCCTTCATAATTTTCTCGTACCACTTGGGTACCTTCAATTCTTGTGATACACTTCTTGGTGAGTACATCTCCCAAGGAGTGTCCAAATACAGTCTCTTACTTCCAGCGGGCTTTTCCTTCATTGCACCTATTGGTAAATACCTTCTCCTAGGCTCATAAATGGATGAAATTCTCTGTTTTGATGCTATCATCACCACCTGCATGTTTTTTTTCATCAAATCTATGCATTTCATCAAAGATAACATCCTTACTAATGTGAATCTTCTTCATCACATGATCAAAACACATGTATGCCTTTGTCCTCTCATCATAAAGATAGGCTTGATTGATTTGGCGTCAAGGCATGCACCAATTTGACATCTTTGATTGGTTCTCCAATTGCCACATTTTAGTCTCTCAAATCTTTGATCCTAGTGAAAAAAGATCTCATCATTTCACCTTCTTCCATCCTAATGGTGTTCAATCTTGACTTCAAGAACATGGCTTGAGTTGGATTAGTAGTTTGGAATTGTGTCCTAAGTTTTTTTCAAGCTCCCCTGGTAGTTGTGGCATCACTAATATGGGTGATCACATGATCCTTCACTGATAGATTGATCAATGATAAGGCTCTATGCGCCTTCTTGTCCCAAGCCCCTGTGTCCGTTGGAGTGGTATTAGGCTGTTAAAAATTCACAATTCTAGCTTGACTAGTTTTGGTCATATGACTTGTAAATAGTTAGATGGTCATGATGTGGCTTGTCACACGTGCCAAATAGCATAGGATTCCATTCATAAGGATGTTCTCAAGTAGACCTAAGTGTTAGAACCTTTGGAATGAGTCCAAATTATGCTTAGATACAAAGGAGAAAAAATAGGAGCTATTTTTGGTAATTTTTGCATTGTTGAGGGATCTCCAAGATTCCAACCCTAACTTGGTAGGGATGAAAGATCCACCAAAATTAGAAATAGGGATAGGTTTAGGGCTACTCATACCTGCCCAAAACCGTGATGGATCATGTATATATAGGTGATGATATCTCACCAAAATCAATCAAGCAATTTCATGTTTTTTCTCTCATAATGGTGCAATTGCTCTCTATGTTCATAATTGTTTGAGTACTTGTGATTACTAATGATTATAGGATTGAATGTAGGTCTGGTGTACAGTACTCATACTGTGGGAGGCCGTACTTTCACACGTGTGAAGTCTTCTTCAAGGATTTGGGCCATTTAGTGAGGTTCAAGCATAGATTTTTGATGGATTTTGATGGTTCAACTTGTGCTAATCTTATGAAATCATAATCTATTGTTTCCCTCATCATTTCAAGTGTTTTAGGATCCTTATTTGCTGTAATTTTTACATGGTATCAGAGCCTAAAGGCTGAAATGAGCTAAATCCTTGGTTTTCATTCAATTTGATCACAATTTTTGATCTAAATCTTGTGTAGATTGGATCTTAGCATCTAGTATTGATTCTAGAACTCAAAGTGAGTCAAATACATTGGAGATTGGTGTTGTGTGACTTCATTTGCAGGTGTTTAGGTGTCTAGAACCAGAGGCAAAGTTGAATTCAATTCACATTACCAAGATAGCAAGTTTTGCTTGCTCCAAGCATTGATTTCTAAGCAAGTTTTGGAGGTGATTTCATAGAGGAGGCTTTCTAGCATTCAAGGAGAGGGAAGATCAGAGTTTTGGGGACTCTTCAAGGCTGTTCTAAGGTGTAGTAGACACCTCCTAAAGTGATTTAGGTTCAGTCCAACCATTGCTTGACTTATGCACCAAATTAGATCAATTTTTCATCAATTTTGATCATTTTTTGCTTGTGATTGGATAGTAGATTGTGTTGCATCCTCATTAAGTTCCATTTAGATCTTTTACAAGTGATTTTGGAAGTATATTAGGTTGCTGAAATTCACTCTTGATCAGATCATTTGGAAGCTTTAATGTTCTTTATAGAAAGAGGGGCAATTCTACTAGTATTGTCTACTTCAATCAAGCAAGTGCATTGTTTCTAGTATTCTATGATTTGATTTTGTTAGAGATCATTCTTAGATCTTTATAGGAAGTCTATTACTGATCTTTTCAGGTCCCTAAGAAGTGGTATAAGGTAGACCTTCAATCAAATCAATAGAAGTAACCTTCATTTGTGTCAAGTCCTTGATTAGGAGACTAGATGGCATCTATAAATGCATATCTTTTGGATACTAATGAAAGGCTCAACAAAACTAACTATTCCATATGGAAAGTTAGAATGGAATCTATCATGATCATGCAAGATCTGATGGAAATTGTAAATGGTAAGGAGGGTGAACCTATTCATCCTCAAGAAAAAGCCAAATACATCAAGAGGTGCAATGTTGCACTACATTGCATAAAAATGAATGTTGCAAATGAACTCTTAAGAGAGGTAGGAGATTGCACTTCAGCTCAAGATGCTTGGGAGACTTTGAAAAAGGTCTATGAATCCAAGAACCAAACTAGAATGTTAGCTTTGAAGAATCAAATCTATAGAAGCTATCAAAAGAAAGGAGAGAGTGCACATACTTTTGTCCTAAGAGTAAAGGAATTGAACAAAGAGCTAGCCTTTATAGGTGACCCTATCAAGGATGAAGAGCTTGTTCAACTCATATTGAATGGACTAAGCTTTGAATATGACAATTTGGTTCAGGGATATGCAATTATGAGTAAGCTACCCATACTTGAAGAACTCCAAGGCACACTCATGGCCGAGGAATCAAGAAGGAGCCAAATGCAAGAGAGGATGGATAGGCTTTCCATCCAAGGTGGAGATGACCAAGCTCTCTTCACCAAAGGCAAAGGCAAGTCCAAAGGCAAAGGATCAACATTCAAGAAGTCTACAAAGCTTGAGGATCAAGAAGGACCCCTAAAGGCATCTCCATCAACCACCAAAGTCAAGAAGGACAAATCAAAGGTGAAGTGCTACTATTGTAGCAAGATGGGGCATTATGCCTCGGAATGCTTCAAGAGGAAGCAAGATCAAAGCCAAGCCAACATGAGCAAAGAGGAGGAGGAGGAGAGTTCACATGAGGACTCTCTCATGATGTCCATATTTTCTTCAACAAGCTTCAAAGGAGAAGATCCTTGGTGGATTGACTCGGGTGCTAGTTCACACATGACTAGTAAAAGGGAGTTTTTCTCTTCTCTCTTATCTTATGATGGACCTATAAAGTCTATCTATACAGCAAATGATGAAGCTTGTAAGATTGAAGGAGTTGGTAGCATTCCCCTTTGCTTAGGATCTTCCAAAAAGATCAACATAGAAGGTGTTTTGTACATTCCTACAATAACAAAGAATCTACTAAGTGTTGGCCAAATGGTAGACAATGGTTTCAATGTTGACTTTGCTTCAAATGAATGTTGCATCAAGAAGAAGGGTAAGATAGTGGCTAAGGGCACTAGACTTGGCAAACTTTATAAGTTGGATGCATTTGTGGATACTAATGTTGTCATGTTGGCCGAGAAGAACAAGATATCTACCTTTACTTTATGGCACAAAAGACTTGGACATGTCAACTCGGGTTCCATGGAGGCTATGATCAAGGAGGAGTATGCTTTAGGCCTACCAAGGTCTATTGGGAAGGAAGACAAAGTTTGTGAAGCTTGTGCCTTATCCAAGGCACATAAGAAGGTGTTTCCTAACTCCATCACAAAGTCATCTCATCCTCTTGAACTCATACACTCGGATGTGCACATTGTTAGCACCAAATCTAATGGAGGTTCATCCATGTTTTTAACCTTTATTGATGACTACTCAAGATAGTGTTGGGTGTTCTTACTTTCCTTCAAGTCTCAAGTATTTGATACTTTTGTAAAGTTCAAGTTGTTTGTGGAAAAGCATCATAATCATAGCATCAAGATTCTTAGAAGTGACAATGGTGGAGAATTCATCTCCAATGAGTTCAAGGCCTTTTGTGAGGAGGAAGGGATCAAGAAAGAGACTTCTTGTCCTTACACTCCTCAACAAAATGGAGTTGCTGAAAGAAGGAATAGAACATTATGTGAATGTTCTAAGGCTTTAAGATTAGATGCTTGTTTGCCCAAATCCTTTTGGGGTGAGTCTCTTGTATGTGCAAACTACTTGATGAATAGGGTGTCTTGCAAAGCAATTGAAGGCAAAACTCCTTATGAGATGTTGTATGGAAAGAAACCCAATCTTAATCACTTGAAAGTTTTTGGGTGTATATGTTATGTGCATGTGCCATTGGAAACAAGAACCAAGGAGGATCCATCTTCCACAAGAGGGATCATGCTTGGATATGCAAGCTCAAGCAAGGGCTACAAAGTCTATCTCCCATCCTTGAACAAATTTGTTGTTTCAAGGGATGTCATCTTTGATGAACATCATATGCATATGCTTGAAGAAGGCTCAAGAGCTCCAACAATCAAGAAGAAGATGGCCGAGGAGCAAGATATTAGTTTTGAGGAGGAGCTCATGGAGGAGCAAGCACCAAACCCACCTATCACACCAAGGAGATCTTCAAGGGCAAAAGTGGAGCCATAAGGGCTCACATATCAAGGCAAAGGACAGCAAGTTGAGGGTATCTCATCCACTTCTTATGCTTTATCTAGTTTTGAAGAACCATCTAATGTTGAAGATGCATTGAACTCCAAAGAATGGTATAAAGCTATGTTGGATGAGTATGATGCCTTGATTGAGAATGAAACTTGGTTGCTTGTTGAGAGACCTCAAAGGAATGTAATAGGATGCAAGTGGGTCTTCAAGCTTAAGTTGAATGCAAATGGGAGTGTTAACAAACATAAAGCAAGATTAGTTGCAAAAGGTTATGCTCAAGAGAGAGGGATAGACTATGAGGAAACTTTTGCACCCGTGGCCAAGATGGTCACAATAAGGCTAATCATTGCACTTGCATCACATTTTGGATGGATTCTATGTCAAATGGATGTCTCTAATGCTTTCTTGAATGGTTTTTTGGAAGAGGATATCTATATGGAGCAGCCACAAGGGTTCATCAAGCATGGAATGGAGAACAAAGTATGCCATCTCCAAAGAAGCATCTATGGCTTGAAGCAAGCCTCGAGATCTTGGAATTCAAGACTACATTGCTATCTTATTTCACTTTCTTTTGTTCAAAGTGAATATGATCCCACTCTTTACATTAAGTTTGATGATGTTGGTATTGTACTTTTACTCATTTATGTAGATGACATCATCATTAGTGGAAATAGTGTTGATGGTATTGAAAAAATCAAGATAGATCTATCCTTAGAGTTCAAGATGGTAGATCTAGGGTGTCTTCACTTCATCTTAGGCATAGAAGTACTTAGAGGGTCTGATTTTATCTTTATAAGTCAAGTAAACTATGCTCAAAGTCTTTTGAAGAAGTTTAAGATGGAAGTATGCAAAAGTGTTGACACACCAATGGAGCAAGATGTAAAAGTGCCAAATGAAGATGATGAAAGATCCTTCATGGACATCACTTTGTTTAGGCAACTTATAGGTTCCTTAATGTGGATCACTATAACTAGACCAGATATTAGCTTTAGTGTATTTAGGTTGAGCCAATCCATGCAAAAGCCATTGAATATCCATTGGAAAAAGGCTAAGAGGATTCTAAGATACATCTCGGGTACATTGGATTTTGGGATTCTATATAGAGGAGATGTGATTAACCTTCATGCATTTAGTGATTCAGATTTTGCAGGGGACAAGAGGGATAGGAAATCAACAAGTGCCTATTCAACTTTCATAGGAGAAGGTGTGGTTTCATGGCTTTCAAAAAAGCAAGAAACTATATCTCTATCTTCAACCGAGGCCGAGTACAAAGCTTTGACAACCACTACAAAGGAGGTACTTTGGATCAAGAGATTATTGGTGGAACTAAAGATCATGGATTCAGAGGAGGCACCAATCATCTACAATGACAATATATCATCCCAACACCTTGCATCTAACCCAATCTTCCATGCAAGATCTAAGCACATTGAGATATGCCATCACTTTGTGAGAGAAATGGTGCAAGCCAAGGAGATTGCTTTGGAGCATGTTCCAAGCAATGAATGTGTAGCTGATCTACTTACTAAACCACTTCAAAAGACACCTTTTATGAAGTTCAGATCATCACTTGGAGTGATTAGTAAAGCAATGATTGAACCAAGTTAGATAGTGAGGAGGAGTGTTAAAAATTCACAATTCTAGCTTGACTAGTTTTGGTCATATGACTTGTAAATAGCTAGATGGTCATGATGTGGCTTGTCACACGTGCCAAATAGCATAGGATTCCATTCATAAGGATGTTCTCAAGTAGACCTAAGTGTTAGAACCTTTGGAATGAGTCCAAATTATGCTTAGATACAAAGGAGAAAAAATAGGAGCTACTTTTGGTAATTTTTGCATTGTTGAGGGATCTCCAAGATTCCAACCCTAACTTGGTAGGGATGAAAGATCCACCAAAATTAGAAATAGGGATAGGTTTAGGGCTACTCATACCTACCCAAAACCGTGATGGATCATGTATATATAGGTGATGATATCTCACCAAAATCAATCAAGCAATTTCATGTTTTTTCTCTCATAATGGTGCAATTGCTCTCTATGTTCATAATTGTTTGAGTACTTGTGATTACTAATGATTATAGGATTGAATGTAGGTCTGGTGTACAGTACTCAGACTGTGGGGGGCCGTACTTTCACACGTGTGAAGCCTTCTTCAAGGATTTGGGCCATTTAGTGAGGTTCAAGCATAGATTTTTGATGGATTTTGATGGTTCAACTTGTGCTAATCTTATGAAATCATAATCTATTGTTTCCCTCATCATTTCAAGTGTTTTAGGATCCTTATTTGCTGTAATTTTTACAAGGCCGTACTTCAACACCTCACACAATGTCCCAGAGCTCCTTCTCCATGAGAATGCTCTTCATTTTGAACTTCCCAATGTTATAATTGGAAGCCCCATCCAGTTTATTTGCTTTGCCCAAAATAGCCTCATTAATGTTGGCCATGTTCAATTTGCCTAAAAATTTGCATATAGGCTAAAAAGAGTATGCTGGAGCCAACGATGATTTCAAATTGCAAAAATAAAGACTTGCAATTTTTTTCTTACTAGGCCACCTACCACTCTGCCACCAAATCGGAAGCCACATTGGTTTTCGTTCCAAGAATGCCTCTTAGAGGTTACTCCTACCTTGATGCTCTCTGAAGGGGGAAAGTCACTTTTGGCACGCACCGATCGCTTTCTCCACAACAATCACTCTATTTTAGCATACTGTACTTGCAGGTATAGTCGGGGTTCCCTTCATTTTGAGCTATAGCCTTTTGTTTGGCCAAAATAGGCTTAAAGACAAGAAAATAAGGGCAATTGTAGTTTTTGAACTGTTTCTTCAAATTAAAGAAACCCCACCCTTCAAAAAACTGGGACCCAAATTTTATTTCAAATTGAAATTTTGTTTAAGAAGTTGTAATGTAAATTGCATTTCAAGTCCTTTAACAAGCAACTTGAAATGAATCTAAGTAGATCTAAAGGCACGAATCAAACACTCTAGAACCCTCGATTGTGCAAAGGTGAAAGCTAACTAGAGGTAATTTCATGAGCTGAAATGGTCACTTCCATCTGCTGTGGGGTTGTATACACTAATGGCCCATTGATTTTTGTTGTGCGCGACCTATCTAGCGCCCTCTCCATGCTATTTTCTTCTCTCCTTGTGTATAGGCTTCAGCTTCACAAACAAAGCCAGCTATGGCTAGCATATGATCTTGCTTGCTACAATGCCTACGACTGCCCATGACATTTCAACCACCACTTCTTTTCCCTAGGGTGCTTTGAAGTATGGCTTTACAGTAACAAAAAATTCCAATTGTGGAGAGAGATCCACAACTTTGCAGCTCCAACCCTTGTATGGGGTTTTTAGCTCTTGTTGCCTTGGATTTTTCTTGATCCCTAAAAAATTTCAGCCTCTTGCCAACTCCGCTGAGGTTTCCCCACAACTAGCTCTCCAACTATCCAATTTGTTCATAAAACAGTGGCCGATTAACTGCAAACAACACCAACTTCCCTCAACAAACTTTTGGTTTTCTCGAAACCGAAACCAACTTCCTCCACCTATGAGCATGCTTCTCTTCTTGAGTGCAGGATTTGTTGCACCAATGATGATTTGTCAACAATCCCTCTTTATTGCAGCCACTCAACAGCTTCTACTTCTTGCTATCAATTGAATCACCAAGCATGACTCTGATACCAAGTTGAGAATCAAGCCAATACACAGGATCAATATCAATCATAACAAAACACCAACAAGAAGTATATTTTGAAACCACAATCCAAAAGCACCTCGTGCACTATATCAGCATCACTTTTAGTGCCTTATGTGCAATCCATAAAACTCCTACTTACGGGGTCGTAAAAAAATTGGCGTGATAACTCTAGAACTGGATAAAAGTGTTACTGTCAAACTTAGAAAGTAATTGTAAAAGAACTACACGTTGATTATTGCTATTCTAACTTCTTCTATAGTAGGATGCTAAACCCATAAATTCTCTCAATTCTCTGACACTATTGGTGATTTCCAATGCCTCAATTTTCTTTTGATCCACCTTGATTCCTTCCTTGGACACAATGTGCCCCAATTATTCCACCTCATCTCGAGCAAATTCACATTCGGTGATAATTGCAAACACCTTGTATTCTCAAAGAATACTTAAGACTGTGTCCAAATGTTTAAGACTACTTAAGACCGTGTTTAAATGTTTCACATGCTCTTCCAAGTTTCTACGATATATCAGGATGTTGTCACAGAATACCAACACAAACACATAAAGATTAGGTTCAAAGATCCAATTTATGAGAGTTCGAAAAGTGACAGGAGCATTGGTTAATCCAAAAGGCATAACTTTGAACTCATAATGTTCCATGTCAGTTCGAAAAGTTGTTTTATGATGATCCTCCTCTTTGACCTTGATTTGAACGTAGATCTATTTTCGAAAAAACATTGGCTCCTTTCAAAGCATCCAACAAATTATCTACCATGGGAATAGGATATCTATTTTTTATGGTAACTTTGTAAAGGGCTGAGTAGTTGATACACATCTTGAACGATGCATCTTTCTTCTTAATGAGTAACACAGGAGAGGCAAAAGGTGACTTACTTTGAACAATAAATTTTTGTGAGACTAACTCCCAAACTTGTTTGTGCACTTCTTCTTTTTCAGCTCTTGATAGTCTGTAAGGTGGTAAATTGCTAGTTCCAATTCAATGGGATGGTCCACGAATCTAGTTGGAGGTTCACCTTTACATAATTGTTCAAGAAACACATCCAAAAATTTATCCAAGATCTTTCGGATCTTGGGATTTTTCACATATTTTTTCATCTTGGACAATGCTTTAGTCTTGACTTCTTTGACTTGTCCTTTGACTTCTTTGATCTTTAGCACAAATATTTTTGCATTCAATCTAGACAGCCGTTGAGCCTTCTCCACAAAATTTAGTTGCAAGTTGAATGTTGTTGTGCGGATTGAGCACTGTGTAGTTCATATTCGTGTTTTCCTTGCCTAAAGCTCATCAGTCCTTGATCAAAGTTAATTGTCACATTTTCCGGAGTTTTAGGCCATTCCACTCCTAGTATAACATCAATTGGAACTAGCTCCACTATATGGAAACTTGTTTTAAGGGTATAATCCTTGATTTGCAAATTAACCATAGGAGTGATGATATTACAAGGAATGATTACTCTGTTCGCAATATGAACTTTCATCTTATTAGAAGAATCTAAATATGCTAAGCCACAACTCCGAAGCGACCGATTCTTAAAGAGATTGCAGATGTAGTACCACTATCTATTAGACAAAACACTTTTTTCCGTTAGCTAATGCTTGAACACAGAAGGTTTTATTTGAATGGGATTCATTGAAAGCATTTAGAGATATGTCCAATAACTCAACTTCCTAATCTCTTCTAATAAATCAGTTCTGCTGCTAGACATGGTCTGTCTGATGCGGTAATTCTTCTTCAGATGAAGTATCTTCATTCTTTCATTACTTTGTGATGGTTAAGTATCATCAACATTTTCTTGACTTGGAATATATCTTCGTAGTATCCACATCAAAAATTGTAGGCAACTTCAAAGTTAGACTCCAAAACTCAAAAATATTGTTACAGCCATATTCAACTAAGGATTGGAATAGTCCTAATATGGTAGACCGGACCCTCCGATATTTGATATTGTTGGTTATGTCTCGATTTAATTGCATGTCAAGGCCAGTTTGTAAATAATGACCTTGAGAGGACCCAGACATAATTGAGACACGTGGAGCAGTGCATGGCATGTGACAGTTGTATGCATGAGGATAGCATGGGGTATGTGATCTATGTTTAAATGAACTTCATGAGAGGTTGCATGGGTGCCGAGGCTTCTTAACCGTATGTATATGGGCTTCTTCCATTTGGTTGCTAGCTTCTATTCTCTCCTCGGGTATTCACTTGCCGTGGTTGGGGGGTGAGGTGTTCTTATACATCTCACTTGGATGAGTGGTGATCTTTTCATGGCCGCAACAATTGTTGCTCCTAAATTTCTTTTCTACAGATGCAACAAAGGCTCAGCCTTCAATGTGCTCCAACCACCTTGCCATAACAAATGGAACAGCAGCCTGACTGCTCGCGCGCTTCCTCCTAGCAGGAAAAGAATCAACTAGCGACCATCCTTGCAGCCCAGGATTCTCTTTCACTGCAGCCATCGCTGGAAAAAAAAAATCATTTCTGCTGTCTCACTCTCCTTCCTCACACCCTCCATGGCGGGAAAAGAAAAGGTTGAGTCAAGGTTGCCTTAGTTACCATAATTGCTCGCCCTCCTCCCCCACTTTTTTCCTGCAAAATACGGGATGCGCACCAGGTCGCGCCTTCTTGTAGTTGACAGCCTGTGATGCAAACCAACTGCACACAGTGGTCCTCCTCTCTGAACACGGATTCAAACGGAGGCAATCTTCCAATTCATATCGGCAGGTGCAAGCAGGGAAGGATCCATCAGTTTATAATCAGCCAAAGCACATGATCGAATTTGCAACATCTACAACAGCTGATTCGACCACTAAAACTCCATGCTTGCACTGATTAGTAACTTTATTGAGTCATGAACATGTGAATAAACCCAACGGGGTTGGCTCAACTGGTTAGCTTGGCATCCAAAGTTTCTTTGGTCCCAGGTTCGAGCCTCCCCTTGGAAACCAAGAAGCATGAACATGTGAATAAAGTAGAACAACACACAATGGTCTAGCCAAAAATCAAAAGTTCAAAAATCTGTAACCCTTTAACTCTTCAAACAGGGTCACATCTCAAACGTTTCAATTTCCACATGCCGTCAACTATTCCAAACAATCCTAATTGTTTCTTCAGGGAAATAGTCAAATCCACACAAAAATGTCTCACCTATTTCTGCGTACCACTAACTTACTATTCCAGTCTTTGTACTCAGCTGGCATGTTTTACAAGAGGATTATAAATAGCCATCATGCAGCTTAACCTGAAACTTAATTGTTTAAAACATTATAGACTACCCCCCAAACAAACAAACTTACGCAACATGACAAGCAAATAAATCTACTCAAGCAAATTATTCTACACTAAATGAAAGCGTTCTCAAAACACCAAGAATTTGAGAATGAAGTCTACACTAATTCTTAGCATCTTTTTCCAAAACCAAACATGTAGAAGAGCACTCTACCACTATTTGACAAGCATGCTTCAAACCAGAATTAGTGAATCCAACTCCAAAATTCCCTTGAGAAATGACACTCCAATCGGGATGTAAATCCAAGCGCCTTCCATTTTCAAATTGATGTAGAGCTTGCCTTCTATCTCATCCAAGATTGCATGTTAGCCGAGCTCTGATACCAATGTAAAGACCAACCAAGAAAGCTACTAAGATGAAAATAGGATCAACCCATAAAGAGACTTATGGGAGTCAAAACCACCCATCCAACTGAGATGTACCAACTGAGATGTATCCGAACACCTCAGCCCCGAGCCATGGCAAGTGAATATTCGAGGAGATATATCTCAAATAGATGATGGTTACTGTCACTCTTGTTGAAAATGTTTGGAAGTTTAAAAGAGTGATTCCTTTTGGAAGGTACTTATTATTGGCTTTTTGAAATTCAGATATTTTCAGGTGTCATCTCTCTAGTTAATTTTTATAAGAAATTTGGAATTTTCTAAAAAAAGGAGCGGTGAAGTGATGGGTAAGATTCTATTAGAGGACCTACCAGTTGCACAGTTTTTTGAATAAGAGCTCTAGGGATTGTTTGGAACAATCTGGAACAAGAGGTGGTTTGAGATTTGAATTCATTATAGGTAGTACCGAGTAAGATCGGAAGCTACTATTCCCAATTGATAGGGATAGAAGTAAGTTTGATTATGGAATGTTTGTATTGAATCAACCTAATCTTAAGTTAGAGTGATAGGATCAGGGAGAGGTTGATTGAATGGGAGGAATTTGGCGGTAAGAAGTAAAGTGGGTTGGAAAACTCATGAGAGAGAACGTGTTCTTAGTCTCAAAGATTTTTCATGAGGAATGGAATTTTTTAGTAGCTGAGTTCCAAGATTCTCAGTGAGATATGTGAGTAACATATGCAAATTTTGGAGGAATCTACCAGAAAAGGACATATGTGTATGTATTGGGTCATAGTGAGATTGTTCTCATTTGTGCATGATTAATCTTGTATGAATCTACTATGTATTTATGGTTACTAGGGTTATTTGACTTAGAATTTGCTTTGCACAAGAACACAGATCATGCTACACAGTAACACAGACAGAAAATCACTCCCCTCAGCAAGCTTACATAGCAACTGTCTTTCTCAAAATGAAATTACACTGTACATAGAGTTGTTCACTCAAGCAACCCATGCATGACCCAGGTTGCCGTTGGCGGGACGCGTGTCCCGTCGACTTGCCTCGTGGCGAGGCAACTAATCCTTATCCACTGATAGGACCCACAGTACAGTAACACAATGATTCTAACTTTAATTCTAACTCTCTTCCTTAAAGTAGAGTCACTTTTTATACAGTCATATACATAGTTTTAAAGTCAACAAACTTTAAATACAGAAAGTTTTGATCTAAACTTATCAAAATTTTCTCCAGTAAGTGGCTTAGTGAAAATATCAGTTAGTTGTTCTTCTGTGCTACAATGAACAACATGAATTTCATGACTTAGCAGCCTTTCACGTATGAAGTGATATTGAATCTCAATGTGTTTAGTTCTCGCATGGAATACTGGATTCTTTGCTAGCTGAATGCCACTCTGACTGTCGCTATGTAAAGTTGTGGGATTTTTCTGTTTCATGCCAATCTCTTCCAAGATTTGTCTCAACCATATAGCTTCTTGTGTAGCACTATACATTGTCTTATACTCAGCTTCTGTGGTGAAAAGAGCAATTGTACTTTGCTTCTTACTAGACCAGGAAAAGCAATTACCACAAAACTGGAATATATATCTTGTGGTGGATCTACGATCATCATAGTCACCTCCCCAGTCCGCATCCACATAGCCACACAACTCAGGTAAACCATCATGCTTCCTGTAAATCAAGCCATACTCTGATGTGCCTTTCACATAACGCAAAATGAGTTTAGCTGCTTTCCAATGCGTTTCCATAGGTGCTACCATAAACTGACTTACAATGCCAACAACATAGCATATATCTGGTCTAGTTGTGGTAAGGTAAATCAAGCTCCCTACTAACTGTCTATATAGTGTAGCATCAAATGACTGTGATTCATCAAGCTTAGAAAGCTTTTTACCTGGTTCAATAGGAGTGTTTACTGGTTTGCAATTCTGCAACCTAAACCTGTGTAGTAACTCTTTGACATATTTCACCTGTGTTAAACCCACTTCATGTCCTTTTTTCCACACTTCTACTCCAAGGCAGTAATGCATCAGGCTGAGATCCGTCATCTCAACTTGTTCCATGAGGTCTTTCTTGATTATGTCTATCATCTCTTGATTATTTCCCGTAATAATCAAGTCATCAACATAAAGAGCAATCAAAGCAACCATACCATCAAAGCATAAGACATATAGATTTGGATCAGAATGTGTTCTCACCATCCCCTTTGAACAAAAGTAGGCATCAATCCTGCTATACCACGCACGTGGTGCTTGTTTAAGACCATAAAGCGCTTTCTTCAAGCGACATACTTTATTTTCCTGTCCTTTCGTTACAAAGCCTTGAGATTGATCCATGAACACTTCTTCTTCTAACTCAACATTTAGAAAAGCAGATTTCACATCCATTTGATGCAAAGGCCAACCAAAATGTGAAGCTAAAGCAATAAGTAGACGTAGAGTATTCCACTTACACACCGACGCAAAGGTCTCCTCATAGTCAATGCCTTTATTTTGTGCGTACCCTTTGATTACCAATCTTGCTTTGTGCTTTGCTATGCTTCCATCTGCATGGTACTTAGTTCTATATACCCATTTGCAACCAATGGTTTTTTTGCCAACTGGTGGTTCTACTAAGTCCCATGTGCTATGCTTAGCAATTGACTCCATCTTCTCTCCCATGGCCTTGATCCAAATGTCATCATCCTTCACTTCACTATAAGTCGAAGGTCCTTTGCTTTGAATAATGCTGGATAACATAGCATAATTTGCTTCATACCTTTCAGGTAGTATCTTCTCTCTTGTTGATCTTCGTAGCTCTCCCTGGTTAGATGATCCTGGAAAGTCATCTATATCGCGGCTCTCCATCAATCTCTCAAACCACTTAGGGAGCTTTCTGTCAGGTGATCGGCTTCCTGGTGAAAATGTATCCCACGGTGCATCCTTCTCCTTGCGTTTGTCACCTGCAATTTCAATCCTTCTTGCACCAAAAGGTTTTTCCCTACCTCTCCAACCTGTTTCTTGAGGTTAAGTAGCAGTATCTTGAGATGTATCCTCATGTTCATCACTCGGAAGGTCAATGAATGGATCATCATCAAGTGGTATACTCACTATGCCATTTTTCCTACTGGATGTGTCTATCTTCTCAGCATCTTCGTCTTCATACATCTTGGATTCATCAAAGATCCATGGCTGATTGACGGCATCCAAAACGGTGCACAAACAACGAAAAAATCACCAATTATGTATAAAAACCGTAACCCCAAGTCCGGTTTCAATTTTTAGCTGGCTTTGAAATTGTCAATTTTTCACCAAATTTTTCTCTATCTTATGCTATGCACAGGCTAATAATCCCTCTGCTGAGCTTAGCAAGCCTCTATAAATTAGAAACCGTGCACAGTGCTTCTCTTTCCGTCTTCAACCCGCCGTAAAACCTCGAACTCTCAGAAGACAGTTCTCTCGAAGCTCTCTTCAACGGCGACACTGTACTATGTACACTCTCTGTACGGCTCTGATACCAACTTAGAATTTGCTTTGCACAGGAACACAGATCATGCTACACAGTAACACAGACAGAAAATCACTCTCCTCAGCAAGCTCCCATAGCAACTGTCTTTCTCAAAATGAAATTACACTGTACATATAGTTGTTCACTCAGGCAACCCATGTGTGTCCCGTCGACTTGCCTCGTGGCGAGGCCAACTGATCCTTATCCACTGATAGGACCCACAGTACAGTAACACAGTGATTCTAACTTTAATTCTAACTATTTGGTGCACTTAATCTAGTCGATGAACATAGACATATGATCAAGTATTGTGATGGAAAAATGCTTGCAGAGTTAACAAATCTTGTTATGAAAAAATTACTTGTTAACTTGAAAATGATTTGGATAAAGATCTAAATGTGGTGTTGTACTAGTACAATCAAGATCTGCACTGGGACATTTGAGATTTCTAGATCATTGGCAATTAGCTTGTGTAGTTGGTTTACTCATGTGGAAGTTAATTGGTAAAATGACAGTGTGAAAAGAATTCTCTAGAGACTGTTTGTTTTGTGTTTATTGCTTGTAAAACACATGATTTATGAATCATTTGGATTCATCAGTAAAAAAATGTGTGCATAGGATATACGGAATTCTTGGTAGAGTAATTCTCAGTAAAGAAATAGATTGAGTTCATTAGTGATTGTATCTCACAGAGTTCAATTGGATACCGAATCAGAATGGTTCCAAGAATGGTAACTGAATTTTTGGAATTCGATAAAATTTTGGTTGTACATATTTCAATAATTCTTTATGATTAAGTATGGTTTTGGATTCCAGTGAATTATGATTGACGAATCATAAGAATCTAACTATTTGTGATGGATGGGTACTTAATTATTATTAGTGAATAATTTTTGACCTATTAAATGAGTTGAGATTACTCCAGTATTTTATTGAGACCTACAGATCTCACAGACATTTCTTGTAAAGTAAATTGTTTTTGCTTACGGAGATGTTTGCTTACTACGGATTGTAATCTATAAGAGCTGGTGTACGAGTTTCAATCTAGATCTCCAGATTTATAGGAGACAAGAAAACATGTTGAGGCTCAGATGGATTGCTGATTTATTGCATGAGATGTTAGAAATGAGAATTTTAACTCATGAAAGTAATTGCAATACTCTGAATTGAGTTATAATTGTCTGAGACTTGATAGATCTCCGAATTGTTGTACTTTAGAATATTTGGATATTCTAAGATTCATACGTACTAAGAAGAATTATTATCTACAAGAAATTGTGGATAGATTTTAGACTATAATTAAATGAATCTTCTTTAGCTTTTGAATTTGATCTCTGAAATAAAGATTTGATTCACCCAGTAGTTCATGTAATTAGGTTTACATGAAAGGAATATCTATTATTTGGAGAAGGTCAACCCATTCAAAATATTTAAAGCTTAGTGTATCGTTTGATTCCGAGTTAGTACTCTTGTGTAGAGACAAGCAATTGTTGCATCTCTGAGTACTTATTCCAGATGGATAAGACTGAGGATAATAATTCCTAGATAAGAGTTGAAAGCTTAAGGAATAATTTCATGTCTTCTCTTTTTCATTTTGAGGACAGAACCTATTTAAGGGGGGAAGAATGTTACGACCATATTCAACTAAGGATTGGAATAGTCCTAATATGATAGACAAGCCCTCCGATATTCAAGATTGTTGGTTATTTCAGGCTGAGGATAATAATTCCTGGATAAGAGTTGAAAGCTTAAGGAGAATTTCATGTCTTCTCTTTTTCATTTTGAGGACAGAACCTGTTTAAGGGGGGAATAATCTTACGACCATATTCAACTAAGGATTGGAATAGTCCTAATATGGTAGACAAGCCCTCCGGTATTCAAGATTGTTGGTTATGCCTCGATTTAATTGCATGTCAAGGCCAGTTTGTAACTAATAATCTTGAGAGGACTCAAACATCCTATTGAGACACGTGGAGCAGTGCATGGCATGTGACAGTTGTATGCATGAGGATAGCATGGGATATGTGGTCTATGTTTAGGTGGACTGCATGGGAGGCTGCATGGGTGCTTGCATAGGCTTCTTAGCGCTATGTATATAGGAAGGGACATGGCTTCTTCCATTATAAGCTTTTGCCTTTGGTTGCTAGCTTCTCTTCTCTCCTAGGTAACAAAAGTGTGCAATGACACAAGACAAATGACACAAGACAATTTCTCTTGGAACAGCTTTCTTCAAAATAAAAGATGGTGTACAAGGCATTTGATCTGTTGATGTATTTATACATTTCAGCATTGATGTGTCTTAATTATATCTTTACAATTTAATTACAAGACATAATCAAAAGAATGGATTAGTCCGTAGTGTCAGTTGTGAGTCTCATGGTGGTTTCACGTCACTATCTGTCAAAACTGCTCGTAGAATATTAGTTAGAGATGTCGTCTTATGTCATTACTCATAAGTCTTTGTTTCTCTTTCCTAATGCTCTCACAGGCTCGTTATGGGAAACTTCGTAATGCCTTACAGGCTCATTACAGGCGACTTCGTAATTGCGTAACAGACTTCTTTACGTGCTCGTTAAGGGTGACCTCATGACAATTTTTCTTACAGACATGTTATGGGTGACCTTGTAATGCCTCGTAATAGCCTTTCTTACGATCCTATTATGGGTGATCTCATAATGCCTCGTAACAGCCTTTCTTACGGTCCTATTATGGGTGATCTCGTAATGCCTCGTTATGTTGGATTTCAACGCTCAAGACCAAATCCACTAAGTAATGGGCATCCGGAAAAACCTGCAGAAGTCCAACTTTGCATTTTTTGGACCTTCTCATTTTTGCACCTTCGGGATTTTCGCACCTTTGCGTTTTTTGCACCTTCGAGATTTTCGCACTTCGGGTTTGTCAAAATCCGACTCAATCGACTTCGAAATGTCTGAAGTCATTGAAGTCCAAAGTCCGACTTCGACTTCTCTCATGTATATACTCGACATTGACATCAACTTCATCGAAGTACCCGACTTACTCCATTCCATTTTCATGAACTACCAACTAACTCGACTTCGTCGACTTACACATCAGGAAAAAGTCAATCCATGCACTGTCAGACGACTTCAAGTACATCTTTGACAGTCCACCTAATTTGTACATACATTTACAATCATAGAAGATGGCCATCTAATGCATAATGGCTACAGTAATTCAAGTAGTCAAGATTTATGCTCCCAATGCACTCAACACTGACATGCAATCATCGATGTATAGCTTCATCACTCTTGTCAGATTGTGAGGCTGTATTCTAGTTAGGTAACTAAGCTGTAAAACAATGTATGTCAGTTCAACGATCATCAGCTGAAGCAATTTTTGAGCCTACTGTCTCGCGCTGCTTCATGCTCTTGTACTCATCTTTTTCTGTCTCACTACTGCTTTGTTCTATTGCGCATAGCTACTATTTTCATTCATCTTGGTCTTTTGCTGGTAATTGTTGCATGTTTGATCCGCAAATCATCTGTTATCAATCTTCCACTGCTATCACAATGATCTTAGACGTGGTTTTTATCCGTCGTCGATTGATCCTCTGATTTTCCAACATGGTATCAGAGGGGGTGGTTCAGTAATTTGCATTTCTATTGCAGATTATCAGTCTTGTTTCTACCAAGATATCATCTCAGCAAGTGTGTAACCAACAATATTCAGACATCGTTGTTTCTACCAATGATATCTACACCAGAATGGATTTATCTTCTAGTTCATCCTTGATTGACAAACTCGACAGAAAGAACTACCATCTTTGGAAGTTCAAGATGAAAGTAGTTCTGCTTGCCAAAGAACTGTGGGACATTGTTGATGGCTTTGAGATCAAATCAAAGGTTGATGCAACCAGCATCACCAAATGGAAACAAAGGAATGGCAAGGCATTTGTCTTGATCACTCTCAATATCAAAGACTCTTAGATCAACCACACATGTGCTGCTCAAACTGCTAAGGATGCATGAGACATCCTAGCAACTATCTACGACATCAGAGGAGTCACTTCCAAACTCCATTGGAGAAAGAAATTTTTCACTCTCAGAATGTCTGATGCAGATAGTGTTTCGAGCCATCTCAACACTTTCAAAAATCTTATGGAGCAGATGACTGCAATGTTGGATTATTCTCCTTCTTACTAATTGACTAATCGGTTTTTAATCCTCATCCATTATTTATCCAGTTCTGTGGATTTTCCCATGTTCTTTTACAGTCTGCAGATTTACAAGTCTTTTTACATAGTCTGTAGAAATACATAGAGTTTGACTACAGTGTCGCATTTTCATTTTTTCTCACTTTGTATTTTTTGCCTGTCAGAAATCTCGTGTAAAATCAGAGTGTTGTATTTTTTGCATTTTAGCAACACTATCGCCTGTCAGGATTTGCGAGCAAATATGTAGAGTCACATTTTTTTGCTTTTTCCAAAGTGCCTCAAATGTTAAGGAGATGACTCTGGAAAATTGTGGGGGCAACCCTAAAAGAGATCTTAAGGCACTATCAGGTTTTTCGCAAAATGTCGACACTGTCATTTTTTGTGATAGTGTCACTTGTGGTTGTTTTAGTTCATTTCTACAGAAGTGACAATTTGGTGGTTCATTTATGCAGACAGACTGTTTACGACCAATTTCCACTGCTTATCAGCAATCAATGACAAGGAATCGGATGGATGCTAGCGGACACCAACCAACTGATGATCACATTTGATGACCTAATTGCTTAGTATATATAGCTATTCATATTCATACAACTGATCCATCAACTTACGATCAAGCATTTGAATAGTTAGCTCTCTCTCTCTCTCTCTCTCTCTCTCTCTCTCTCTCTCTCTCTCTCTCTCTCTCTCTCTCTCTCTCTCTCTCTCTCTCTCTCTCTCTCTCTCTCTCTCTCTCTCTCTCTCTCTCTCTCTCTCAAGCCTGCGAGCTTGAACACTCCTGAGCATTTTAGCTCGCTTCTTAGAGTTGTTTTAGAAATTGCTATTGCGCTAATGCTTATTAGCATTGCGCTTAATTCGGACTTTCATTTTAGCCGCTTAGAGATAGCATAGAGTACGCGGCTTCGATTTGCAACTTATTGTACTCATTTACTTCTGTTTCATTTTCATACTGAATCAATACTATCTTTTATTGCATTTAGCTTTGTCTTAGAATGTATGCATTTCTGTAGTTATTTGCGACAAATTGTTTGTGTGATAATTCAATGCTTGATTGTTTGGCTACGTAATCACTATAGTACTAATGATTTCAAAGTTAGTTTATAAGATCAAGCATGATTTTTGTCACTATTATTTTTGTTTGAAATTGATAGGCGTAGTCATGCATTGAGAAAGAGTAAGATAGTTTATTCCGCCATGCACGAAAAGTTCTCTTTCTGGACGTTCGAATTATTTTTATTCGAGTTCGTTTCTTTTCAAGTTCGACCTATCTTCTACACACCTCTTTCCGACATGGTATCAGAGCAAAATCTCTAATACTTGATATCTTTCGCGATATCAAATTGATAATCATACTCTTCAGTTCTTTTCAACCTTTCAGTATCAGAGAATTGATTTCCTATTGTTGGCATTACTACATCTTAGCATCATCGATGCAATCGATAGACTAAGTTCCAAATGGATTCTCAAAGTAAAGCTGGTCTTATCGCAAACAAGTTGAATGGATCCAATTATCATTTGTGGAAATTTAAGATGAAGACCTTGCTAATTGCCAGTGAAATATGGGATGTTGTTACAAGTACAGAAGTAAAACCTGAAGACGACGACTCAAAGTGAAAATCGAAGGACGGTAAAGCTTTCGCGCTTATTATCCTCAATATATCAAATACACAGATTGGACACATAGTTGAAGCTAAAACGTCAAGAGACATTTGGGAAATCATGAACTCATTATATGATGTGAGGGACGTAACTACTAAGTTACATCTACGAAGGAAATTTTTCACATTCAATATGTCTATTGGTGATTCTCTTCAAAGTCACATTAACTAGTTTAAGAGTCTCTTGCAACAAATGGCTGCTGTCGGATCAATCATAGACAATCAAGACGCAATTATGACATTGCTTTCAAGCTTGCCCTCTACATATGAGAATTGGGTGATGATCATATCGACACAGACTCAAATCAGAAACAGACTCAAAGTCAAGCACAATCATCATATTCACAATCGAAGAAGAAGAAGATGTTTTGGAGGTATTGCAAGCGCAATAACCATGAGATCAAGGATTGCCAAATTTTCCAAGCAAAGAATGCAGCCAAGCAAACTGATCAACAAGCAAACACAGTTTCATCATCTTCCTAGGTCGAAGTGGACGAAGGCGCATTCATGGTCAAAGATCAAAACGCATTTTTGGATGATTCATGGTTTCTAGACCCTAAAAATGCTAGATCTCGTACTAGATCGTTGTTAACATTAAATTTTAAAAGGCACTAAATATTTCATTCAAAACCTCATTGAATTGATTTGGTCGCAGTAATGCAATAATCAGTTCCAACACAAAAAAAAAATATAGGAAAAGCATAATCTACAATTTGTTAGTTACAAACAAATTATAAAAGTTTACAAATAATCATGTAGTGGTATGAAAAGGGTAGCACGACATGTGCCTCTTTTTTGTTAAATCATGGGCACAAAGAAACTCTCAAGACTAGCAAAAAATCTACTCTCGGAATGTCAAAACCCAAATAAATTCTCCACATTATCAATGTCAATTTACTCACTTCAAATTAGCTTTATTTTCACAAATTTCAAATCTAACATTTTCATAACATCTTAAAAATCTGCTTTTTATATCAAAACTTTGATTTGTGGTCATCATGTATGTAGATTGTTCTTTTTAAATGTGACATGCAGCTAAAGGATCTCATTTCAATCTAGGCAAGGTTATGAATATGTTTCCATTAGATTTTTTCGAATCAAGAAGCTTTATGAGAAGGAAAAATGTACAAAAAATATATTTTTTGAAAGTAAAATTCAAAAAATCTTTTAAAAGATTTCAAACATTACTACTAAAAAATATTTCTTGTTTGAAAAGATTTTTTTTCTCCAATTAAATTCATTCAATTAGCACCTTTTTGCTTGAGATATTGCTGTATGAGATTGTTCCAACTCCACTATATTTAGAAATTGGAAAGCTCCCCCATTTTGATGCTTCAACAATCTTACAGGCCAATGGTCCACTCCCAATTCATTCTATCATACTTGTGGGTGTTCATGTCCAATTTCAGTGTATTGACGCTGAGCATGAGGTGCAAACACTCCTCAAAGCACCTTGCACAGCTACTTGCAAGCAACATCAACTGAATGCAAGTGGGCACGTTGAAAGGTCTACCTCTATGAGGGCTGCATGCTGAAGACACCAATGCCCATATCTGACACCTGAGCAAGTTTCTTCTCTCAGATTGGAGTCTTAGAATTGTTTACCAGAGTTTGTGGTTTAGTACAGAAAGGAGAAAATAAAGCTTGATAAAGGTTCAACAAACATTCAATGAACTTCCGAACAGCAGGGTTAAAGATTGCGTAAAGGTGAAGCTGATCCTTTGGATGTGTCATGTCATGTGGATTGTTGGGTTGTAGTTGGTGATATTATATTGGTAACACTGAGCTGGTTGAAGTTATCTAAGAGTCCCTGTTTTAGTCTAAAAAGCTCCTAATGTACATTGTTACGTATTGAAGTGCTGACCCAAGATCTCAGAATTTCAATACCTTGATCTACTCAAAATATTGGATTTGATTTGACATTCTGAAACTTGATTGTCATTTATGTTTTCTTGAAAGTCGATTCATAAAGTCCTTAATGAATGCTTGTAACACTTGGTGCTTTTTTTATTTTACTGGTAACAGAAGAATTAAGAGTTATTTGACCATTGCTGTGGATTTTTGGTGCAGGGTTGATCATATTCTGCTCTGTGACAATTAAGCCTAATGTTTGTTATGTATGCACTGCTAGCTTGTCAGACTCACATCCTCATACGAATCTAATATGAAGGTAGTTACTTCGATTTATTGATCTAGCCAGATGAAGAGAGCTGGAATTCTGTGCTGAGATGTTGGATCAGTTGAAACATACTAGTGCATAGCACCTCCTCAGTTGCTTTGTTCGTTGGGTGTTTTCTCTGAAAAAAAGGAATCTTAACCTGTCTATCAGCATTTAGTGACCAGGGAAACACTTGAGCAGTCTGGAATCTTGCAACTACATAGACTTGTTCTCCAATGAGTGTTGTGTTCGTGAATGCCTTTGTTTCCTTGAGGTCACGAGGTCCATTCCAATAAAGTTCTCAGAACAAGGCATGATCATCAAATAAGCATATAATCACATGATGCTTCAATGTATAGTTGCATTATGAAATGCCTGGAAACTCATTTTTGCAAAAGAAACAATAAACTTTAAGCCACTTAAAACTACCTGCAGATCTGTGAACTTGAAAAGGTGTGAATGTATCAAAATTGTTGCAAAGTCTTCTCTACTGACAATAAAATGTGCCATTATCCACTCTGATCATTGATACAGTATCCTATCTCTCTATACCCAAAAACATCCAGACATGTAAATATACCCACGCAAAGGACTGCAGCATTGTCTTTACCCAGGGCTGATCAGAAGATTTTTACCTGTGCAACCAACCTCGAAATACCAGGTTTCAACATATAATGTCTGAAAGTCTACAGAGCAAAGCGCAGCGATTAAAAAAAATGAAGAAGTAATCCTTGATAATACTTCACAAATGGTATAAAAAGTCTGTTTCACACAGCGATCATTCATTTCAACAGAATATTGTTAAGCAACCCCACAAATTTTCATGTCACTGACGTATAGCATTTCAAGTTCTCTTCAGCATCAGCTTCATGTCTGGAGCTCTATGATGCAACTTAAGCATAGATGGCTACATCTAGAAAATCCCCGGTCTGCAAATGCAAGACAAGTTGATCAGTCTTTGCTAACGAATCGTAGCTACCCCCACCCTTGACAGCTCAATATTTCAAATTACAGCAACCTTTTCTGGAATGAATTTCTGGAATTTAGAATTCCATGAGATATTTTGAATTGAATTTTTCTTTCTGCATCAAACTTTACACACAATGACTAGTTTCTAATTGAGAGGTAAAGAACACCAAGATACTGTGATACATGTCTCAGCAAAAAAGAGAACTGCTGGTGTAGAGTTTAGGGTTCAAACATTGATGCATCGCTGCGTCCTGGAATTGTCAGTCATTTTCTTTTCAGAGTTTTCTTGGTAAATTTTTCTAGGTGTCTTACAGGAAAAAGAAAATCCTATGAACTTCAAAACAACAGTGATAGGTATTAGGTATTAACGATACTAAACCATTATCGTCATTGCATCGGAAACAAGTTTTCTTTGCATGAAATGAGACCAATATCCATGCACCCGGAAGATGTTCTGACAGATCTTTAAGTCCTGTTGAGAATGCTTCTACCAAGTTGTACCTTGTTGCTACAACATTCCAAAGAATTTAGATGTTAAAACTCCAAGATAAAATGAGAGATGACAGTAATTCATAGATGGTATTGCACAGTGTACAGTGTCAATACAATTACTAGTTTGGGGCATAGACTCTGGTGTCCATACACATCATATACATGTCGCATGATACTAGTAACTAGTAATAAGTCGTCTTCAATCTTCAACATTTGTCCAATACTGAAAGTAACTCCCAAGTTCCTAGTCTAGAGACCACATATTTGATCTACATGCTACACCTCACAATACCCTCCTTGGAATCTCTGACCCAGAGTCTCCTCATCATCACTTTCCACCTCATCCTCACCTTCTCAATACACTCATTTGAAGTCTCCTCCCTGTCATCATGCTCCTTGAGGTCATGAGAGCTGTGGGTGTATGTTTGCTGCCTTCAGCATGTTGAGGCCTAAGTCACAGCTCCTGCGCAGTGCATGCAAGGATTGGCAATGATGATTGTCACATTTTAACTTCAAGAATTTAGACTTAATACTTCTAACTTGATGACTACAAGCCAACATGATAGGTAGAAACTTGGAAGTCGGAACTGACTGGAACTAGTGAAGCCTCTCCATGGAGGCATGCATACATGGCCTCCTTTTGCAACCTTCATGGTAGGTCATGAACATTGTCACATCAATTTTGCTTGTATTGACTGGTGCAATTTCATGCATCTCAAGTCACAACTAGAAACTTTAAGCATTACAGCTAAGTGCCTCACAACTTTTTAAATTACAAAATATGGATTTTCTAGTTCGTTCTGGTTTCTCCACCATGCAGAGGTTGGCGTGCATCTGCACAAACCTATGTGTGATGTGGACAGTTTGTTCATCCTCTTCGTATGAAATTTGAATAAGAGAGAAAACATTCCAATTCCTCTCACATGCAATTGTTATGCATCCCCGTGAGAGGACTCAAAGTGCAAGCCTCTGCAAGTTGAGCACGTACTCACCAAACTTCACCTACCATGTCCGTAGAAGCAACATGCTGCCTTGCCTATCTAATGGAATCACCCCATCTTAAACTTGTCCTAGATTTTGGTGTCATTCCCCCACTGAGAGTCACATATACAGCCCATTACTTATTGGCTGATGACCAAGACTACATTGTTCTTTGGATTCTTAACTCTTCATTATGCTTTCAATTCAAGGCTTCAAGCCATAATGGAGTATGGTTTTTCTTGTATTGAGTCCTAAGACCCTAAACGTGCATACCTTTTAGCAGAATTTCTTAGATCATGTGCCAGCTATTGCTCATCTAGAGTACGATGAGCCTGAGAATTAACGTAGCTCAAATACCAATCTCGGTTAGAAGTATCTTGATTGGCTCACAACTCGAGGTTTCTTTATACAAAAAGCTATAAAAAAAACATGAGCTTTTCATTTGTTGTTCAACCATACCGAATGAAAGCTCGAATAAAACTGATTTAAACCCTAATTTTATCCCTTTTGGAAAAAATTTGTGAAAAAGGCTGACATCACTCTGCAGAAAATGCTCTTAAAATATAACGCAGATAAAATAAACGTCTGAAAGAGCTAAAAGGTACAAGTGGCGCAATCTTATACTGGTCATTGATAGTTTCTACTAAAAGCTGAAAAGAGGACGTTACGCGGTTACACGAACTACTCTACAACTAAATATGTTGTGCACTATGAATAATATAAAGTTCCGTGGATGCAACCAAGGAAGAAGTGCTTGAAGTACTAAATTTGTTTCTTAAGCCAAATCAATAGTACTTTGATGGACCAAGTTAGAGACTAATTTTTTATGGTGCTAACAATTACTTTTTGATTTGAAACTTATGACTATTTGCTGCCTAAATGCTCTATGACTGGCGGATGTTTCCAATGAGACATGGTGTCAATGGCTTTCAGGTTGTGACACGGATAACAATAAAAAATGTGCAACGGAGCTTGCGATTCTGACATTAACTCCTCTGATCCAACATGATTATTTGTGTGGATTAGTACGAGTAACTCCTCAATTTGGAAATAAGTTGGGGATTGAGTTTGACTTCATTACTTCCACCAGAGTATATTGTGGAATATGATTTTTTTGACTCCGTCTCATAGTATTTTGAAGAAATAGCCTCTTGGATATATGAACTTTTACTCAACTGATGTTTCCTATGACATGCTTCTGTCTATAGACCACATACGGTCTTACTACATCTAGCATACATGGATTTGTCTAAGACATGATGTATACACGTTATTATGAAATAATATGCAGTAATTTGTCTAGTCATTTGTAGGAAGTTCAAAAACACACACATGAAGAGGAGTTACTTTCTTCTTTCTGAATTTCTTTTAGAAATGGTATGTCCAACTCGTATTGCACATCACTATATGCCATCGTTTATATGACTTTTTAACTTTCAAATTCAATCATTTGACAACTATAAGAGAGCAAATTTCCTGAAATGATATAACTAATCAAAAGGTACAAGGTTAGAAACAAACCTGAAAGCTAAGCTCTGCCAAGGTCCTTGTGTCATCGGGTCTCCTGGTATTTCCATTAGCATGTGTCATTCCCACCTAGAGTACAAAAAGTCAGAAAGTACAGAATGTGTCATAACCCTCTGACAAATAGATTATATCATTTTTAGTTTGATTTTGTACATTTACGTTCCATTATGGATATTGGTTCTTCCTAACATCAACATATACACAAACTGAAAACAGCTAGGCTAGAAAACGACGGCCTAAACATGAGTTGGTAGATGCAAGAATCAATGTGTAGTTCTAATTTGATTATGCTGGTTAGTGAAAAGTTAAATAAGGGTTTATACTTCATTGATGTTTGGAGGGGGTACGACGTGGCGTCCACTTTGAGCCTTAAAATGCCTGATGCCCCGGCTGGCTGCCTGTTGCCACATGGCTGATGAGGCCCTGCTCCAAAATAGAGATACCAAAATTTTCCTGGACCTCACTTTTGTACAAGTGATGGAAAGAAAAGAGGCTCTAGCAAAAGCAAAGGACACATGGAAATATCTCATATACAAAGATGGTAAAATCCGTTTTGTTGAAGCTACACATTTAGCTCAAACGAAATAGATGAGCTTGACTTTGGAGTCAAAATAGAATTGAGTTGAGTCTGATGTCCAGTTGACGTAGTAAATGCCTGCATTTTTTCGTGCCATATACTCTTGGACTATTGCATAGCGGTTAGCTTTAGTTTAGTTTTTCTTGACATTAATAATACAGCTTTCTCTCTCTCCACGGTATCCACTTGAGCAGCCAGCCTATGTCTGTTGGCCAACAATTCTTTGTTGGCCAGCCCCATTCTCTCTCTCTCTCTCTCTCTCTCTCTCTCTCTCTCTCTCTCTCTCTCTCTCTCTCCATCTCATCCTTCAGACCTGTATACCTCTTCTAAAATGTATGAACTCTACGTGCCTAGCCATCAATGCATGGATCAAATTATCTATGAACTCCATGCAATGAAGGAGATGGCTAGTCTTTGGTGCACATCCTAATGACAAGAAAGGTATGTGAGCTGAAGCTACCACCTTGAAGCTCAGATTCACAGATTGAAGAATGCTTCCAACCCAAGCAACAGCCAAGATCCCAAAATTGAAGTGCAAGCTTGACCAAGACAAGGAAGAGACTATAGAACATAGGCATCGGTTCTAAAGAACGATGCTAGCACACTGAAAACTCTCATGATACCATTCACCTCAGCCACAATACCTGAGGAGTGACTACATGAGCAAAAGGCTCACAAAAATCGGGTAAAAGGTATTCCCGGCACAAATGACAATTGAAAAAGCCAAAGGTTTTTTGGAGAACGCGCTCATCACAATACGTGACTTGAGAAGGTATGGAGGCCCCTATTTTTATGGATGAAGAGAGGTTATATATGTCAACGAGCCACGTTACGAGGTACATGCATTTTCACGCACGAAGATTTGACCTTTATACAAGAAGAGGAAAGACACAAAGCAATTCAAATAACTAAGGAGATAGGTCAAAATTTTATTTGAAAAGGTGGTCTTGTACGTTACATGGAAAAAGGCTTATCCAATGGAACCCTTAGATAGTTGGGCCCCCAGGTAAAGGAGCACTTTGGGGTCTGTTAGGGACCCAACTTCCTTGGGTCCCAAACCCAACTTTAAACTGAACGTTGACTGGGCCTGATGACTTGACCAGTGACTTGTGGACCCGCATGGTTGCCACGTGTCGTGATCTAGGATGTGTGCATGGCTTGGAGACTCCCACCTTGGAGGTATACAAGGGAAGGAGATCTCAGTTGCCATCCATTCTATCTACCTAGGAGAAGGTGGATGGAGAGTGCGTGTGCACAGCCAAGATGTGCGCTAGCTTGAGGTGGAAGATGGCTTAAGGCCCTGGCAGTCGTATGGGAAGTTGTCAAGGGTTGGAGGTCGGATCTCGCTTGTTACCGGTCACAGGCCAGGGCACGGAAGGTGGACCTGGATTGGGTCCTATGACGGGGTGGATCGTACTGCAATGAAATACATTGATCAGCTATAGCAAGTAATTTGGCAAACTTCATTGATAGAGGCAACATTCTACTTTTCATGAAACTCATGAGACTCAAGAGAAGGGGCTACCATCCTTTTCAAGATTCGAATGGGATTCAGTCTACAAATTAAAGATTAAATCAGCACATGGTCAAGGTTCAGGTGGGGTTGCTTGCCTATAACACACTGTAGTTATGGATATAGTTAGACGAGATGAGCATGCATGATATCTTTGGATCAGTGGGCCCTAGAAGCAGAGTACTGGACTGCGGCTTCTTAAGACTTCTTTTTTGGAAGGTGTGGACTCTACCATAGGCTGACTTATCTTATAATATCAAGCTATCCTCCGAGAGGAGAATTGTCTCACATGGGACTTCATCCCAAGACAACACACAAGCATGTTGAGTTTCATGATGTGAGGCTGACCCTTTGCACATTCACGCTTTGGACAATGAGCATTTATGCATCATTGGAGTATCTACTAACAAAGGCATATCAATCACAAGATAGGGCAAGCATCTGTTACATCTAGGGGAGGCTCATAAGCTGGCCATTTTTTATTTCTTGGCTAGATGGCCTGACTCAGGAGAGTTCACATGTCATTAGAATAGTGCCAGTCATTGTGTTGTGGATTATCTCATGGGATCACTATCTCTTCTTCCTCTGATCTCAAACTTCATGATTTCTTCCATGACCCTATCTAACCACCTGGGTACAAGTACTCATCATCCATCCCCAATTTTCGAGAAGTCAAAAAGGCTAGAATTCCTCCCTAAGCAAATAAATTCGATGCAGCTACAAGTCCACAATCTCAAAGTAGAAGTAGCAAATTTCAAGAAGGGTACCTTGGATGTTGGAGTTACATAGATGCATCTAGAAAGATTGAGGACCTTGACATCAAATTAGAGCAACATAAAGAGGAGACAAAACTATGGGCATCCTTAATGAAGATTAATTCAATGGCAAGGAGAGACATAACGTGTTTTTGGACTCGGAAGAGGGAGTGAGAGAAGAGGAGGTATTGAGAGAAGATAGAGGAGAGAGGGCTTTTTGCCATTTGATTTAGATTTTGCCATTGAGAGTTGAAACTTAAAAGGAGCATTGAAAAAATGATCAATCATCATTGGAATTTGGTAGGAGAGAGTCTTGAGAGGGAGCGTGTGTAGGAGAGAGAGAGAGTGTGTGAGTGAGTGTGAGTGTGAGTGTGAGTGTGAGTGTGAGTGTGAGTGTGAGTGTGAGTGTGAGTGTGAGGGAGAGTGAGAGGGAGAGGAGAGATCTTAGAGGCATTCATAATTTCATTGCTACTAATTTAGAATTTGGAATGTGAGGCTTGAGAGGAGGGAGTGTGCATTGTGTTAGAAGTTAGAAAGTCTTAGTAAGTTTTAAGTACTAAGTATGTTCAAGGTTGGGGAGTGAACACTGAATTTTGAAAGATAATAGATTATATTAAAAGGTATTAGGTATTAGGTAATTAGTGAAAAGAATTAGGTATTAGGGTTTGGGTAGTAGTAATGGATAGGAATTAGGACTAGCCTACATAGTACGATGCCGAAGGTTAGGGATCCCTCATGGGATCATGCGACAATTGAAGCAAACTATGGCACATCAGGCACAAAGCAGTGGACCTGCAGGTAAAGTTTAAACCGTAAATGGTAAATTGCAAGTTTCTATCTAGTATCACTTGTAAGTTGTAGTTGTGAACATTGAACATTCAACATTCAACTGGCAACAGACTACATAGATGATAGCACATAGCACATACTACATAGTACAGTTGTCAGTGAGAGTAGGACTCCATTGAAGCTTGAGTCTTGACTCTCTAGAGTCCAATCTTGAATCTTAAGAGTCCTATTTTGTGCAATGTGTTTGATGAACCATGATAGATATTGTGGTGTTAGATACACACGTGGCCCTACTCGGATAAAGGCACAGTGCACACCTGCTACTCTTACGTGAGACTGTGGGTTGCAAACAGGCACCAGAGTCGTTATGAGAGCTCCTACATGCACCTAACCTACCTCTTGAGGACTCGTCCTTTGATGACCAAAGGTGGCTCTCCTAACTCCTGAGTCCTATAATCTATTTGGATTTATTATTTTGAAATTTGGACTTCGGAGTCAAAAATCAAGACACATGATGGAATAATCAACTGTTATGCTATGATAGAAAGCTAGAAATTAGATCAAATTAAATTTAGTTTAAAGGATTAAAAAAAAAACCTAAACCAAGTCAACACTTCGTTGAACCTGGCTTAACCCAATTCAACACAATTCAACCTGGCCCATGAAACATTACAAACCATAAGACGTAAACCAACGAAAGAAATTTTCAAAGACAACGTTAACAAAAGCTAGTTTTCTCAATAATATGAACAAATAGCTCAAAGCTTTAACTACAAAATTTACTTCGGAGACAAGTAGACATGATTTTGGCCATTGAAGGCAAGATCGCTCCAAATATATGAAGTTGAGTACAATAGACAAAGGGTCTCACTTTGTACACTCTAATTTGTACATTCTAAAAAGTAAACAAAAGATGTCGTTAGTACACAATATTCTTGTAAAGTGTGTTGTGCACACACACACACACACACACATAATTCATATCAAACCAAAAAAGAAACATATCGTCCTTACACTTCTCATGACATTACGTCCTCGACGATCTGGATATACAAAGGCAAAAGAAAGCCTAGCATCCCGCCTCCGTGCGGCCGGGGCTACTTCTTTTACCTGCAAGCAAAAACACAATTTAGAACGCTTGACATCACCAAATACAAGATAATAATAATGACTTTGAAGGTTGATAAAACATTTCCAAACAAACATGAGTGCCATTTATAACATTTTAGATACTAAGACACTACAAGGAACTTCATTATATTTTGCATTAACATATAATTGATCCTAACAATGTTAGAAATAAATGACTATGCTAAAGTTAATCCATAGGTTACTTTGACCCAAAAGGTCAAGATTTGTGTAACCATGGGTATTTAGTTATTTAGGCCATCTTAAGTTTGTCTTAAGTTCAGTTGGACCCAATTTTGGTCATGTACTGTGGGTCCTTAGGGGTCTAATTTTGCTTAGAGGCCCTATCTTGACTTTTGGGAGTGCCCTACATTTAGTAAGTGGTTAAGCTTAGGGTTTGTTGGCATTTGGCCACATCCAGGTAGAGTACTTAGATGCTCATTGTGTATTCCATTTTAACGGTTTGGCTAAGCATTGCTCTCGTTGTTGTTTTCTCTCTCTCTCTCTTAGAGTTGGGGGCCCAGCCTCTTCTCTCTTGTTTCTTGTGGAGATTGATTGATAACTAGTTGACTCTTGCTTTCCTACATGGTATCAGAGCTACCGGATCTGCATCAAGCTTGTTTGTTGGCGCCCTACCAGAAGAGGAGCTTCTCTGCTTTTTGTTGTGAAATTTCAGCATCCTGCTGATCTTTCCAAGTGGAGTTTGGATCAGCTTTTGTCTCTCTTTTCAGGTTGAAGGAGGGCGCCCAACAGAGATCTTGGAGGAGTAATTTGTGGCACCCAAAAATCAGAATCTCAAATCTGATTTTTATGCAACCAGTTTTGTTTGGAGGAGGGCGCCCAAAAATCTGCTACTGATTTTCGGTTGTGGTGTCTGCTTATCTTGTTGTTTATGTTTTCAGATTTGCATTTGTGTAAGAGGACACCCAAAATTCAGCAAACCCAATTCAGGGTTAGGTCAACTTGTGGCTGAAAATTTGCAGATTCTCAGCAAGCAGTAGGGCGCTTTCAACAACCCTGTTGGAGTGTGTGCTGATCACACTATTTGGCTTCCTAATTAGGTTACGGTGTAGGCCTCAATCGAAGCTAACCTAATTTTCAAGAAGCTAGTGTTTTTGTACAAAAAGACAACCATCTTTCCATTATCTTTGGGCACTTTGGTTGCAGATTGAAAGACATCTTGTGCTCCTACTTTTAGCTCTTTGTTTGCTGCAAATGTTTTGAGTAGATTTGGTTGTGGAAAGGCTCTCTTTCCTATCTACTACAAGCTGAAATTCTGTTGAAGGTAATGGCTAAAGAATCGAAAGCTATCGGTTCTTTGTTTAGTGAAGATCGGTTGGATGGCACAAACTACTCCTTGTGGAGTTACATGATGAAGAACCTTCTCATAGCGAAAGGGCTGTGGGATTTGGTCAATGGTGATGAGGAAAGGCCTCCGTCTTTGGCACCTCTTACACCTTGTGGATCATCATCATCAACATGATCTTCTCCATCTTTGGAAGAACAAAAGAAGTGGGATAGAAGGGATGCACAAGCACATTCTATGGTTGCTCTTGCTGTGAAAAGATCTATCTTACCTCATATTAGGTCTTGTAAGACATCTAAAAGTGCGTGGGATACACTTTATACTATGTATAGAGTCAAAATTCCAGCAAGGGTGGTGTATCTCAGAAATCAACTTTATTGATGAGATAATTGAGGATGCTCAACTTGTTTCCATTACTCTCGACTCATTACCTTCATCTTATCTTCCATTTGTTTCATCTTTGAGTACATCTCTTAGGGGACATCAACTCTCCTTTGATGAACTTGTTGGGCTGCTTCTTCAAGAGGAGCAAATGAGGCAAAATTTTGCGAGTGACACTCAACAAGATCAAGCTTTCTTCACGAAAGGCAAGGCCTTCCAAGGATGAGCAAAAGCCCATTGGAGGTCAAGATGTCAACACTCAAAAGAAGAAAGGGAAAGTGCCATTATTGCAAAAGGTATGGGCACTTTATCAAGGATTGTAAGAAGAAGCTTGTGAAAGAGGAGTAAAGGAATTGATACTAGTGCTTCACTTGCTACTTTGGAGCAAGAGCTTGAAGCTAGTGGTGATCTCTTCAACCAAGACTATGCTTTTGTGTCTAATATTGCTTCTACTAGTACTTCTACAGCTATGAGGAATTCAGGTTCTGTTTTGCAAGTTGCTGATTTTCAGCCCATTGAATGGGTGATTGATAGTGATGCTACTCGTCATATGACTTCTCACAAAGAAGCATTCACTAAATTAGTGAAAGTGCAAAATGGAAACAAGGTACACTACTATGCGGATAATGCATCTTATTCTATTCATGCAATTGAAATTGTAGCCATCATCCTACCTAATGGTGAAGAAAAGTACATTAAGAATGTGCTGTATGTTCCAGGAATCAAGAAGAATCTCACAGAGAGCAAAGAGAATATGACAAATTCAAATCTCTGATAGCTAACAAAAAAAGGAGACATAAGTCCACTTCGTCCCAATCTCCATTCTATAAGAACTATGAAAGGTCAAAATTAAAAAATAAATACAATTTCATACACAGCACTTGAGAGGAATTTCAAAGAAGAACGTCATGAAACAGCTCATGCTCTACAGCATTGATAACATATTAACGCTAGTAGCAATGCCTTACTTAAGCCATTTGATTAATTAGCTCGTTTGCAATACGCAATCTTTCAAGTTTAACCTCATGCAAAAAAGTTCTTTGAAAAGATTTGTTGGAAACTACAAATAAGGTGCAAAGGGTGACAAAATTGTATAGATATATATACAAAGATGAGAAATTGTTGGGAAAAACAATTACTACAAAGATATTAAGGCACCCAAGCTTTATTGATGTTAATACCCTTTAGCTGCAATCTTTATCATTAGTGAAAAAGACCTCGATTAGTACGACAAAAGGATCTCGAATGTTGTAGTTATCACGCTAAACCCACAATTGAGTCCATGTGAACCTTTAGGATACAATCCTAAAACATTAAATAAGTTGCTGTCAAATAAGGAAGATCAAGAACAAATAACTTATATATAAAGTTCATTGCATGCCTGCACAAGTTATACTAGTACCAGATCAGTAAGCTCTCGAAGTGTGGCATCTCGCCAGGTGTAAATTTGAACCTCGTCTTTTGGTTCCTTACCACGGGTGGCAAATTCCTCCACAGAGTGATGACCACCAATCTGAAGAAGTCCCCAATGCAAAGGCATTAATCTTAGCAAGACAACAGAAGTCACATATTTGAATCATTCTAAAGACTATAAAGATAATTCAACTAAATACTTCGTAAGGATGTATAAAGTTGTGACAAGTTTGATTTTTTAAAGCCATAAAAATTGCAAGTTCTAAAAAGAATTAGAAACCACACACTAAAGCTTAACAAAGGCTACTAAAAAGCTTGAAAAGTGTTGCCATCGTAATCAAAAATCTAGTGACAATCTCAAGAGAAGCGCAGCCTATAAACAAAATGCAACAACTCCTTTGTTGAAAGCACTATTGACTTGAGGCATTTAAGCCAAATTGAAAAAAGAACTTTCATTGTTACACTCTTTATAGCAAGATTAGTAAAGCAACCTGCTTTAATCGGATACCCATATTGCCCACCAAAAAAAAGGCGTTCCTGAGAAACGCTCCCCATTTCAGAAACGTGATCCAAAGCGTTTCTGAATGCGTTTCGGGACGACTTTCAGGAAACTCAATGTAAGTATGTATGTATATCTATATATATATATATATATATATATATATATATATCATAGAACCAATGTTGCAATGGGAATTTCCCGGAACGCAAATTTTTTTTTTTTGGATAGTTGCCAATATGGGTATCATGTGAAAGGATATCAAAAAAGCAATTTGTTATGCAGATTTGTTGCTTGGTTTCAGATGGCTGCATTTTCATATGGTTTCAAAAATTTGGACATCAGTAGATGGTTTCAGCTATTCCTCAAGAAGTATACAATTCCCGCCAATCTAAGGAAGGCTCCTAACTCTTTCTATCGTTTTCTAACTAAAAACGGAATCAATAGATCTGCAAACCATTGGCATCAAAACACCATTTCATAACTGATTTTTGATATCTATTGGAAATTTGAAAAGCATGTCCACCATTCAATTACGGTTTAGTTAGTATTAAACTCAAAAAAAAAAGATTTGGCCGTGGATCTATACTGATCCGCGGTACCACAATATTTAATATTTTTAATATTTGATATTTTTAATATTTAATATATTATCCCGTCTCATCTCGTCCGCCAGTTGCCACTGCGGTTCGACCACCACCTACTATTGCTCGCACTCCCCCAGTTTACGACTTTCTCATGGACTCTCCACAGCCCGAGCAAGAGCAGGGCCAGGATGCCAGTGACGAGGCCTTCCAGGATGTTGAGGAGATCCCTTCCTCCCTCCATTCCCATCCGGATGACCTCCCTAGCCAGCAGTTTTCGAATCCCATGCCAGATGTTCCCCCTCCACCAGTGCACCCCACTTATGCTGCTGCACCCATCCCTGCCAGTGCATCCCACTCTCCCCATTCCACGTCTACAGCCGATGCATCTACTCGTGCCCAGCCTGTCGCGTCATCAGCCATTCCCGTCACGTTTGGTGCACCGTGCTGGAGGTCCGCTACCCGTCGCCCAGCTGGGAGAGTTCTTAGGTAACAGAGCATTCGTGGCGCGCATCAGCCGCACATGGACAGAGAGGCCACACAGGCTGTGGCCAGTCTGATTTATGAGCTGAACCTTCCATTTGCCATCACCGACTCTGAGCCCTTCAGAAGGGCCTTCCGCCTTGCACAGTCTGTCAGCCCTAGTTGGAGAGTCCCTAGTTCAGAGGTTGTCCGTACACACATGCTGAGGGATAGGGTCGAGTCCTTGTCTAGAGAGATGGAGCCTCTACGTCGCCACTGGGCCACTTACAGTTGCAGCATCATGTTCGATGGCTGGACTAATGTCAGGAGGAGGCGGATCCTCAACATCTTGGTCTCCAGCTGCATGGGCACACAGTTTTTGAGGGCCGTGGATTGCAGCAGGGGGGGGAGAGTCATATCTGCAGATTTCATGTTTGATGTCATCAAGTCTTCCATCCTGTTCATAGGCCCATAGCATGTCGTCACGGTGGTGACGGACAATGCCACGAACTGCATTCAGATGGGTGTACTGCTAGAGGCCGAGTTCCCTCACATTGTTCATACCCCCTGTGCAGCGCACAGCATAGACCTTCTAATGGGGGACATAGGTGCACTTCCCTGGGTTAGAGCCATCGTCCGTGAGGCCCTTTTCCTGGTGACTTTTGTCACCAGGAAGAGGCGTGTTCTTGCCATGTTCCGGGTGTTCAGCCATCTGGACCTCCGTAAGCCAGCCCCCACACGCTTTGCATTCGACTTGGTGGTCATCGACCATTTGATCAGATGTAGGGCGCAGCTTCTACAGATGGTTGCCAGTGATCTTTGGCGTGCCAGTACGTTTCAGCACACTGAGGATGGGGAGCACTTTTCTTCCACGGTGAGGGGAGACCAGTTTTGGAGGGATGCACAGACATTGTCAGGACTGCTTCGACCACTCTACATTGTGCTCCGCATGGCTGACAGCGAGGGGTCGACACTTAGACTGGTATATGAGCTCATGGACCGGATTGGACAGTTCCTGCAGCTGCCCATCTTGCAGCCAGAGAGGTAAGCGATATAGTAATGTAATTGGTCTTTATCTTTTCAGTGGTTGGTAGTTTGTTTTTCTGTCAATGTTACGTTTTTTCGTAATGCCCAGGTTTTAACATGCCTCTCACCTGCAGGATGACCGAGCTGAAGTTCATCTGGGAGACGCGGTGGAACTACTACGGAAGTATCCACAGCGTTGCACACATACTGCATCCCCTCTTCCTCTCTCCAACACAGATCGCAGACAGCGAGCTCGAGGCTGATTGGCTTCAGTACATTCACAGGGTGGGTCCACACATAGGTTTGGATCCTATCAGGCTCATGGAGGAGCTCGTTGCATTTCGTTTCGGCATGGGCACGTTCGGCCACCAGGCTGCTCAGGATCCAAAGAGGAGGCAGCTTCCCATTACCTGGTGGACCATGTTCGGTAGCACCTATCCATCCATACAACGTCTTGCACTGCGTGTCCTTTCTCAGGAATACATATAATTCATCCTCCATTACTGTGTTTTGTTGACCTTCCACCCGTGCACATGTGCTGAAGCATTTCATTGCATGTACCACAAGACTGCTGTTACAATCTTACTTACTGCAAACCTCCACGTGCCGGTTAACCAGAAGAGACCGAACGAATC
Organism: Diphasiastrum complanatum; assembly: GCA_029204225.1. Taxonomy (NCBI): domain Eukaryota; kingdom Viridiplantae; phylum Streptophyta; class Lycopodiopsida; order Lycopodiales; family Lycopodiaceae; genus Diphasiastrum; species Diphasiastrum complanatum. Next base: position 35,768,861 of record CM055098.1, read on the forward strand.
ACGTTCCACCCTGCCATAGGACCTAATCCGGGTCCACCCACCGTGCCCTAACATGTGACCTTATCAAGCTGGATCCGACCTCCATCCCAGACGGCGTCCCATACCACCGCCTAGGCTCTCAGCCATCTCCTGCCTCACGCTAGCAATACATCCTGGCCGTGCACATGCTCTCAATCCACCTCCTCCTAGGTAGATAGAATGGATGGCAAATGAGTCCTCCTCCCCTTGTATACCTCCAAGGAGAGAGACTCCAAGCCATGTGCACTCCAAGATCATGACACGTGGCAACCATGCAGGTTCACGAGTCATCGGTCAAGTCTACAGGCCCAATCATTGTCTGGTCTCAAGTTTGGGTTTGGGACCCAAGGGGGTTGGGTCCCTAACAACTGCACTGCCTCCATGTGTGAGCGTAATTAGAGCACATGGGCAGTCATTCACACGAGGAGAAGAAACCGCTTGCCATTGAGTCAGTTGGAGCGGTTGGTGTTCTGTAGCACCAACGCACGTCTCGCCAGGAGACTTCCGACCATTACAAGCGCATTGCAGGTGATAAGCTATTCTCCCATAGCATGTTGGTTGACCTCTGGTACGTTGGTTTCATTTCTTGATAAAGTTGTCTCTCTGACATGCACATTTTAAACCTTGCAGACGAAGATATCTGATTTGAAGCGCCAGGTTGACTTGCCTACGGACAGCACCCATCCCATGCTTGCAGATGACCTGGGCACACAGCTGCTGGCAGAGAGAGAGAGAGAGGGAGCTTGCCGAGATGAGAGAGAGAGAGAGAGAGAGAGAGCTTGGGCTTGAGCACAGAGAGCCTCCATTGTACGAGGCAGATGAGCCAGTGTCAGAGGATGATCAGGATGAGGATGAGCCCATTCTGGTTGTGTTCGCCAGATCAGAGTGGGATGAGGCATATGATACAGGTGTTGGGCACACGCCTAGAGCAGGGGTCACAGGTGCATCACGTGGTAGAGGTGGGTCACATGCCACAGATTATACCGGGAAACGAGCAGGGCACACAGGTGGGGCCAGTGGCATACCTTCTTATGTTGATATGATGGAGGAGGCTCTTGATAGGGGGCAGAGTGATTTGGGTTTACCTTGTGCAGCTGCTTGGATGCGTGCATCACAAAGTCATAGGCATTTCTACGACAGCACACCAGAGGAGTCACCAGATGACTTTCATTGTACCGATTGGGAGGCCATGCAGAGTCCGCATAGTGCACAGGATGAGGCACGAGATGACGCACAGGATGATCCAGAGGATGGTGCACATGATGAGTCCCAGAGCCCACAACATTTGTATTCGAATGCCCAGCTAGACGACTTGATTGCAGAGTTGGATTCAGAGGCCCAGCAGATGCCGAGCGTCAGGGCGCCCCCATCCTCTCTAGCTAGCATGCCCTACACAGAGTCTCAGCCAAAGCAGCTACACAAGGTGCCTGCAGTTTCTCCAGTTCCTCAAAGGGTGTATGTGCGCCGCACAGCACCTCCAGTGCCACCGATGCCATTGAGGCCTGCAGCCCCTCCATCGCCATCCACTTCTGCAGCACCAGACCTCCATGGCAGGCCACCATCTGTGCCCAGGTTTTCTCTTACATCGCCCACATCCACAGTGGCTCTGTTACGTCCATGTCCTGTATAAAGGAATCGGAATAATTTCTGACGTGGATAGCCGGTCACTCCAAATGTATATGGTTATTGCTTATGCCTCGTCATTCCGGGCTTGGCTTGTAAAGTAATTAATAATCATATGAGGGCCCAGACCTATAATTGGACATAGGAGCACATGCATAGTGAATGACTGTTTTAATGCAAGAATAGGAGGTCAATAGCTCAATATAGGTTGCATGGGGATCCTAGGGAGAATATTCTCTCTCTCATGAAGAGAATATGTCCATTGGAAACTCGCCCATCTTCCTATTGGAAATTCAGTTTCTTGTGCCTGTCTCTCCTCCTCTCTCTTAGATTCTTCACTGTGGCTTGGGGGCTAGGTCCAGGAGGAAACTCCAGGATGGATCTAGGTTTGGATGGGTGGTTTTGCTCCACAGGTGTCCTTTTGGTTGTTTTGCAACAGGATCTAGTCAGATCTTCATATGGTGATCCTTATAGTGGTATCAGAGTTATGGATTTGCATCAATCAGAAGGTGGAGCTACTTCTTGTATTTTCTCAGTTTTTGTGGATTTCTCCTTGCATGTTACTTCCAGGTGGTGGAATTGATCTCCAAATAGGTGGCTTCTCTGAATTTGGTGTACTTCCAGCCTAAAGATCATAATTATGGGGTTTCTCCATAGTTTTTGGTGGAAATCTATGGATTTTTTATGATTTTAGTGGATTTTTCACCTAGAATTGACGTTTTTTGCTTGAATTTGATCATAGGTACTGGTGTAGTACGTTTTCCAAATTGTACTTGCTGTTTTACAGTCATTATTGATTGGATCAAATGATTGCATGATGTTGGAATAGTCAAAAGGTGGATTAGATAGTGATTTTGGACCAAAAATTGGGGTTTTTGGACCATAAATGGGCTATAGAAACCATGTTTGACTAGAATCAGAACTTTTAGTGCTTGCATGCAATGGATTTACAGGGATTTGGATCTGATTGCACGAATTTGTGGATTTTTCCCACAAATTTTGGTCAAAATTGGTCAAAAACCAACGTTTTTTGATGTTTTTTGGACTAATTTTAAGGTAGATCTCAAAATTCTCAGCCAAGACTTGGTATGAACGTTTTCAGAGATGTAATGAAGCTGTCCCTGAGCTGTCATGAAGTTTGGAAGGGATTAGACACCATTAGGGGGCTCAAAACACCAAAAATTAGTGTATTTTTGATGATTTTTGAGCATGAATACCTCTCAATTGGGGGTTTAAACCTGTTGGTTCTTGTAACAAGCTTAAAGATATGATGGATTGCGTCTGTTTTGAGCCATCATGCATCTAATTTGGATAGGTTTTAGACACCATCATGTTGAAGTTTTGCTTGTTGAAAGAGGCCAAAAATGCATTTTTTGCATGATCTGAGCTTATGATTTCTTGCTGGACCTGTTAGAAACTTCTATGCCTCTCTAATGAACCTTAGTAGAGTGCTTGTAACCTCTGATCCAAGGCTTTTTGGGCTGGGATGTGTTTTTTGAAGATTCCTCTCCCCTCCTACCTGTTTTTCATGCATTTATTGCTCGCATGTGTGAAGCCAGGGGTGCAAGGTGATGTGGCAAGTGCCTTGTAGACCCACTCTCCCTCCGTATTGTGCTTTACAGCAACCAATTTGGTGTCCTGTAGAGGAAGTTATGGCTCTCGGAAGTCTGGCAATTTTTGAACTAAAATTTGCAAAATTTTCGAAAAGTTCTGATGCATGCATACTTGTAATTCAGTGTAGTGCTTGTCTGTTGATGAAAATGTATGGATAGACCTGTATGCATGCATGGATGCATGTTGCATGCGTAATCAGTAGATTGATCAAAAGATTTCTTGCATGAAGCTATTTGTGGCAATTCTAGATCAAAAAGCAGATTTTCTAGTGGCTAGGCTAATTACAGGATTTTTTTCGTTTTCTCGAAAAAATCAGTGCATGTCGAATTTGATATGTGACAGTGCCTGTGAATTTGATAAATCAATCATTTTAATCGATTTTCACAGTTGGTCCATTTCGAACTGATTTTGTGTATCCCAGTGCTGATTTCCCAGTTTCTTGGCAATTTATGTAAAAATTGATTTTTATTGAAATCACTGCATGTCATATAAGATGCATGCTGGATGTTTTAGAATCCTTCCAATATGAGATGGTAATAATTGTGAAACTGTCAAATTGCAAGTGAGAATAAAATTGGGAATTATTTCAGAAGACTGCCTCTGGGAATTTGGATTCCCTTTCCCCAGTGTGAATTAGAATTTCAAGAATTCAAGGATTCTAAGGGAAAAGCAGTGGCAAGACTGATAATCCATTTATGGAACCATCTCTGTTTTGCAATTGGATTTGGATAGTATTGGATACTCATTACTGACTTTTTCGAATCTTTGATATCTTATACGTTGTCTCCTGGGAACTTTTAAATTTTGATATGGATTGGATCAGTGGAATAAAGCTTTAATCTTAACTCTATGTCCAAAGATGTTTGTATGAGTTAGCCTAATCTTGGTTTGTACGCTAAGATCTGTTGTAGGCTTATTGGTAGAAGAAATTTTGTTAATAAGAGTTAGATGGTTGGAAAACTTGTGATGTGGAGTTATTCACTTCAAAGATTTCCCAGATATGTTATTTACTAATGAGAAATAGAGTTCTTTGGTAGCTAAGCTGCAAGATTCTCAGTGAATTATGTGAGTAACATATGCAGATTGTGGATATCTGTCAGTTTATAGCCTATGTTTATGTATAGGAACATAGTTGGATAAGTTGCTTATGTACATCTTAATCTTGTGGATCTACTATGTGTTTCCTATGTACTGAGTTTATATCGTATACTTAGACATATGAACAAGTAATGTGTGGAACAGTTACTTGTAGGTTACTGTCTCTTTATGTGGAAAGGATAATTCATTAACTTATTTATGGTTTGGAAGAAGATCTAAATGTGGTGTTATACATGTATAATTGAGATCTGCACCTAGACATTTAAGATTTCTGAATCATTTACAATTGACTTGAGTAATTAGATTACTCCTGATTAGAAGTTAATTGGATAAATAAGCAGTGTGAAGAGAATTCACCGGGAATTGTTTATTTTGATCTATATTGCTTATAAGTCACATGATTAGTGAGTCATTTGGATTTATTTATGAGAATTGTGCATAGAATATAGAAGATTCTTGATATAGAATATTTCTTGAAGTAGAAATATCCTAAGTTATTGACTATATCCCAGTGAGCTCATATACATACATTGGATATCAGAGTAACTAATGTCAAGGATAACCACTGAATTCAGTCGGAATTCAGCAAAACTTGATAATCTCTAGATGTGGTTCTAGGTGATTGTATAAAGTTTATTATTTGTTAAAGACAAATGTTATAATGGTCTTTAATCACTTGGTTGATTGTAGAATTTGGAACTCATAATCTGGTTAAGAATCGAGATGGAAGAATATTCTTCGAATCCAGTAATTTTCCTTGTGGAAAAGATTTCAAAATGTTTCTTATATTTTCTGAGTGGTATGTTGTGCATATACTCCAGTATCTCTAAATGATTAAGCATGGGTTTAGAATCCGATAGATTATGAATGACGAATTATAAGATTCTAAATGTTTATGATTGACGGATCATAAATTGATACTTAAAGGTCATTAGATGATTATATGGGAAATATGATGATTCTTAAGATGATGAGTAATTCTTGATCAATTAGTGGAGTAAAAATTTAGATTTGTTATTTGAACTCTAAATCTGTATACAAACTTGGAATTGTTTGGATCTCACAGGCATTTTCATTAAGTAATTTTTTACTTATGAGAAATTTGCTTACCTTTACGGATTGTAGTCAAGGAATGCTTGTGTACTGTTTTTCAACCTAAAATCTCCGATTAATTAGGAGCAGTTAAGTCTATCAAGGTTGAATGGTTGCTATTTTCTAGTATATTTTGCTAGGGATAGAGCACTTATCTCAGGTGAGTATTTTGGGGTACTCAGGACTGAGTTGAAGTCATTTTTATCTTGATGGATCTCCTAAGAGATTTTGGTGGGATGAGTTTTGTACCGAGAAGCATTTATGACAGGTCTACAAGTAATTTGTGGATAGTCTTGGACTATAATTGTTTTGGATCTTTAACTTTTGAACATTGATTTCCAGTGTAAGGTGAGGACTCACCCAGTGATTCATGTAAATTGAGGTACATGAACGTGATGTTATTAGATTGGAGAGAATCAAACCCAATAGGGAAATTTATCTTTTAGTGTACTTCTAAAAGGTCGATATAGTATTTCAGTGTAGAGATAGATAATTTAAGAATTATCCCATCTCTAAATACCTATTTGATATTGAAGTCAGACTAAAGATTGATTTTCAGGGTAATTGTGAAAGTTAAATGATTGATTTGTTGGCTTTTGAACTTAATCTTCAAGTATGGTCGACTGCTATCATGTAAATTTAGTTTGTATGATGATGACAATTTGATGTATTGAAGATTTTGCCCATATGGAAGATTTATCGCTCAATGTACCTTTGGACTCTGAATGAGTACTCAGGATCAGAGATAAACAATTGAGAAATTGTTCTATCTCTCTGTGCTTGCTTAGGTTGGTTGGTCAAATTGAGGATAATGATTCATGGGAAGAGTTAAAAGCATACAGATTGGATTTTCCCTAGTTACTCTTTCTGAGGACAGAACTAGTTTAAGGGAGGAAGAATGTTATGTCCATGTCCTGTATAAAGGAATCGGAATAATTCCTGACGTGGATAGCCGGTCACTCCAGATGTATATGGTTATATCCTTATAGGCTCCTCTAGTGGCGGCACCCACGGCACATCCTCCTCCTTTGGCAGCACCCACTCCACCGACTCCTCCTTTGGCAGCACCCAAGATGTACTAGTACCGGCCACCGCAGCGCCCCTTTCAGTACATATCGCCGCTGTACTTGCCTCCTGCACGGACGGCCCCTCCAAAGCCAATTCCTCCACCACCAACAGCCCCACGGGCACACACTCCACGGACCTATCCTCCAGTATTAGCTGCACAGGGACACCCGTCTTTGGCTTCTCTATCCCAGCCGGCCTCAGCTTGGGCCCAGCCTAGCCAGCCAGGTGATCTGCATTGGGGTGAGAGGACGACCTCGCAGGGCCCCGAGTGCAGGTAGAGGTGCACTATCACAACCAGCTGGAGCAGGTCTAGTCGGTTTGGCTTGCTTGGGGGCTGATGCGGAGGCAGATTGGGAGGATGAGGATGACGAGTCTTCCTCCTCGAATACACAGCCCATGCCAGTTCCAGACAGGCATAGATATCAGTTGCGAGAGTCAGCTCGGGGCCCTGACTTGTCTCTGGAGCATTCGTCTGAATCAGAGCCAGAGCATTGATTGTAGCTCTGTTATTTTATTTTTAGCAGTTTGATATCATGTTCCATGTTTGGCGGCCAGATGGTCGAACACTGTATTCAGACCATTTTCCATAATATATCCAGTGTTGGACGTAATCTATTCGCTGCACATTGTGTATTTGTCGATTTGTAATTGTGATGCTCTGTTTTCAATTTTGAATGGTATGTGCGTATTTTCAATTAGTTTCAACTGCAGAGATTGATAGCAGATGCACTACACAGAAATACAACCCCCTTGTTAGCATTTCATAAACACACATATTACATTGCAATTTCCCAAGCACGCGTTGCACAAAAGACACATTGAACATTAATTCAACAGTGGTATCAAAATAACAATACATATCCCGCCACATATGGCTGGGGCTGTTCTTTACATTGTGTTAAACACTAAATGTTGCCTCATCTTATGTCGAAAACAACATAACAGCAGCCAGCCACATACGGCTGGATCCTATCCATTCTAAACATTCCTGCGGATCCTCCACAGACTCCTCGCCCTCATCAGGTGCATTGTTCTGTCGCTCTCGCTCTGCCTCCCGCTTAGCCCGATCTGCCTCCTGGTTAGCCCGACGGTGGGCCGCCCTTTCCCTGACCATGATGAGCTGCCGTCGTGTGAAGTTCATTCCGATCTGCTCATCCAAATCCAGCTCAACAGCGGGGGCAGGGGCCACAGCGAGGGCGGGGATCTGCAGCTCTGGGTGTCTCTGCCGAGTTTGTCGCAGCATCTCTGCAATGTCTGCCTCTTGCTTCCGATGCCTTTCGTTGTGCCTTCGGACATTTTCCTCGAGCTTCCTCTTGGCTTCGCCCTCAGGCCTAAGTGGTATGCGCTCCGCCATCTCACGACACCCTGTTTCTCAAACTGGCTCTCACAACCTCTCAATGGCTCTCACTAGCTCTCTCACAGCCTCCCTCTTACAATCTCTCACTGGGTCTGTGACACAGCCTCTCACAATGCCTCTCTCACAGCCTCTCACTGGCTCTCTCTCACAGCCCCTCACAATGCCTCTCACATCCTCTCTCTCACTGCCTCTCACTGGCTCTCTCACAGCCTCGTGAGTGCCTATTTAACCCCACAGTCTGTTTTCCCATGTGCAGTTGTTGATGATCCCTCCATGTGCCCTTGTACCTGCCCCCATTTGTTGCTCCCCCACGTGCTGCACTCCCATTGGCCCCATGGCCTGCTCCCCTACAGTGCCCACGTGCTACTGTACCTGCCCCATGTATTGCTCCCCCACATGCTGCACTCCGATTGGGTCCGTGGTCTGCTCCCCCACAGTGCCCATGTGACGGTGTACTTGTCCGGATTTGTTGCTCCCCCACATGCTGCACTCCCATTGACCCCAAGGTATGCTCCCCCACAGTGCCCCCTGTACAATCCCCTGTACAATCCCCCCCCCCTTTTCTCTAAACCCTAACCCTTTTTTTCCTGAATGTTTTACCCTAATTTAACCTAGTAAAAGGGGGTTTCATTAGAAAATTAAAAAAAATAATAATCAAAAATATTATTATTATGGTGTCGGCCTGGTACCGCGGGTCTAAGGGCGGCACCATAATGGCGGTACCACCATTATGGTACCGGCGGTACCATGGGGTACTATGATATATATATATATATATATATATATATATATATATATATATAGGAGAGAGAGAGAAAGAAAGAAAGAAAGATTTTATTAATGTCCTTGATTACCCTAAGGTACATAGGACTAAGAAAAGGTACATGTCAAGTGTGCACATAGAAGCTTAAAGCTCAATCATCTATAAAACTAAATAACTGCAAATACAATGCATAAAGACAGTTGACCCAGTCAGGATCCAATAGCCTGGAATCATATATCACGATGCCCATCAGCATGAAAGAAATGGTGGATGGTATGTTGTGAAGGTGTGATTAGATGTGCCCTGGACCTCTGTCGCCGGATAGGCCGTCGGTGTCGTCTCTGCTGCCGTGGCGCTCTGGACTGTGATCTAATAACTGATTGTCTCTCTGGCCGTCGACATGGTCTCTAATGTCGGTGTACGAAGGAGCCGAGAATCTCGGCCTCTCCATCTGAGTCGCTGCCTATGGGTACCTCGGATCTCTGTCTTCGACGGGATATGCACTCATCAATGCTCAGCTGTGTCAGGGAATGTGTACCATCTAGTCTCCTCCTCCTCAAGTCTGACATCTCTCGGATCATCAGTGCGACACATCTAGGGTCCTCATAAGATATCAAGGTAGAAAGTGTAACTGGGTGCTCTCTGAACAAGCAGTAGTACCGCCCCCGTATCTCATAGTAGGCTGGACATCTGAAGAGGAAATGTGACTCGTCCTCAGTCTCATGCATAACACACATGCTACAAAGCCGGTCCTCTCGTGGGGTGCCACTGTATCTGCCAGTCTCAATAGCCAGCTGATGTGAAGAAACCCGAAACTGACCCATCGCTATCCGCAGACTATGTGATATACTCCTCAGCAAGTAACCAGATACTATGGGGCAGCCAGCTAGATCAAGAGATAGAAAGTGTGTACGATAAAACTCACTCTTGGTCCCCAATGGACCCTGCCAAGTGATATGAAGATATGATCTGTAAAGGAGACCTCTGATGTACTGGTGGGTGCCCGCAGGTAGATCACTGATCTGGATACCCAATGTGGAGAGGAGACGGCAAGCCTGGGAGTACCATGAGAAAAGGTGTCCCTCTGAGTGTAGGCGCCGGGATGAAGATAAAGCTGCAACTACATAATGTGTACCCCCGTCCTGAAGATCCTCTAACCTCTGTATGAATGTCACAATATGGAATAAGGCCTCAATCTGAATGGGGGGGACCGCGAACTCCGCCAAGATAATCTGGTGTGGTACTGAGGGCTTAGCCCGTATCATCCGGGAGAGCAAACGAATCTGGAGCCGGGAGATATATGTCCAATCAGTAGCTGTCAGACCAGTACTCCATGTCTCGGAAGCATACATAGCTGAGGGCACAACCATAGTTTCAAAGAGCCGACACTTACTAGTCGCATCTCTGATGTGTGAGCTGAAACATAGTCTCTCCAAATCTACCAGTGAGGCATAGCCCTTCCATACCCAAGAAATAGCCGCGTGTCTCATGCTAAACGTAGGCCCCGCGAATAGTACTCCTAGATATGTATAGGAATCAACAGCCTCTAGGGGATGACCATCCCATAGAAGCTCATGCCGCCTCATGAAAGACCTAGAGGTGTTGAACACCATAGCCTTAGTCTTGGCCACATTCACCAACAAACCCCACCGTGTGCAAAAAGAAAGAAGAGCATCTAAGTGTCGCTGCAAACCCTCTCTCGTCCGTGAAAGCAAAACCACATCATCAGCATAAAGGAGAATAGCAATAATGAGGTCGCCCAATGTACAACCCTCCCCTCCATCACTCCGTATAACATGCTCTAGCTCATCAATGTAAAGACCAAAAAGTGTAGGAGAGAGTGGACATCCCTGTTTGACACCAATAGTATTGACCACCTCCGGTGAAATAACTCCTGATAGTCGGACCCTGCCAATAACTCGCCTGTACAATGCTACTACCGCCTGTATAGTATCCTCCAAAAAGCCCCGATCATGAAATCTCTGTATCAATAGATGCCTAGGCACAGAATCAAATGCCTTGCGGAAATCCACAAAGCAGCAGTATACACGCTCCCTCTTGGCCTTAGCCTCCTCAATGATGGACCTCAAAGTAAAGATATGATCCGATGTAGTATATCCCGGTCTGAAACCCGCCTGTCCAATGGCATGCAGTGATCTAGCATCCATCTCTGTACTGATCTCTGACTGTAGGATAGAACCATATACGTTGGCGAAGAGGTGACTGATCATAATGGTGTGGTAGTTGTCAGCTTTCATGGGGTCCCCGCCTTTGTGGATAGGGTGAATGAGGTTTGTGGACCATGGAGGGAAAATCAGAGGTGACAGCTCGGTTGAATAGGATGGAGAGAAAGGGTGAGAGGATGTCGGGAGCATACTTTAGAAGTTCAGCCTCTAGCTCATCAATGTCTTTGGCTTTATGGGAATGGAGTCGTGTGATGGCCTTTTCTATAAGTTCGTTAGTGAATATGGCAGAAGTATTCGTGAGACAGGAGGTGGGAAGAGGAGGGGTATCTGGCATGGTGTACAATGATGTGGCATATGCGACCCAAGTGTTGAGGTCTACGATATGTGGTGGGGGTGACCGTGAAAGGAACCTCTTCCAGAATGAACCTGAGGAAGAACTAAAGAGGAGATCCATCAGTTTCTTACCCTGACCAATCTCGTATGTGATTTTCTTTTTTTTTGTGGTTCTGCAGTAGACACGAGATATGGTTTTGGTCATATGAGGAAGATGGGAGCGAGCATATATGAGGTTCTGATGTAGCTGGATGCATTCCTGATCATACCAGGGGCTATAGGGTCTATGACGTTGCTGGTCTTTGGGCCGTGGGGATGGAAAGGCAATGGAAGCTGCAGTATGGATGGTCTGGACAAGAAAGAGGGACTGCTCCTCTAAAGTATGCTCATGTGGGAAATAGGTAAGGAGATCGGAGAGGGCTTCTCTGTATAGTGGTGTGTGATGTGAAGTGTAGCGGTAGGTGGGTTTAGCTGTAGGGGTCGAAGAGAAAATAGGTGTGATGTGGAGATGACCGGCAGAGAGTGAGAGATATGAATGATCAGAAAGAGTGGTGCGGTGTACAAAGAAGGATGAAATGAAGTGAAGGAGAAATGGTGAACCCATGAAATAGTCGACGACGCTATGTCCTCCACTATGTGGGAAGCAAGTGTAGTCACCAGAGCCTGGCAGCTGAAGAAGGCCATTATAAATGGCCAATCCATGAGCCCCAACTGAAGCATCTGTTCCCCATATGATGTGACTGGACCCGCTGCATCTGTCGATCGCCGTATAAGACCAAGATCATCCCAATCAAGTGCATGTATCAGTTGTGGATCATTTGCTGCTCTGTGAAATTCCGTTTGCCTAGACCCAGTCCTAGCATTGAAGTCCCCCGCTAGAAGAATATATCCTCGATCCTCATATCTGATAATGTCCGATGAAATATCCATGAAAGGTGACTCCTCCTCTGAGGTGAAAGCTGATGTCTCTGGAGGGAAATAACAAATAGCCAAGAATATGTCACGATCTAACTCCATCAACCTGTGGTCCAACCTGATCCAGATATAGCGAGCCTGCTTGTCAGTGTATAGTAGCTCGACCCATGGCTGGAGAGAGTCTCGAAATAAGCAAGCAACACCACCTGAACCGCGACTAGTCAGTGCCCTCGTCTTCCCTCTGCAAGTAGAAAGCCAGCAAAATCCCTCAATGCAAGGAAGTCCTCTCTCAGGACTCTCATGTGTCTCAGTAAGTATAAGGATAAGTATCCTGCTGTAGCTGAAGAATGGATACCATTGCAGTTCCATAAACTTAACCGCAATGCTTTTGTGAGGGCCCCCGAACCGCTCCTAAGTCCGGGGGGCCCAAATCCCTATGCCTCAGATTTTTGGGGGTCAATGTATCAGGCCTTACCATCCCGATAGATCACCCTTTTTCCCAGTGCTTTGGCTTCGCTGAAAACCTTCCTCCTTTCGGCAACTTGCATAGGTGTGAGATCATCGTCCATGAAGACAAGGGTACCTCTCAGCCTAGCTCGTAGCCTAAGGACAACTTGCCGCTCCTCTATTCCCGTGAACCGTATGATGAGTGTAGTTGGATCTCTTTTAGTTCTCCACGCTTTTTCCATTCCGTTGTGATGGTGGGAAAGTGTATCCGTGAGGAAACTGGATGCTTAATTGGAGCCTTAGTTTCTTCAATTCCTCGCACCCGCACATTCAGAGATTTATACTTCCGCATTTCTTCTTTGGATATGGTGGCTGAGATGACGCTATTGAAAATGTGTGTACTTCTTTACCGTCTTCTTTGAATAAAGAGGCCCATGTTTTGGTTTCCGCCTTATGTTGCTCAATCCGTTCCTCCAATTCTTGGATCTTTGTGGTGCTGGCTGGTTCTTCTTTTCTGCTCAAGGTCTCTTCCAAAGATATGATCCGGGCCATCATAGTTTGCTTCTCGATTGCCATAGCTTGTATTGTGGTTTTCAATTGACCCATTTCCATCCTTAGGTAGCTAAATTCCAGTGTAATCTGTTCCATGCAAGAAAGAAGGTACTGTTCAAATGCTTTCGTAGGAGAGTAGGCTTCTTTAGGGAATGAGAGAGGATAATGGGAGGGGGCAGGAGAACCATGGAGAAAGGAGAGGGCCAAGGAAGAGGGGGGAGGGCTGTGAGCAGGCAGCCAGGGGTTGGGAAGGGCCAGCGAGGGGATGGGAGGGCGGGAGTAGGCTGAGCAGACAGCGAGGGGCTGGGAAGGGCCAGCGAGGGGGTGGGAGGGGCGGGAGTAGGCTGAGCAGGCAGCGAGGGGGTGGGAAGGGCCCGCGAGGGGGTGGGAGAGGTGGTGGGAGAGGGAGTAGGCAGCGAGGGGGTGTGTGAAGGGCCAGCGACAGGCTGCAAAGGAGAGGGAGGGGGTAGCGAAGGAGGGGGAGGGGAGCGAGGGCTCCCCTTTTTTCTGGCCATGAAGACCCGCTGAGTGCGATGGAGGTCAGAGGGGAGGTGAGTGCGACCAGGGTAGGGCGAGCTAGGCCAGGGCAGCAGCCATCATGAGAGAGAGAGAGAGAGAGAGAGAAATACAATGTGGTTAACTACCTCCATTATAAGTGAAGACTAGCCCTAAAATATAAATACAGAGTTGGGACCCAGGGGTACATCAACCATAACACTTTTACACAGAAATATATGATGGATCATGGAATATCGATTCTAAAGCGACTGATCCAGCAATCCTAGAACCTTAAAGTTCATTTTTAGTCACTAAGTATTTTTTTTTTGGAGCTAAACTTCACCACGTACGTGGTTTTTTCAGCACCAGAATCTAATCTATAAAAAAAAATTAAAAGACAAGGTTAACAAACGGAACACAAAATTCCAGAGGTTCCTGGAAGGCTAGTTTGCACACATTCCCGGAAGCTGTGTAACTGATACATATACACATTCTTGAATATTATGTCATTTATCTGGACCCTCTACTTGTTCTACAGATGGCATTGCTGATCAGAAGATATGTCATAACCTTCCCTAGCCAATGATACAATACATAAATTTAATTACACGCTTCTTCAGTGCACGAGTACAAAGCTAGAATTAGATCATATATTCAAAGAGTACTTAAATGCCAACAAAAGCAACATCAGAAATCTACCCATAATCTCTAAAGCATACCTTTTAGATGCAAGCATTCCGTCCTACCTACAACATACATGCAACCTTATTGAACAACATTCCACCTTGGCTATAAGATTTAGGAGCCTTAATCATACACGGTTTGCATACCTTGGTAAAGACGCGTAAGAGGAGAGGACAAGTCTGCACTTCAAACAAAAATAGTCAACACTACATCAAGATTGAAAGTATGTGTGAATGCAGCTTCCATGAAAGCTTGAAAATATGGATAGATTGTTTTTACAAATACCTTCTCGCGATCGACGATGATCGGAGGACGCGCTGGCCCAGATGAATTGCGAGGAGGAGCCGGCAATGGGATTCTGGGAGGCCTGGATTGCACGTCTGCCGCTGCTGCCGCAGCTGCTGCAGCCAATGACATCTTCCTGCTGCTTCTAAATCGCAGCTGAAAATACTAAGAAAGATTGATCAAATATGCAAGGTCAAGGTTCAGTAGCGTACGTATTATGCGCAAGAACATAGTGCAAACTGGCGATGGCGATGGCGATGGCGGAGAAAAGAAAAGAGCAAAGCGGCAAAAGCAAGGATAGAGAGAAACTCAAGTAAACGGCAAACCTGGAAGGAAAACGAAAGAAAATGTTCGACTAGGGTTAAGTATATATGGGTCTTCAATAACCCCGTGGCTAAGGGCCTCTTCACATGTTCAACCAGGCCCCTCAAGAGGGGCTGGCGTCCAAAGACCCATGTTGTGATGGGGAGAGACCCATGTTGTGCTCCACCTTTGGGAACTGACCGAACCGATGATGACTTGTTATGTGCTCCTCCTTTGAGTGTGTGATGAAGTGCCATAGAGGTTTTTTCTAGATGATGCACTATTATGTGATCTAACTTTGCCTGTGAGACTTTGCCTGTGAGACCTGTGATGGGGACCGAGTTGCGTGCTCCTTATTTCACCTGTGTGATGACTTGTTATAGAGGTTTTCTCTAGATAATTTTTTGTGCTATTAGGTGATCTAATTGCCAGGGCCGACCCGTGGAGATCCAAAACAAACAACGAGGCCTATCAAGAAAATGGTCAGGAACGTGAAACAAGAAATTAGGGCTCATGAGAAGGTCGAAGCCACAGGTCGAAAAGTATGGTAGCACGTGAAGACACCCCAAGGCCAGTAGCTAACTTTGGTTCTTAGAACATGGAAAGTATGAAGGGCCACAATGTTTCTCTGCCCTAAAAATCACCTTAGGTTCTTGCAAGGCCTTTTTAAGCGTGTGATATATTTTCTCTCACCCACTTGTATGTTAGCCACGTGTGTGAATTGCCACCAAGAAACTTATTGATTGTTGTTAATCATATAGACATGGCAAAATTTGAATATGTGTAATAACAATCAACAATGGAGGCTTAAAATCATAGTGTGCCAACTAGAGTCTTCTTGCATGAACTAGAATCATTTGCAAAAAGGAAATTAAGCAAATCCTTTGAACCTTAAGGCCAACAATACAACTCAAAAGCACCATACTAACATTACTTTGGCACTAATTTAAAGCTTTTAAAACCCCACACATTTAACAATACATTCCATATGTGACACTACACAACAACAAAAAGTGAGAAAAGGATTCGACAACAATAACAAGCTTGAAACTCTCATAAATTTTAAAATCTACAAGCTAGTGCCATCAAAAAGCTACCTTCATGTGAAAAGCAAGAGAACCAAATCTCCGTCCTACCATTCATACATAAAATATCACTCAATCACGAAGGGAATGAAAACAAACGTGGAAACAAGAGCACAATGAAAAAAATGAGAAAACCCCTCTTTGAATCTTATGTTAGCAAACTGAGAATGCTTCTAACAAGATGGGTCCTCTAGTTAGTACTTCTTGGAAATTTACTTGTGGAATCCACCTGTGAGCAATTTCCGTGTACTTCTGCAAACTGTGCAGAAACATGCATAAAATTGCAGAGCTGAGTAATGTAGTAGATGAAGATTAAAAACGATTATTTGATCATAAGAACAATAATCCAACACTCTCCCTTAATGTGAATCCATGAATGCTTTGACCTTCAAACTTAGTTCTGCACAAAATTTCTTGTGTGCATCCAAGCTTAATGTTTTAGTAAAAATATTTGTTGTCATATCTTGCATTCGACAGTACTGCAAGTCAACCTCTTTGTCGATAGCTTTGCTTGTAACATATCGGATACTTAATTTCAATGTGCTTACTATAAAGTCCTAAACCAAGGATCCTATTCTAAGCATGCTAGAACAAGCAACCACAAAGGGTACAGATGGTGGACAAACCAACCCAACCAATCCTACATCGAACGGATCTAGCCCCCAAGCTATGGATCAATCTCAAAGAGGAATGAGACATCACACCACCAACATACGGCTAATAGTCTCACAATCAAGGATACACTAGTGAGAGCCCAATAGGTATACTTTTACCCTCCAAGGCCCATGCACCACTAGTAGTGCACTACAACACCTCACTAGACACACCTCTGCAACCCATCTGGGCCACATCATCCAGTTCTCCAATGACTCACTGATAGATCCATATAAATCCACCATCATGAGTTTAGGCCTTAGACCATTAATTATGACCTTATACACATAAGGGCCCCAATTCCCTTATAGTCACAATTAACTTACGGGTTGTTGGTCTTCTAATCCCTAGCGTGGACACGCTACCCAAGACCAATCGTGGGCATGACACTTACTCCTAGAATGAAATCTAAGGTTGGCTAATAAAACAATGGCACTTTGATTATCACAAAATAGAATTGTCGGAGCATATTGATTCAGACTGATATCTAAAAGCAAGTTTTCAACCATATTGCTTCATTTGTAGCCTGAGAGGCTACGATATACTCTGATTCAAAGGAGGATAGTATCAAAGTTTGCTTGCGACTGTTCCATGAAATAGGACTATTGTTGAGAAAGAATGTAAATCCATAAGTGGATTTACGAGTGTCTACATCTCTTGTCCGACTTGTATCTGAGTAGCCACTGAGAATATTGAGTTTGTCGTTGTCGACTCCTCCATAACAAATGCAAAAGTCCATAGTAGCTTGAAGATATCTCATGACTCTGATAAGAGCCTTCCAACGTGTTATATCAGGATTGGTCATATACTGACTCAAGGAAGTGACTGCAAAAGCTATGTTTGGTTTGGTACAGATCATCGCGTACATAAGAGATCCTATTATCGAATGATACGGATAATCACGCATCTGGACACTGTTCCTTCGACATCTTGAGTCCTGGATCCATTGGTGAGAGCTAATTTTCAATTCATCATATTATATTTGATTGAGACATTGTGAATGTATCTTTGCTGAGAGATATAGATCAACTTATATTTTCTGTCTCTTTGGATTTGAATACCTAGACAGTAATGAGCTTCGCCCATATCGGTTATGTCGAATTCGAAAAATAGCATTGTCTTAGCTCAAAGCCTTTAACCACCAGTCTAGCTTTTCATTTGGATATAAATCCATCTGGCTTAAGCTTCAGCTTAAGGATCCATCTAGAATCAATTGGCTTTACACTTGTAGGAGGAATGACAAGAATCCAGGTCTTGTTCTTCATTAGAGATTGATACTCAACATCCATGACAATTTTCCATTTGTCTGCATCGGGCATTGACAATGCTTCTGCTACGGTGGCAGGTTCGTCATGACTGATGAAAGCCTAAGGGATGAAGCGGTCAGGTTGCTGTCATTGTCTCACAGATCTTCGGACTGCAAGTGCTTGATCAGACGATTCTCCTTGGTGAATGAGTGGGACCGTAGTATTTTGTGGTTGAACGATCGTGGGTCTAGGCCCATCGACGGTAAGTGGAGCCATCGGGATGAACTATGTTGCTTGAACAGTCATAGGTCGTAGCCTATCGCTGGAAAGTAGAGCTGCTATGGCAGTCTCTTGTATTGGTTGCTTCTGTTTGAAATCGTAATATTTGTCTTCAAGGAAGACAACATCACGACTGCTAGCTCGTAACCACATCGTAAACACGATATGCCTTGTGTGAAGTTGAATAGCCGATGAAGATGCTTTTACAGCTTATTGGGTCCAGTTTCTTCCTCAGATCAAATGGCACTTGTGCATAGCAAAGACATCCGAAAACACGCGGGTGTTTCAAACTTGGTTTGTAATTATAGTAGGCTTCAGAGGTGTCTTGGAATCAACCGCTTTAGATTTTGCAGATAGCAAGCCGTAGAGATAGCTTCCGCCCAAAAGGTTTGAGGCAAATGCGAATTTGTTGTCATGGATTGTGCAGCTTCCAACAGTGTGTAGTTCTTCCACTATGCTACTCCGTTGTGGAGTGTAGCTCGTAGTAAACTAGTGGTGCATGCCACATGAAGATAGGTAGTCCTTTATCTCATTTGACAAGAACTCTCTCCCTGAATCAGACTGTAGGACTTTGATCCTCTGACCAGTTTGGTTCTCAGCGTATTGCTTGAAGTCTTTGAAGCAACGAATGCTTCTGACTTGTTCTTAATAAACATTATACTGAAAAATCGGGAGTAATCATCAATGAATGTGATAAAATATAGAGCTTGACCTAATGAAGGTATGCTCATAGGACCACACAAGTCATTGTGTATCAGTGACAAGATGGACTTCGCCCTTTTGGCTTGTCCTCTGGAAAATCTCGTTCTAGGTTGTTTCCCTAGTAGATAAATTTCACATATAGTCTGATTAGCTATGGTAACAACAATTATATTCATGTCCTTGACCATTTTATTGTGATGCATATACAAGATTGAACGCATGTTTAAATGACCTAATCTTTAATGCCATAAATTTGCATCTGAACAACTCACATAAAGTGCAACATCGTGACTCAGTATGTACAGATTTCCTTCTATGTAAGCAGAGAGGCTTTCCTTTGAGTTCTCATCTAAAATAGTACATTGGTTGGCAGTGAACAAAGCTCTATAGCCCTGATCTGTGATCTTCCTAATAGATAAAAGGTTCTTTATCAATTTGGGTACATGAAGTACTCCATTAGGCTGCCTAGTGATGCCATCAGAGAACTGCAGTTGAATAGACCCTTGGCCTTCAACTTGGTGTGAATCGGAGTCACCAAAGAAAATGTACTTTGATTATGTAGTTTTGAGTGTAGAGAAGAGGTCCTTGCATGGCGTCATGTGCTGAGAAGCACCTGAATCGAGATACTAGTGATGGGCATCTCTACTAGATTGATCTTGTACCATCAGTGCCTTCTCTTCATCTTGAGATCCTTTGACTGTATTAGAGTTCCCTTCTTGGTGCTGCTGCATCTTCTTCTTTGCTTCATTGTGCTTGAGGATGCGACATTCCTTGATGTCGTGGTTGGTTCTTTTGCAATATCTGCAAAATAGCTTGGTCTTGGATGATGAGTGACTATATTGTTGATGTTGTTGTGGTTGTAATGTTGTTGGTTGTTCTGCCTTTGTCTTCTTATCCTTGAAGCCTTTCTTCTTCTTGGATTGTTGCTTGTTTGAATAGAGTGCCATGGATTTGGTACTCGTAGATGTGGACAAGCTTTTCCTCCTGACTTCTTCCTGCAACAAGCTTGTTGTCAATTTTTGGAAAGACAAAGCAGGGGTATTGCTCAGAAGCAACACTAGTTTATCATAGGAGGATGGAAGACCATCAAGAAGAGACATGGTTGAGTCTTCTTTTGATATAGGGGATCCTATTGCAGCGAGTTGGTTCATCAATTGTTTTAACTCATTCAGATGGTCGCTGACAAAGGTGCTTTCACTCATTCTAAGTGTTAGTACCTTCTTCCTCGAGAAGAGACGAGTCGAGACATCTAAGATCTCGTAGATGCTGGTGAGTGTATCTCATGCTTCTTTGGAAGTAGTGCAGTTGGATACATGAGCAATTTAAGTGTCTTTAAGGTTTAGAGATACAATGGCAAGAGCCTTGCCATCCTTGGCTTCCCAAGTTGGAAGCTGTTCGTGTTCTGCCAGTCTGGCTATAGAACCGTTAACGTATCCCCATAAATCCTTTTCAATCAAGATCATCCTCATTTTGAACTTCCACGTGTGGAAGTCATCTCTGTTGAATTTATTGATTAAGCGGATCTCTGAGGAGCCTTCCATAGTGATTGATATTATACTCAAACAATTTAGAATAGCTTTTGGAAAAAGATCATGGACTCTAGTAATCCACTGAACCAATGCTCTGATACCACTTTTGTTGGTGTATGAACGATGGTCTGCTTGGTCTACGATTGATTACAATTGCAGCGGACGTGACGAAAGCAGAACACGAGAGGCAATTACGATAAAAACGATGTCTCTACCAACAGTAAGAAAAAAAATGAACACAGTAGTAACTGCGATTTCATGAACATGGATTGATAGGGAACGAAATCAAAAGCTTGTTATCCCTTTTGGATTTTTGGAGTAGGAGTCTAAGACTACCGTAACAGTAGAATTGTGAATCATTAGGAGTCTTGGATAGCCATGCGATCCTCTGTCTTTGATAATCGTGTTTGTGTGCAAGAGAGTGAGAGAGATAATTGCATTCAATCAAGAACGTAAGGATTGAACAGTAGCGAATCTGTATATATAAAAGAGAATCAAAACACAATACAATAGCACTGATAAGTGTGTCCTCCTAATTACAAACTCAAAACAATGGCTACAACTCTCTCTCTCTCTCTCTCTCTCTCTCTCTCTCTCTCTCTCTCTCTCTCTCTCTCTCTCTCTCTCTCTCTCTCTCTCTCTCTCTCTCTCTCTCTCTCTCTCTCTATAAATCACTAACTCTAGGGAGCTAGTTACTTAAGACCTTTTGGTCGTCTGATCACTTTGTGCATACATTGTTCAACTCAACAACACCTATCACCCTTTCTCTTCGTTCAGATATATTTTTATAGTTGTTAGAGTGTTTTTGATTTATTGTAATTACAGTTTACAAGATGATTAATAGCCATTTAAACAAGATCCTTAGATCCGTTACTTGGAGCATCGTGAAGGAGGAGAAGTATAGAGTAATGTATCCTCTGTATGCATCGTGGTGCAAGGATGTAGGCCATGATGGCCGTAGTCTGTCCGCAATCGTTTGAACAACCGCTGGTCATTCGATCAATTGTTGATCATTTGCTTTGTAGATGATCATTTGCTTCCTTCCTTGATAATTGTAAGTGATAACTTATGGAGCTAGACGATGAGATGGGTCAACCATTGTTAATTGACTTCGTAGTAACTTGTAAATTGTCGTCGTTGGTCGACTTCGTTGATAATTGTAAGTAGGTTGCTTATGTTTAAAAATGGTTGAGGAGAGTTGACTCTAGTCATTCATAGGAGATCGTAAGAAGGTCACTTGCGGTGGTCGATGGGATTCCGCAAGTGCTCGTAGATGGTACCCTATGGGTTTTAACGACTCCCTTCCGGTTTTCGGTTTCTTGCGGTTTGCGGTTTGACTCGTGCTTCTCCATAAACATTGATTTAACAGTTCCCTTCGGTCACAGACCGTAGGCTGGTGATAGCTTTACGAATCTGACTGTTTCTTACTTTGTGTTATTTCTGTAGACTGATTTTGAGAGATATAATTCTTGAGAGGAGAAGGAGGGCGAAGGGATGATTAGGAGAATTCCAACAAGGTAGATTAATTAGTCATAAGCTATTGCGATTAATGTGAAGAATGGTAGGAAAATATCTTTATATGTTCACTTTGGGAGCTATGCTCATGTTATTTTCATTGTACATATTTGAGGTATGTGAATTGAGCACATAACCTCGCAGAATAGGTCGAGTTTGTGTTAGGTAGATTTAGATGTGTTGGCATGCAAAATGAAGAGCAATGACAATGGGAGGCGATCAAATCAAGGCATATCACTCAGGAAGACCAGGCACTGGTGGCCAAAGGCAAGCAAAAGGGGTGGAAACATATTCCAAGAAAGGGCAACAATGATGAGGACGGGGGAGAGTCGTTGTAAGGGAAAGCTCCTCAAGATCCTACTTAGAAGTCGAAATACAAGAGAACACATTGTGAGGTAAACCATCCAACCAAGTAGAAGCAATCGTTCAATCTCCAGAAGCTTCACCCTCGAGCCAAGGAATAGGAAGCAAGAGTAGATCGAGAGTGTTGGAGGTTTTGTGGATATCGAGGCAAGTCTAATTAAATTATTCACCTACTAGCAGTTAATAAGTGAGAGGGATTTGGCACCCTGTGTGTGTAAGTCCAACCCAGTGATCACATTGTTATTTGATCAAATAGGTAAATAAAGTTTAGAGGCCTAAAAGTCAAGATAGTGATTGGAGGGTCCTTTCCCACCAAATATTTGAATTTGAAGTAAAGAGAGATAGGAAATTAGGTCCACTTCTCAACTATAAAATAAGACCATTTCCTTTGTTTGCTAATCTAAAGCAATTCTCCCAATTGGCACTCTCTCTCTCTCTCTCTCTCTCTCTCTCTCTCTCTCTCTCTCTCTCTCTCTCTCTCTCTCTCTCTCTCTCTCTCTCTCTCTCTCTCTCTCTCTCTCTCTCTCTCTCTCTCTCTCTCTCTCTCTCTCTCTCTCTCTCTCTCTCTCTCTCTCTCTCTCTCTCTCTCTCTCTCTCGGGAACGATGCTCATTTTTACCTTATTATGCCTCGTTGTTTTATTTGCATTTTATTCTAGCTGTGTACTAAGTCATCCAAGGCCATATGGTTTATACGCCAAAACAATGGTTGGGTTTTAATTTTTTTTTTTAAAATATGAGCTTTTGCCTCCACTTTCAACGATCACGATGCACCTAGCACATCATATGGATGAGATCGCTGGCCACTTCCACAATGATGTCACGTGGAAGAGGAAAGGAAATGGCACAAAGGAGAGCTTCTTGCTCCTCTTCGTCATGATGGCTCATGCACAGTAGCGCCCATCTACACTCAACCATTTGGCATTATCACATGGAAATGGTAAGTTATTTCACTCCACTCTTTGCAAATGCGCTACCATCTTTGTTTACAAATAGGAAAAAGGGTTGTGTATGAGTTTATTGGGTCATAATATGTTGTATGGAAGGTGATGGATCGCGATCCACCACCACCCTTATTCGATTTTACTGCTTACATGCATTGGCAAATGGATATAGGTTGTAAATCGCGATTTATCACCTTCAAAGCAACATCTACTTCTGCTAGCATATATAACTTCATGCTTTTGCAGAAAAGATTAAGTTTTTGAGTGACCTGGCACACATTTTGGAAAATCGTTGGCAGTGCATTCTCTACACATTTGATTGCAAAACTTATTCTGCTACTCGTCGGAGTATTATGATGCTTGCTGAGACATGCTCGTTGAGACAACGATCAGAATGATTCACTATTGGGTTAATTGTTTATATGCCTTCATGCATACTATTGGTTGCACACACTGCACCTCCATCGTTGGAAGGACATTGATGGAAGCACTCACATTTGCTTATCATGTTGGTTGGTCTATATAGAGGTTGATCCATCGCTGACTGACAATGGCCTACTACATGTGAGTAATTATCTAGTTAAGTATGAATTATGATAACTAATACACGAACAATGATATTAGAAAGTTATATGTCTCTGTCTCTACCGTGGTCGCTAGACTACAACTTTACATTCCAATTTCATTTTTCAGAGAAGGATTACACCCTCATACAGGTATGTACACGACAAGTATCCTGATAAAGAGATCGACTGGTAGAGTATATGTGTTGACATACTCTCTTTAGTAAGCTATGTATAGTTGTTTTACTTCTAATCAAGATGTTGATCAACATGGCTTCTATTGCTATTACCATTATGAAAAAAACTAGATCTGTACTCGTGCATCATCACAATTTAAAAGAAACATCTCTCATAATGGCTTTCTCACAGGATTCACATGCGATCTCTATTCAGGTTAGTGTTGCAAAACCTTGTTTGGAATACTAGTTTACTATGCGTGGACGGAGCTTACGCAACAAAGAGTTGTTAAACAAAGACTAGGAGCAGGGAAGACGTTTTCGTTTATGGCTATTGCAGTCTAGTATTTCAGTTATTCTTCAAACATCAAACTGCTTAGATAATTATGGCTACATGCTTTACGATTGCTGGTTCCTGTTCTCATCAATTAATGTTGAAATCAATAATATAAGTATTGATAACCTAAGCACCCTAAAAGCACATGGATTTGTGCGAGGGATCGCTACACTCATAGGGATTGGTATGGCATGGATTTGCCCTTATCCTAATGCAAGTGTTGGGGTAAGATACTTGGCCAATATAATAGTACATAGCTAAAAATGTTTTATAAGACACGACTAGTATTTAAAATAAACAAAGCAGTACGACAGCTGGCGGACTCTTGGAATGCATGGATTTGCTCAGGAGTTTCGATAATGGTACTTCACCTAATAAGTGCAAATATTGGTATAGCATGGATTTGCTCCATATTTGAGTACCGATCCATGCTATTCTCTATTTGTAAGATGCATATTATTTAACGTAGTCTTAATTTTTTTTCAAGTACACATGTTGCTATGTTGAAAATTGATATGGACTAGTACCATAAAACTGATCAGAATGGCGGAATGCCTTGATACGGTAATAATGTGGAAAAGCCTATCGCTATTAATCATCTAAAATAGGGAAGATTGGACTGCATTTTTACATCAAATACTTTAAGCTGTTAAGATGTTAAACTTATTTTGTACATGGATAACAACTGACATTCAGCGTTGACACCTGTTTTCCTCACTGTGCTAACTCGTGCAATTTTGTGTGGTGGGATAGTGGCAGGTACCAGTTGGATGTCTTGAAATTTGTTTCACTATACGGTGTTTTTATCTTTAAAGTACTGCTTTTAGCTATGTTTTACCTTGCTGTGTTATGAATAAAGGTTTCAAAAGTTTTGGTCTTGCTTAGGCAAGAGGAGCTATGTTTCGTTAATCTCTAGAGCTCTTGGTGTTTCTCTCTTCTCTCACACAAATTCACCCTTCATTCTCTTGCTAATAGGTTTAAAGTGAGGTCATGCTCCTTTGGGAATGCAACTACTTTAAGTCGTGACAAGTGAGAGTCCTACAATTTTGGTGCCGTTGCTGAGGAGCAATACACTCTCATCTTGTTTGTTAGCATTTTCTTTCATAATCTATGGCTAGAATGCATTTAGGCATTTTGGTTTTGGCATGCAAGGGTTAGCTTTGCATTATGGATGTGATTTGTGAGAGTCATGGCAAAAAATGTTCAAAAACATGAGTGGAGACTACATTTTCTATTTTTTAGTTTCTTTTGTCTTGTTTGCTTCATTTTTCGCCCATTTTTTTGTTTTCTATAATTCGATATGAACAGGTAGGATTGTAGAGCATTGAAAGAACTTTCTGAAGATATCAATTTTTTTATTTTTATTTTGTTAAGTATTGAGCAAGTTACAAATTTTTAAAGTTGGTAAAAAATAAAAATAAAAATTTCAGATTTTTTTATTTTTCTGCCCTGTTTGATTCATTTTTTGCTTGCTTTCTGTTTCATATAATTCGATCTTAATATGTAGGGCTGTAGAGCATTGAAAGAGTTCAAAATTTTTGAAATTGTCAAAAAAAAAAAAACTGTAGCCTTGTCATCAGCTTCAACAATGTCATTGCTAGCAGCTGCACCTATCTACAAGGATCAAAATCAACATATATTATTATGGGATCCTGTTTTGGATGGTGTCGACTACCCATTTGTCAGTGAACAAGTTTACCATGAATGGCCATAGACCCATATGGTTATTAATGAAAATATGACAAGTCCAAGTTTTTGCTAATCATCAATAAATAAAGAATCATACATAAGTGAATCAATATCTATGCTTTTCCTATAGCAAGCAATTTTTAATTTTGCACCTCAATAATGACCTTCTTCAAACAACATCACCACACAACATTTCACAACATTCAAGCGTTGAGGCAGGTGTCGTGGGACCGTCACCAATTTTGGTGGGGGATACTGTTGGAGGGTTTGTGGATATCGAGACAACCCTAATGAGATTATTCACCTATAGCAGTTAATAAGTGAGAGGGATTTGTCACAATATTTGAATTTGAAAGTAAAGGGAGGTAGGAAATTACATCTACCTCTCAATTATAAAAGGAAACCATTTCCTTTGTATTGTAGATCCAATTTTGCTAATCTAAATCAATTCTCCCAATTGGCTCTCTCTCTCTCTCTCTCTCTCTCTCTCTCTCTCTCTCTCTCTCTCTCTCTCTCTCTCTCTCTCTCTCTCTCTCTCTCTCTCTGTGTTTCTCTCTTATCTTCTCTCACACAAGTTCACTCTTCATTCTCTTGCTAACAGGTTAAAAGTGAGATCATGCTCCCTTGTGAACGCAATTACTACAAGTCATGATAGGCGAGAGCCCTACAGAGAGGACCTGATAATGAATCACCACAAGAATGGAGTAGGACGAGTTTCCAGGGTCTATATAGGCCCAAGTCCTTCCTGTGCATGTAGTCATGTCAGGCCAAACTCCCCAAGTGATAAATTCCATTGCTATTGATAAACAACACATGCATTGACTGTCCTAAACCATGTATGACCAATTAGTGTGTCTGGGCCTCACAAGGTTATTAACTATCTTACTGGCCTCGTCCGGAATGATGTGGCGTAACCAATAAACTCGAGCACTGGAGTACCATGTCTCCAAGTCTAGGATTATGCCGAATCCTATATGCAAGACGTGGACGTAACATTCTTCCCTCCTTGACTTGCTCTTGTCCTCAAAAGCAAAACTTAGAGAAATTGTTTTTTATCCTATCAATTCTCTCCCATGAATCATCATTCTTAGTCCAACCTTTCCATCGAATCAAGCACTCAGAGAAAAAACAATTTCTCAATTGTTTGTCTCTGGTTCTGAGCAGTTTCTCAGGTTCCAAAGGTACACTAAGTGATAAATCTTCAAGGTGGGATAGATCCTCGTCAAATCCAACTATATCACCTTCATGTAAACTTCATTTTAACTAGCTCAAATATAAAATTGGGTGTGCAATATTTTTTTTGAAGATCTAGTTCATAAGCTAAAGAACCAATCCTTCATACAATCCTGAATAGTCCACAATATATTGCAGATAGTTTATAATGCTTTTTGGTATGCAACGTCTTAAAAATATTCTGCTATTCTAAGATATACCCAGTCGTCAACTTTAAAATCTCTAGGAGATCTCTTAAGATCGGCATAGTGCTTAGCTCTATCCTAAGCACTTTGGATACTATCCTTAGCCACTTGCAACATTTATTTCATATCATGTAGGAAATCAACAACCTTCTAGATCTTAATAGATTTCATCTCCACATTAACTAGAGATCTAGGTTGAAAACTGTACATAAGCATAAAAGGATTGTAACTTGTAGTAGAATGCTTTCTTTTATTGTATGCAAACTCAATCAAAGGAAGGTAATCTTCTTAATGAGATTGACTATGATAAGCATATGTCCTCAACATATCTTCCATAGTTTGATTAGTCCTTTCCATCTGGCCATCTGATTCAAGATGATCAGAAGAATCAAAACTAAGAGAGAGTTTCCAATTTATGGAATATTGTTGACTAGAAGTGACCTATAAATTTAGGATCTCTATCACTAAAAATGTCACTCGGCAGTCCATACAACTGAAATAATCTTTCAACAAAGATATGGGCTAAATTAGAAGCCTTAATAGTTGACTTAACTGGTATGAATGCAACTAGCTTAGTTAACTTGTCTGCAACAACCTAAATAGAATTATTTTGCCATTGGGTCTTTGGAAGTCCAACTACAAAATCCATCAATATGCTTTCCCATCTCTTATTAGGGATATCCAATGGATGCAACAAACCACCAGCCTTAAGATGCCCAACTGTTATGTCCATGGCCAGTAAGTAGGATTCAGTATACTCCTAGTCTTGGATACACGGTACTCCAGTAAATCAAGCTGCTAGTTATGCCACGTCATACTGGATGTGACCCTAAGTAACTAATATCCTTGTGAGGCCCAGAACACACTAAATGGAGTTTAGACAAGGTATGAGACAGTGTATGCATGTGTAGAGTTATCAATAGCAATTGTATGAATAGTTGGTCCATGCTTAGGACTCTATTCTAGGTGAATCTATGTATAGGAAACTTAGGGCTATGCATGGCTATGTGCCCAGGTTGGTTTTGGCTCTATATATTGAGGCCAAACTCGTCCTACTCCTCATTGTGGTCATTGATTCATTGCCAGAGTTTCATTCTACCTTCATGCTTCTTATTCCTTGGCTTGGGGGTGAAGCTTCTAGAGTTGATTGGTTGCTTCTACTTGGTTGGGTAGTTGCTCCATGGTGTGTTTTCCATTGTGTTTTGTCTTGTAAGCAGGATCTTAGGGAGGTTCCCTTATATCAGCCTTAGCTAGTTGACAAGACTTGCATTTAATCACATATGACTCGACGTATGGCTTGAGTTTTGGCCAATAAAACTCTCTTCTGACCAAGTCAAGTAAAATGTCCTCAACTCAGGATTCTAGTCTAAGCATACCATACCAAGCAACAACACATGGGAACCGGTGGCGGTTAAACCAACCCAACTAAACCTAGATCGTACGGATCTGGCCCCCAAGCTATGGATCAATCAGAGTCATGGAAAGAGGAGTCACACCAGCAGCATGTAGCTACTCATCAGAAATCAAGCATACACTAGTGAGAGCCCAGTAGGTATCACGCTACCCGATACCAGTCATGGGCATGACATTCTTCCCCCCTTATTCAAGTTTTGTTCTCAGAACTTAAAATTGGGAAAGTTCCTCCTTAAGCTTCCTTCCTGTTCCCAAGAATCGTCATCGTCCGCACATCCCCTCCATCGAACCAGATGCTCGGTAATTATACGATTTCTCAATCGTTTAGTTCTTGTATCCAAGATCTTTTCGGGTTCAAGACGAGATACACTCGATGATTCATCCAATAGGTCCAATTGATCTCCAGATTCAAGATGCTCTCCTTCACATAGACTCTTTTTGAGACGACTAACGTGAAATACGGGATGCACTTGCGATCCATCCGGGAGTTCCAATTGGTAAGCTAAGGATCCGATCTTTTTCAAGATCTTAAACGGTCCTCTATATCTAGGGGACAACTTATAATGCTTGCCGGTATGCATGTGAATAGTTTCAAAGGTAGGCCAAGTCCTCCCATCAGATGAAATGAGAAATTAGATGAGAGTTTTTGCAAACTCAAGCTTCTAATTGCCTCAACTCCAGTTTTGAGGATAGCGGATCCAGATTTGTCGTTCGTCATTAACACTGACGCGAGTGATACGGCTATTGGAGCTGTTCTCTTACAGGAGGGTCATCTCATTGCCTTTGAAAGTAAGAAACTAACCGATGCACAGGTCAGGTACACCACCCAAGAAAAAGAGCTTTTTGTTGTGATCCATGCTTTGAAATCATGGAGGCATTACCTGTACGGTAATAAATTCGTGGTTAATACGGATCACCAACCTTTAAAGTATTTTTGTAATCAGAATGATTTGCTAGGTCGTAAGGCCAGATGGGCAGAACTCATGCAAGAATTTGACTTTGAAGTGCGGTATATCAAGGGATCATCTAATCAGGTGGCTGATGCACTTAGTTGAATTGGTGAAGTGAACGAACTTTCCTTCACTGAGATCAGTACAGACTTTTATCTCTCCCGGAGAGGTCTTTATGAGAAAGACCCACATTTTGGACCACTCTGGAATAGGGTTCTAGCAGTTTCATCAAGCTGGACTGATGATCATGGTGATCAGTCTAGGGGGAAGGCTATAAAGGGTACTGATGACTTCTCTATCCGTAATGGACTTTTGTTCAGGAAAGGGAAGGTTTGTGTGCCTGATGTGGATGTTGTTAAGAATAAAATGTCCTCAACTCAGGATTCTAGTCTAAGATACCATACCAAACAACAACACATGGGAACCGATGGAGGTTAAACCAACCCAACCAAACCTAGATCATACGGATCTGGCCCCCAAGCTATGGATCAATCAGAGTCATGGAAAGAGGAGTCACACCAGCAGCATGTAGCTACTCATCACAAATCAAGTATACACTAGTGAGAGCCCAGCAGGTATACTTATACCCTCCAAGGCCCATGCACCACTAGTAGTGCACTGTGACACCTCACTGGAAACCTCTGCAGCCTATCTGGGCCACGTCATCCAGGTCCCTAACGACTCACTAATAGACCCATACCAGCTCCACCACCATGTGTTTAGGCCTACAACCATTAATTATGACCATGTACACATAAGGGCCCCAATTCCCTTATAGTCATAATTAATTTACGGGTTGTTGGTCTACCGGTCCCTAGCGTGGACACACTACCCAAGACCAGTCATGGGCATGACATCAAGAGTCTCCTGTGTATACTGGGATGTCCTACACAGGGTATGTCATGACATTCAAACAAAATCTTAGGTTTGAGCTATAGCACTCCCTAGTCCAATGTCTTGGCTTGTGGCAGTAATAGCACTTGTCTTTCTTCTTCTTCAACTTTGATGACGATTGTTACATCCATGTCCTGCATATAGGATTCGGCATAATCCTAGACTTGGATACGTGGTACTCTAGTGCTCGAGATTATTGGTTACATGACGTCATTCTAGACGAGGCCAGTAAGGTAATTAATAACATTGTGAGGCCCAGACCACTAATTGGAGTTAATACATGGTTTAAGATAGTCGATGCATGTGTAGAGTATCAATAACAATGGAAATTCTCAGTTGGGGAGCTTAGGCCTTGCATGACTACATGCACAGGAAGGAATTGGGTCTATATAGACCCTAGAAACTCACCCTACTCCATCATTCTTGTGGTGATTCATTGCGAGGTCCTCTCGCTCTACTCTTGTTTCCTATTCCTTGGCTCGGGAGTGAAACTTTTGGAGATTGATTGGTTGGTTTTACTTGGTTGGGTGGTTTACTCCACAGTGTGTTCTCTTGTGTTTCGACTTCTAAGCAAGATCTTGAGGAGCTTTCCCTTACATTGGTATCAGAGCAAGGCTTACGAAGATCGAAGGACTTTGAGTGGTGAAGCTTTTCATCACTAAAATTTGATAGTTAGAGCTAAAATTCAGCAAGATCAAATTATGTTGATGGCTATAATCATGTAATTGAATTGCATGTGTGTGAGAAAGGGTTGCATGTCATGAATTTTAACTTTGTAGAGGAAATAATTGGAAAATTGTCAAATATCATAATTTTTGCAAGTTCTTTTTATATAAAGTTGGATAGTAGGCTGATATAAAACACCTTGTATAACTTGCCAAAAGTTGAATTAAAGTCTTTTGAATCTTTCCCTGAAGTTAGAGCCAAGATTTCGGTGAATTGAGGTTGTAGAAGGCCAAAATCTTCATTCTCAACCCATACTTCTTCTTAGACCTGTATGAAGGCTTCACGGAAGTCTAATAGACTGTTTAAAATTTTTGGTAAAGTCACTTTGGGCTTGGGGAGGTGTTAGCACGTTTTTGCATGCATAGGTAAAAATGCGCCCTACTATAGATTTTCAAATGCTCTGTTTTCGCAGATGTGAAGCTCAGGTGGCAAGCTGATGTGTCAGTCAACTTGATTACTTGGTCTCCCTCTGTATTGTGCTTTACAACGTCTAATTTGGTGCACTATAGCTCAAGATATGGACGTTTGAAATTTTGGCAATTTTGTGAGTAAAATTGTCAAAATCCATCAATGTTTTGATTGCATGCCTATTTCCCCCCCCCCTAATTTGATGTACTATGCTTGCATAAATTGGTTTCTTGTTGAATTTGATAATGTTTCTGACATGCACGAGGGATTTATAGTCATTTTGAGTGGTCATACGCATGTGCTCTAACGGTTGGGTCACAAATTAGTGATTTTGGCTGACAATTTCCGTAAAACTAAAATTTACATAAAAAACTCCGTAATTGACAAAAACAATTATTGTTGAGTGCTTTTCATGCCAGACTAACATTATGTTGGTAAGATTAGGAATTGAAGTGAATGTCTATTTTTTGATTTTGATTGCCTATATATTGACAATAGTTTTTCTTGAATTTTAAAGTTATGTGAAAAAAAAATTCAAAATTAAATTATGAAAATTTAATTTTTTTTTTTTAAAAGTTTAGATTCCAACTACTATGAAATTTAATAAGGGAAAGAAGCGAGGTCCAGACTAAGTTACTAAATATTTTGATGAATTGGTTTCCATCAGAATTACTTACCACCATCTAGGTCAGTAGACCACAAGATAGAGTAAATTCCAAAAAGTCAGCCTATCTCTAGATAGCCTTATAAGTTCTCTAAAAAAGAAGAGATAGAGATCTCAAACCAAATAGAAAACTATTTGAGGATGAGACATATCCAACCTAGTAAGTCACCATGGGATGCTTTTGCTCTTATGAAAGCGAAGAAAGATGGAGGTTTTCAAATGTGGGTGGATTATAAGGGGTTGAATAAAGTGACTATTAAGAATAAATATCCATGACTCAAGATAGATGACCTTGTAGATCGCTTGGGTGGAGCTAACTTTACTTCACTAAGATAGATCTCAATATAGGGTACCATCAGATAAGATTAAAATTGGAAGAAATCCAAAAGACTAGATTTCATACTAGATTTGGTCATCATGAGTTCTTAGTGTTGTCTTTTGGGTTAACGAATGCTCCAGCGACATTGCAACAAATGCTGAATGATTTGTTTTGTCCATATATGCGAAAGTTTATGGTAGTATTCCTAGATGACATTCTCATCTATAGTAAGACCTTTGAGGAACACATAGAACACTTGAGAATTATCTTGATGAAACTTTGGCATGAGTTATTGTACGCTAAGAAATCCAAGTGTGAATTCTTTAAGCATGAGCTGGTTTATCTCAAGTCATAAGATCACTGGTAATGGTGTCAAGATTGATGAGAAAAAATCAAAATAGTAGTTGATTGGCTGATTTTGCAAAATGTCAGTCAAGTTAAGTCATTTTTGGAATTTACGGTTTTCTTTCGAAGGCACCACTTAATAATCTGACAAAAAAGATTGTTAATAAAAATTTAGAATATCGGATAAAACTCCTCACTAAATATGGTGGAAGTCGAAGCCAAATCTGGCTCATGTTCGGACATTTGGATGTGTAGTTTATATGCACATACCTGACAAATTGAGAAAGAAACTCGCTGAAAAGATTGACCAAGGTTTTCTAGCAGGATTTGAGTTACATTCTTCATATTATCGAGTCTACATACCCGAAACTGGAAGAATAAAAGTTGTTCGAATTGTCAAATTTGATGAGTCAAAGTACATAGCAGACAATGATTTAATCGGCTATGAAATTCTTAACCGATGGAGATAACATCAGATACAAAGCAAGTTTGGTTGCGAAAGGTTTTTCACAAAAGTATGGGCTCGACTACACTGATACTTTCTCACCAGTAGTCAAACACATGCCAATTTTCTTGTTATTCGCTTATGCAATGGTTCATGATCTCAAAATCCATATTGTGGATGAGAAAACTGCTTTCTTGCATGCAGATTTAGAAGAAGATTTATTCATGGATCAACCACTTGGGTTTTATAAGCCAAGAATATCCAGAATTCAGATGTCACATGAATAAAAACATCTATGGTCTGAAACAAGTAGCCAAACAATGGTATAGAAAGAAGGACTTTAGGCTTCGAACCTTCATTCGCCAAGTTGAATGTCTATATCAAATGAAATTATCATTCTAGTTGTTTATGTTGACGACACTCTTATCTTCTCAAAAAAAGATAAATTCATTTCAGATGTCGAAAGAGACATTTATGGAATATTTGAGATCACTGACCTAGGAGAAGCAAAAACCTATCTAGGCTTACAAATCGAAAGAGACTTTGAAGGTGGCAAGTTGTATCTTCACCAATAAAAGTATATTCGAAAAATCATTGAAGATTTCAACGTGCTCGAATGCAAAGGTGTGCATACTCCCATGATATTTGGAACGATATTGAGCAAGGCAGATTGCCCGCAGACTCTCGAAGAAGAGAAACGAATGGGCAATACACCCTATCAAAGGTTGATTGGATCATTGTTGTATCTTGTAGTGTTCGGGCAAATTTTGACTAAGGATTGGTCCACCAGCCAAAACGCCTTAGTGAGGGAAGGACTCACACTGTCCTTACACGAGTGATCAAAATCTGACCGCTTCCAATCCTGGGGGCCCCACTGATTACTCCGTACTCCCGGGTCAATGATAGTTTTCTAGGCTCTCAGATGTATGACCAGCGGGAGATGGTAACTGCCTCTTATTAGGCATTATATCCACTTGCTGGCAAGAATAGGTAGACTTCGGTGGGGAATCTCAGATACATTGGGTCAACATTTCAAGTGTGATTTTTCTGAGATGGTCTTGAACTTTTAGAACATCCCACTCTCTCTAATGTGCATCCTTGTATTCATCCACTTGTTTGACTCTTAGTATGACGGTCCTATCAATGTCCTTCAAAGACAAGTTGCATCTTGATCTTTTATGGATATGACACAACTTGGGTGACTCTAGACTCTCACTCTATTTGCCAATAATAGTTGCTCCTTGGGTTCTACTGATCTTGACTATGAGCTCCCTTTTCGATCTCGCGTCTAGTATTGTCATTTACTCCTCTTATAAAGCCGTGTTAACACTATTTTCCATCCCTTGTTCCAAGCAACTTCATAATACCAATGTAAGTTACTCGTAATTAAGTCATGTATATAACGATTTTTGCTAAGCATCGAAAAGCACGGTACACTAAAAACATCTTCTTTAAAGCCTACACATATCGTCAACCTATGAGATGCAGCCATATCTCTCATTCACAACACAATGCACATCATTTTCTTTAAACGATACTAAATGAATTTGAGAAAATATATACCTCAGTACTATGTTGGGATCGCGCTCAGTGGAAAGGGCTCAGTTACTGATCCCGCTAATGATTCGGATGGGAGGAATCAATCGCCCTAGGGGAATCAATCGCGCTCATTGATTCCCCCCTAGGGCGCCTCAAAAGGCGGAAAGCCCCCGCCTTGGGGCCTTCCCCCTTACATATTGTGCGCTTCTACTGCTGACCTGGCTCTCTCACCAAATGGTGAGCTCCTCCTTATGCTTGGATGTCTTTTAGTTTCATTATGTGTGCAGGTCCGTGGAAGAGGGATGCTATAGCAAGGGATCAGTGGCTCCTTTCTTTACTGCTGTTGGTCGCTGATCAGAAGGTCAGGTGCGCCCATATGCGTGGAAGATGAGAAAATGGCGTGAAGAATGGCCAGGGTGCGATGCAGGACCCCATCTCAGATGTGCGATTGTGATGCCTTTCTAGGTGTCGTTATGTGTGCATGTAATACTCCTTTCATGGCTTTATACAGCCAGCTATTCACCATTGGCACTTCTTGATTCCCGAACAGTAGAATGGTAGCAACTAGTCGTGTCTACTGTCCCTTGTTTGCATGGAGTCTGTTCGTTTCTTCAAGGATCTTGCAACTGGGCCTGCCTTGACACTGATTGACTTGATTGCATTGGTAGGCTAAATGACAGATTCTCCGATGACTCTAACGGAAAGCCAGAACGCACAACACTGCTCCACACAAGAGGGAAACTACATTACTTCACCTTAGAACAATTTCTCACAGAGTGCTAGGAGGTGGTTACACCACACAGGATGAGGTGAGTCCATCCCTGGCACCATTTCTAACACAGCACACCCAATAATTTGTATCAACAGAACCTGCTCCACATCCTTTTACATTCCTTTCAGCTCATAGAGGGAGAATTCCCACAGCCATTTGAGATCACAGTCATAAGAGTAGGAGAAACACTCAGCATTTTCTTACACCACAACACACTAAAGGTTCATAAGAGCCAGCTTAGACTTTAATGATAAACAGACCATCTTCTATTGAATGTGGTCCGTGGTTTTCTATAAGGTGTGCCTCACAAGGATGAAAGTATCATGAAAGTATCACAGGAAAAGAAGCTTTGGTTACAACAAACACACAGCTGCTCCTCATTCTTACTGGATTTTGGCTAATTAATGACACAACACCTCTTCCTTTACAAGCAAATCTCTCCAAAGAGTTTGGAGATCATCAAAGATCATGGTTACTTTGCCACAGAACACCTCTTAGTGGGAACAACAAGCAGATGAGGAGCCTTTTAGGGAAACTTCAGCAGAGTGGTGTTAATAACAGAGAACTCATCCCCACAGCATATGGCAGAAAAGTGCAACCTGAGATCTTAAGCAGAAACACACAGCAACAGGCTCCCCAACAGTTCAGCCTGAGGCAGCATTCTTGTCATTAACATAAAACCTCACACCATAGCTGCATTACAAAGCAGTGAGAGATAGTTGGATCAAGAACACAAGTAACATTAACAGAATTTTAGCACGAGTGCAGAATGGAAAACACAAACTCTCTCCTTGTAGGCACGTCTTTTATTTTCATTGCCATTTTGCCACTTTTCTCATCCTTCACATTAACCTTACAAGGACATAAAATGTGATTTATCCTTTTGATCCCATGTGCTTATTTGAATGTTGGCATGCCTATTTTGCCTTTAGGCCCATGGTAGCTAGATAATGGCCCTCCTAAAGTGAAGGTCAGTTTTCTAAACGACAAATTTCTCTTCCTACCTCTTCTGGTGGTGTTAGCCTAGTATCTACTGCTTGCATTGCACCAGCTACTTTTCTTGGAAGTTGGGCTCTTGTTGCCTCTGCACTAGTCTCCAGGTTTCAGCAGGGTAACCAGCCTCTTCTTCTTGATAGGGTGGCTCATGTGGAGACTGGCAATTTTGCTTTTCAACAAGCTCTATGCACTGCTCAAGATTTACTTCCACCACTTGTACAGCCTTTTGTGCCTCCCTTCGAATCCTTGGTAACAAATCAACAAGGGGTTTTTCAGAAGACTATTATGGAACATCTTCACTCTTATTCCTTCGGTCAACTTATCAAATATTCACCTTCTGATGCAGTTCGAGCTTGTCTTTTTTCTTGTGCTGGTCCAGGTGCAGGGGCTTGGATGGTTGCACGTCCAGTTCTTCCACTATTGCGAGTCAACAATGACTTGTTTATAACTGCCCTTCGAACCAGATTGGACTTCCACATCCATTGTTAATTGGTATCTCTAAGTGTTCATGTGGGCATGTGTTGGATTCCTTGGGTACTCATCTTATGCGGTGTCTCTCAGGTGGAGAACGTATTGTTTCACATGATTCCATTCGTGATGTCGTTGTTGCTATTGCTCATAATAGTGGTTTTCATGTTGTTTGAGAACAAACACACATTTTACCAGGGACTTCTTTGCAATCTACTCAACGACGAGTTGACCTTGTTCTTTCTCGTGATGGAATTCATACTTTAGGAGATGTTGTAATTGCTGATCTCTCTCGTCAGGACTTCCTTCGTCGTTCTTCCACCACGCAGGGGGCCGCGACATCTCACACAACTCAAGAAAAGGAAAGAGATTATAATGATCGTGCACCTGGTGAAGATTTCATCCCCTTTGCCTTGGAAATCTACGGTTGTCTTTACAAGGAATTTAATGATTTTTTTTGTTTATGTGCGGAGCTTATGGTGAAACACGAAGGACAAAGCATTATCTTACCTTCTGTCATTGTTTCTTTCTACCGTCAGCGTATTTCTATAGCATAACAACGTTCACAAGCGGTTTCAATTCTTCGACGGGCTCAGTTTGCAGGAGCGGCTGCTTCAAAGCTTCATGCATTACCTATTATTGGTTCTATTTTAGTTAGTGATTTACATCAGGCAGTTGGTTTTGAGTAATTAGCATACTTTTTAGTTACTAATTGTGAAAAGTACAGTACTAAGGACCATAAATGGATCTTTGAATGATCCACAAGGTGATTGTATGCTTGTTAAACAATCTATCAAAACTAGTCATCAGAAAACAAGATCTAGTTTAGCAGCTTGATAGGAAACAAGTAGAGACAATCAAAGCATTGATCAAATAGTCTAATCCAACTCCACTTTCTTGCCCTAATGTGAAAACCCTAGTCTAGATCCAAGAGTCATGCTTGGTAGGTGCATGGTAGGTACAAATCTCATCATAAATCATGGTCTAGATCCTACAAAGTAGGAATCACTACCAAATAGACACAACCACTCATCTTGACTCGTGGTAACCTACTTTAGGTGTGTATATACAAGTGGCACTTTGGCCATTCAAGTAACCAACAAACAATATTGACAAAATGTACAATATTCTACATGGCTAGATTTGCCAATGTAGGCAATTTTTCACACTAATTTACATCGGACAATTAGTTTTAAGTAATTAGCTTACTATTCTAAGTTTTACTTAGCTTTTGGATAGTTTAATTCATTTTTGCCGTTCTTCAGTATTATTTTAAATACTTTAATCTTCTTGTTTGATCATGGATTTTCCCATCATTTTTAATAAAAACAGGGATATTATTTTTCTAAAGTGCCAATCACCTTGAACTTCCCATTATGAGCCCTTTTCCCTTTGGTTAGCATTAAAGGAAGGTTAGGCCTCTTTTACCATGTGCCAATTAGAAGGGCACTTTGCCAAATTCCATACCCAACTTGTAGATTTAATTGTCCAAATACCCATAGCTCTCATTTATTGGCCTCCTCATTTTTCTTGGTATTAAAAGTGACTTGTTTTTTCCCACTAAAGCATCCAATTTCCTTCGTTTCTCATCAGGAATACGAGCATAAGCATTGTGAAGGATTTCAAATCATTCAAGATCCAATCCATGTCCCAAATCTTTGGTTACAATAAGGAGCAAACCAACAATCCTGCCAATGTAGAAAAATCAGCATCTACATACAAAATGAGATGCAAACTCTAAGAGATATTGATCAAACATGAACCAAAACATAAAATATGTTTTCTGTCCGTACAATTACAGTACCCTACTGTATTTCACACGTGTGGAACCGAAAATAGCAATAAATGATCATTCTACACACAAGATTGCAAGATAACACCAAGATAGTGCACCAATGAGTAGTACAACCCAAAGAAAACCATGTATAATGATGAAATGAGAGATAGAAGAGAGAAGATGTGTCTCTCCACGAGTTACATCCTTTCATAGAGTTTCCAAACCCTATTTGGCCACTTGGCTTTCCCTCCAAAATGTAAACCCTACTATTTTTGGGTCTAGATTCAATGTACCCAAAGTTCAAATTTGAATCTCTCTCAAACTCGACTACCAACTTTCCCACACTTTCCAAAAGTGTTTATTGAATGTATTTTAAACTAATATAACTTCAAAAAGTTTGTCTCTAAGTCTAAAATGAGTTTTGGCCTCTTATTGACAATTAACCAAAATATGAATAAACTAGACTAAACTAGTTGAAATCTCTCACACTCCCTCTTCAACTAGTTTTGGCATAGTTTTGACAATAGAACTTTGATCCAACTTCATAATGATCTCCATCCTAAGTATCGATCTCCTTCCTAAGGTTCTAAAGTATCTTTCATAATTGATATAGAGAATAGTGTCCAAATTGGATGCTTAACTATTTCTTACATCAATTTTACACATCAAGATATAACTAGAACATGAAGAACCAAATAGAATGTGAATGAAATGATTCCTCCATGTTTCAAACTTTGAACTCTCTGGAAAATTACAGCAACCAAACAATAAATGTGAGTGATGACCATTTGCTTGCTTGTCTCCTCCAACTTTGTCCTTTCTTGATATGTCTCCACCATAAAACTCCATGAATGAGCCTCCATCTCCATCTTGCCACAAGATATCATCAACACTTGATGACTCGGCCATGAATGAGTGACATAATGAACCTCCAATAGCTTCATTTCCATCAGCAAAACCAGCCAAGAATGCTAGTACAACTCTAACAATAAGATATTGCAAGACAATGTAGCTAGTTTGTCCATATCTTGACAATTTGCACACATCACATGAAATAGCTCAAACATGAGATAGAACAAGTAAAGTAAACTTGAACAACACTTCCTTGCTGCTCCTTTGACCTTACTTGAGTCTTCGATAAGCTGCAAAAACAGATCCATAACATCTTTGCCAATTACCTCTCCTTTGATGCTCTTGACTAGCTCCAAATTGTCACCTTTCCTTTTGTGTTGTTGAAGCCCTTTGAGACCAACCTCTTGATCATCAAAGTCATTGAACAAACTTTGTTTTCCAGATCCATTACTTGCTTTTCCAGTATGAAAACCAAGAGAACCAATATCCACTTGCATAGCATCATTTACACAAGAAAATTCTCCAAAATATGTGAGTACAACAAAGTGTGTCGCTTCCACTTGCTTACCTTTCTCTTGATCATCAAAGATATCAAAGATATGAATATCTTCAGACCTGAACCTCTGGAAATACTCCCTCTCAAACATATGATCTATATCCAACAAGAACTCATCAAT
This sequence comes from Diphasiastrum complanatum, assembly GCA_029204225.1. NCBI lineage: Eukaryota > Viridiplantae > Streptophyta > Lycopodiopsida > Lycopodiales > Lycopodiaceae > Diphasiastrum > Diphasiastrum complanatum. The sequence goes on from CM055098.1 coordinate 35,809,441, forward strand.
GCTTGATCTCGAATTTCCACAAAGGTTAGTGAAAACAATGTCACCAATGTCACCATCATAAATCAAAAGATAGATTCCAAACTTTCCATCCAACATGAAGTAGAGTAGGTGAAGATGAGTATCAAACCTAATAGATCCAGCCTCTTGAGTCCATAACAAATTTCAATAAGCTCACCAATGAGATCTCCCTTGTCTTGAAGAAATTGCCTCTCGATTTGTTCCATGTAGTCTTCTCCAACCAACCTTTTGCCATCTCAATCATGAGTGATCAATTCACAATCATAGAATCCTTTGAGTTAATGAAGAGATGTGAGATCCATGCCTTGGATCTTCCCAAGAACCAATCTTCAATTGCTCTTTCCTTCATAAGACTCCCTCTTAATGATTGCATCATAAGAAGTAGAAATCTCAAAGACATTAGAAGCCATGAAAAAAATGATTAGTACCTTCAACATAAGGATGATTGAAGTACTCTCTTTCTTCAAACAAGAACTTCTATTCAATGTTTTAGGTAATATATCATATGATAATGATTCTTCCTCACTATCATTCACAATGACATCATTCAAAGTACATCCTACTTTGAACTCTTCACATACCTCTCTTCTTCTTGACTTGTGACTATCTTCCTCACCAAGTCTCTTGATAGAACCATTTGATCTACTCTCTTTATGAAGACATGTGACTCCACTTGCTGGAAAAATGACTTTCTTGGAATCATAACAAAAGAATGTAGAAGAACCATCTCCTTCATGAATGCACCTAGCAACATCTTTTTCCATATGATCAAAGAAGTCATTAACAACAATCTTTTCCAAGGAAGAACCTTCATCTCCATTGATGAAGTTAGCTCTTTCCTTACCTTTTGCATGCTTGCACTTGCCATGAAGAACCTTTGAAACACCATCATTATCCTCAAGACTAGCCAAGTTAGCACAAAGATGAACATCTCCAAGAAGCATATTGGATCTTGACCTAGATCTAGCATAAGGAAGCTTTTTAACCTTTTGTATAAGATCCACCAATCTTATTGATGCTACAAGGAAACTTTGGAAAGTTGAGACCAATCTCCTTTTCCATTCCGTCCTTTTTGTTAACCATAACAAAAGCATCAAGCTTGAAAAGTCTACCTTGTTTATTGCCCCTAGCAACCAATATTTTTTCCTTTGTAATGAAGCAAGCATCACCACCAAACTTTACCATGTATCCTTTCTCTATCATTTGACCAACACTTAACAAATTCTTTGAAAGTGAAGGAATGTAAAGAACACCATCAAGTCTTGCTTTCCTATTAGTAGAGAGACAAATAGGAATTGAACCAATACCTTCGATCACACACTCACCACCATTGGCCATGTGAATTGCTTTCTTGGCTCCATCATAAGTGACCAAAGAAGTAAAGAACTCCTTGTGACTAGTCATGTGTGAACTAGCTTCACTATCAATCCACCATGAATCTTTGTCACCTTCACTTGATATTAGACTTGAAGAACACATCAAAAGAGAATCACCACCACCTAGATCCTCGTCATTATTAGTAAAGTTGATTTGCTTGCTACCTTCATCTCTTTGCTTCTTCAAACATTCATTTGCAAAATGCCCTTTGATTCCACAATAAAAGCATTTCAACTTAGACTTATCTTTCTTTTTGCCAAAAGAGGAAGTATCGTCTTGATCTTTCCCTTTACTCCTCATTCACCAAGATCTCTTGCAAATCCACAATACTTGGCAAAGTCTTTTGAATAGAAAAACTTTGAACAAGATTAGCATGATCATCCAACAAGCCATTAAGTATAACTTGAACAAGCTCTATCTCCTTAATGCTTTCATCAATACATGCTAACTCATCATTGAATGCCTTAACCCTCAAAACAAAAGCATGAGTACTCTCTTCCTTCTTTTGCAAACTTTGAAAGATTTGCCTCCTAAGAGTAAGCACTCTTGATGTAGACTTGGATTCATAAAGCTTCTTCAAAGCTTCCCAAGCCTCCAAAGATGATGTGCACTTACCAACCTCCTTGAGAAGTTCATTGGTAACATTCATCTTAATCATGTGTAGAGCTTTCTTTGCTCTCTTGTCATACCTCACTTGATCTTGAGGTGCTTGAGTTCTCTCCTCCACACCTGCAACAATCTCCATCAACTCATTTATCTCCAATAAGGACTCCATTCTCACCTTCCAAGTAGAGTAGTTGATTGAGGTAAGCCTATCATTGCTCTCCAACATAAAGCCTCCACTTTTAGCCAGGTTGAAGTGACCTGATCTTCTTGTTTCAACCTGTTCCAATGCACAAAGCACTCTCTTGAATGTCAACAAATAAACTCAAGAAGATATCACAAAGATATGGAACCTCTCAAATCTCTTATAGCACTTCTAACTAGAAAATCAACACATAGAATAGTGAGATATTGATCAACATATGATCTATCCTAAATCTAATGATTCTTGCCACTTCATAAGATTGAAACACACACTCAAATGAAGTTCATTACCCTCACAAACTAGAGATCCAATCAAAATTAGGGTTTTGACAAAATCACAAAAAATTGAATATCTCAAATTCTACATGCAATTCCTAGAAACTTGATATATCTTCTTGTAAAATCAAATGAGACCTTCCTAATGCACCAAAAATCATCTACATCCAGCAAGCCAAGTGTGAAATTGGAATTGATCAAGTATATAACCCTATATTGAGTTTTGACCTACAAAAGATCAATTCTACACATGCAAAAATGCTGATTTTTGAGTAGAGATCAATCTAGCATGTTCTAGCATTGGTAACTCCTCCAAATCCTTGCTAAAGATGGCTGATCCTTTCATAACCTGAAACACAAGAGCTTTGATACCATGTGAAGGATTTCAGATCATTCAAGATCCAATCCATGTCCCAAATCTTTGGTTACAATAAAGAGCAAACCAACAATCCTGCCAATGTAGAAAAATCAGCATCTACATACAAAATGAGATGCAAACTCTAAGAGATATTGATCAAACATGAACCAAAACATAAAATATGTTTTCTGTCCGTACAATTATAGTATCCTACTGTATTTCACACGTGTGGAACCGAAAATAACAATAAATGATCATTCTACACACAAGATTGCAAGATAACACCAAGATAGTGCACCAATGAGTAGTAGAACCCAAAGAGAACCATGTATAATGATGAAATGACAGATAGAAGAGAGAAGATGTGTCTCTCCACGAGTTACATCCTTTTATAGAGTTTTCAAACCCTATTTGGCCACTTGGCTTTCCCTCCAAAATGTAAACCCTACTATTTCTAGGTCTAGATTCAATGTACCCAAAGTTCAAATTTGAATCTCTCTCAAACTCGACTACCAACTTTCCCACACTTTCCAAAAGTGTTTATTGAATGTATTTTAAACTAATATAACTTCAAAAAGTTTGTCTCTAAGTCTAAAATGAGTTTTGGCCTCTTATTGACAATTAACCAAAATATGAATAAACTAGACTAAACTAGTTGAAATCTCTCACAAGCATCACAACCTACTCTCAAAATGAGAAATATTAGGTTTCTCTCCAGTAACAGCTTCATGAGGCGTCTTACCTTCCACAGATTTTGTAGGACACCGATCCGGGATGTGCGTAGCTATGCTACAAGCTTCTGTCCAAAAGGTGTTTGGCAGACCCTTGCTTTTGAGCATCGTCTTGGCCATCTCAGCAATAGATCTGTTCTTTCATTCTGCAACTCCATTTTGCTGTGGTGAGTAAGGTGTTGTAGTCTGCCTCTTGATCCCTTGATCTTTGCAAAAATCAGTAAATTCTGTCGAAAAATACTCACCACCTCCATCAGATCTCAAAGTTTTGATGCAACATCTTGTTTGCTTTTCAACTAATGCCTTGAATTCCTTGAACTTAGCAAAAGCATATGATTTCTTGCTTATGAAATAAATCCAAATGCATCTGCTATAATCATCAATGAAGGTGATAAAGTAATAGTAGCCACTAAGAGATCTAGTTTGCATAGGTCCACATAGATCACTGTGGACAATATATAGGATGCCACTGGCTCTCCTTGCTCCACTTTTGGGAAACCTCTCTCTGTGTTGTTTTCCCAAAATACAACCTTCACAAATTTTTCCTTCAAAAGAAATATCAGGCAATCCTATAACTAGATTACCTCTTTTGAGAATCTGTAAACTTTGAGCACTAATATGATCGAATCGTTGATGCCAAAGATCACTTCGACTATCAACTGTGCTTACCATAGCTTGAGCGAAAGATCTTGCATTCAATTTGTAGAGTCGATTCCCGTTGACTCTAGCTCCTGTAGCAATCACTTTGTAATGATTCTTGATGTCTTTGACAAGACATTTGTCGCTGTCAAACTCAACCTTGAGTTGTTGATCAGCATCGTCCCAACAGATAATAGATTGTTAGCTAAGCCAGGTACATATTGCACGTTGCTTATCCGCTTTATCTTCTTGCTGGCTAACTTCATTGGTACCACTCCAACTCCTTTAACAGATAGCAATTTGCCATCGGCTTGTCCAACTTCATCACCATTGTGAGTTTCCTTGAGTTCTGAAAACCACTCTTTCCTTGAAGTCATGTGCTTGGATGTACCACTATCAATGTACCAGGTATCTCTGGTTTCATCACTTGTCATTAATGCTGTAATGAACAATTTTGAGCTCTCACCTATATCATCTTCATATTGATCATCATCGTATTGATGTTGATCAGTATAATTGTTTTCATAATAATAATCATCAAATTGATGTTGATCAGTATAATTTTCCACTTGCCCTTTGTCTTTTCTTTGTTCCATCTCCTTTTGTTTCTTGAAGCATTCACGCTCCTAGTGGCCAGGTTTGTTGCAATACCTACAATTTTCAGGTTTATTTTGCATGGAATAGCCTTGGTCTTGATTTCAATTGCCTCAATTTGGGCCATCATTGGATTGTTCTTGAAATTGTTGGAATGATCCACGATTTGAGTTTCCACCTCTTGATTGGTGTCTTCCACGACCAAATCTACGACCACGTCCCCTGATTGCAAGAGCTTGATCAAATCCCCTATTGAGATGACTCAAGTTCTCTTGACGTTGTTCTTCCTGCAAAAGCAATCCACCTAACTCTTCATAGGTTGGAAGATTTTCTCGTGTGGCTATACTTGTCACAAACATCTGATATGACTCATTCAAACTATTCAATGTCAACTGCACGATCTCATGATCCTGTACTCGCTCTCCAACTGCTGCTAATTGGTCACAAATCTCTTTGATCTTCATTAGGTGATCAACAATAGTTGCACCATCATCCATCCGCAATGTGTGCAGATTCGTCTTCAGGAATAGCACTCGAGATGTGTTTGTGGTCTCAAACAATGCCTTCAACGTATCCCATGCTTCTTTTGGTCCTTTTGAATCCGAAATGTGGGGAATAGTTGCATCTCTAACTGATAAGTTGATGATGTTCTGTGTTTTCCATTTTCTCCCGTCAAATGCCCGTTGATCTTCTTCAATTAATGGCCTTGTCTCTTCACTTGTCACGATCTCCCATAGCTCCTTTTCCATCAAAATGTTCTTCAGTTTGAATTTCCAAACTACATAGTTCTGGCTCCTTCCAATTTGCTTGACTCATTGAGGACACTCTCGCTTAGAGTTGCCATTACTAGATAGACAAGTCGGATCACAAAAATGGCTAAGTCTGAGCACACAACTTAGTCTATAAATTTTATCACGCCACAGAACTGTATAATAATTTTCTTTTGATTATACACTTGATATCAGAATGGAATGTAAAAGTACGACTGCTTAGGATCCTCTTTAACTTGTGCGTGTGGATCTGATATTGGAGCATGCGATATCGGACTGGAACGCGGATGTACAACTGCTCGGAATTATCTTTAGCTCGTGCGCTTGGATCCAATATCGTACGGACAATATCGGACTGGAGCACGGATGTACGACTGCTCGGGTTTCTCTTCAGCTAGCGCGCTTGGATCCGATATTGGTACGAATATAAAAGAGAGAGAATATAGGAACTTTTAGAGGGAATATTCTAGATTTCCTATTTCGGCGCAGTGGCTACTCCGCCTCCTCTTTGCTTAGATTTCGAAACGAGTGATCGTTCAAACAGACAAATATCAGAAATGTGAAAAGTATGAAGCTTCCTAACTCTGAATGACAGTACTAGATACTCTCTAGTGTGATTTGTGATACTCCAAACAGACAAATGAGAGATTTCTTGGCAAACCTCTCACACAAATAGCACTTTCCACAACAACTAGGAAGTATTGTAAGAATCTCCCCCACTCAACAGATTTTCAATCTGTCTGATGCTGCCCTGGCCTTTTGGATGCCTCCGGGACTGTGCTTTTCACAACAACTAGGAAGTACTGTAAAAATCTCCCCATTCAATAGGTTTTCAACTTGTTTGATGCTACCCTGGCCTTTCTGATGCCTCTCCGATTGTGTGTTCGTTCCCCACTGATGATTCTGAGCTCCAAACTTGCAAAATACATCAAGAAGGATTTCTTCCAGCCGTTTTTGTCTCTCCAAGCTTTCACCTCGTGTAAAGAACTTTCTCACTTCGTTGCGGAGCCTGTGACAAGCTGTATCCACTAATCAGGCACGCATGACTATCGTAGCTCTGATACCATGTCAACAATGGAACGAAAAAGTTGTTTCTTGATGTGCTTGAAGCCGTGGGCGTACCAACACTATTTGTTGTTAAGAACAAGGAAAAGCCGGTTCATTCTTCCCCATTTCTGAATCTGTCACCATGAACCTTACGATGACCATAAAGATTGTGAAAAGGGGCGAAAGAATGTTTCATTCAATCGAAGTTGGAATTTTTTATAAATTCCCGAGAACTTCATATACTTCTATTATTTTTCTGACACTTTGATCAGGAAGTGGAGGGCCTTCATGGAGGAAGAACCTGTGGTATGGAACGCAAGCAATTCCAAAATGAAGATCTGAAACTAACTGGATCAGTTGACCATGGTATGGCAGTAAGTCTTAGTGATGCCAAATACTATCGGTCATATAAAACAAGTGTTTTGTTGGAAATTTGTGATATTGGTCATGACCCCTTTTGGATATCTCAAATTTACAAAATCGAAAACCCGGTAAGCTATTTCTTTATAAAGAATATGTTGGTGAATTTCTTAACACAATAATTAACTCGATTTTTTGTGATTTATTGGAAGTAATTTTGACTACCCGTTAACCTAACGATATCACATAAATTGTTAATGAATCTGTTTTCTAAAATTGTTTTATCTACTTGAATATTCAGGAAATCCTTTTCTGATTTACGAGTTAATTCTCATGCTTGGTAACCAAGAAGATCTTTGGTTTAGTCACTGTGTTGGGACATCATTGATATTTGCTTACAATGATGCAACACTTCTTTTGGCTATCAAGATTTTCTCGGATCTCTTCTTAGACTCTTCTCCTGGGCAAATCTCAAATGATTTGCACCCCTTGGAGATTCGTGGCATTTCTTGTTAAAAAGGGGGAGAAGTAGGAAGAAAAGAGAATTATCAAGGAGAAACATTGGTCAAAGATTCAAGGAGGAATATGTTATATTGATGATGGACCTGTTTTATAAATGATAGGATATGTAGATATTATAGAAATCCTTTATGGATTATAGTAGATATCTGGGTTGAAAATTTAAGGGGGGCGGGGGGGGGGGATTTAGAAAATTACTCTTGTGGTAGATAAGTGGTTGATAACAAGTCTAATTGATTTGTGTCAGAACTTGGTAATTCTATTGCAAGATGGGTTTTTGTTGAAACCTGTTCCTTGCTAGATATAGTCAAATTGATCTTAGTGTGAATTGAGATCCGTGGGTTGATGCAAGAAAACAAATTCATGCTAACAATATATTCTTTTGAGTCAATCTCCGGTTAGTATTCGCTCCTTTGCAATTCAGCATCCCGAAATCTTCTAGGATTTTTTGGGTGTACATGGACTGGTGAAGGTACAATACTCACCAAGGCATTGCCTAAAGATCCATTTGTAAAATTAAGATTGGATTTTAGAGTTATAGATAGATCTATGGGATCAACCAGTTGCATAGATTTCGTTTGTGGAATCCAGTATGTGTGCAATGGTGGAACTATCTAGTGGGAATAGAGGAAATCTCTAGTGATTGTTTTGAATAATCTGGAACTAGAGGAGTTTTGGGGATAATGAGCTGTGAGATATTCATGAATATGGGAAGTGTTGATAAATGTCAATTAAGGTTCACTGATTGGCTACCAAGTACCATTTCAACATTATCTGATGGCCACACATTTTGCATTCTATACGAACCATCAACCCTTACTATATCTAGTGAATAAAACTTGCAACACGGAAGGATCACGTGGTGGTTGCTTCGGTTGTTGGAGTTTGATTTCCAGATAGTGGTGCACAAGGGAAAGCAACATTATGACGAGCTACCAAAGATTCTGTTTCAAAGCTGAACACTCATAGGCTGTATGGTTTTGTGTACAAACTGGACACCATACATTCTCTCATCGTGGGTACTGTAGTTGATTCTGATCAAATGCATTAAAAGATGATGCTACATTACTTTGAAAAGCCTTCAATTTTTTTATCAAACAGGACTGTCAATTGTTCCATCTGTTATTTGTGGAGTTTCGTAATCTGATTCATCAGCGTGAAATGCTAGAAGCGTTGGAGGTCGATGCTACCGAGGGAGTCGAATAATGGAGTCTTGGATAGTTATGGATTGAATCATCATTTGAGCCATCACCATCTTCTCTGATGGCATTTTCCCTGGCTTTCTGCAACGTATGTTGTGGGTATTCCGTCTATATAGGTAGTAGAAATAAGTTGTGAGGGCCGTGGCTTCCTGCGTGTATAAGCCCATTGCCCAATGAGCACTTGTAAATAAATTTTACTGAATAAACTAGACTTTGGCCATGTAATTAAAATAATTTTAAAAGGCCAAAGTTTAAGTTAACTTAAGTTTGCTAAGTTTTATAATCAGTCAAAAGTCAAAGTGGTGGTAGATGGGGTGTGCTTCTTTGTGCACCATAAATTAGATTGTGTTTCTTTTGAAGGGTTAGGATTTCAGTCCTACCTTCTTGCAAGTAGCCAATAGGAAGCAAGGGACAAGGGCCTTCCCAAAGATAGAAATGCACCTCTTGTACACCATTTTTCATGCTAATAGAGAGGAGGAAACTTTACCAATTTGGAGAGCCAAGCTTTCTCGTGTGCTAATGTGTTCATGCTTTTGATTTTGTGTATGTTTCTACTTGTTTTCCATTTTGCATTATAATTGGTTTATTATTCTTAAAGCTTTTCCATCAGTATGAAATGTTGAGCACATGAACTAAGCTCCCTCACCTCTCTCTCTCTCTTTCACCTCCATTCACCTCTATCTTGGTTGTTAGTGTTGGGTGGGGCTAGAGTTAGTGTGGATTAGAGTTACTTTTGGTGTAGAAAAGCATCTAAATTAGCAACTAAACTAAGTTAGGTTCCTATCCTTGTGTTCTAACCCTTTTGAGAGGCGGAGGGTTGCTCACCATCGACTTCATGCACCCTACAATGGTGTCGTTGCTGGGGATAGGCCATCACTAGCTAGTTTTAGTTGTGTTGCTTGTTTTAGTGTGTTTAGGTGGATTTGGGGATAGTGTAGGCTTGTTTTGCTTGTTTTTATGTGATTGGACTGTTGGAAGCTAGCAGAGGAGGTGTGGAGAGATAGTGGAGACCTAAAACAGCCTCTAAGGGCTTGAAATCCCACCACAACTATTAAAAAACCTCAAAAAACACTCAAATATGTATTTTGGAGGGAAAAAGGGGTCAAAAATCATATCAAATTTTATTTCTCCCTAACTAATGAGAAGTAATCCTCGCATGACTGGTAGTAGTTCCAAGACATTGTTTCAGACTTGCATAGAAGCTTACGAAAGTTAGCTCCCGGTAGCTTTTAAAAAATGAAAGAAAAACCATAAAAATTAAAAAATCCCTTGTAAATTAAAAAAAAAAATAATCCAAAACTACTAAGTAACCTTCGCAAAGACTCCTGAAGTTGCATCTCACTGAGACAAGCACACAGAGCAGTATGTGGAAGTTAGTTTTCAGTTTAACCCTCCCTACGAGAATTTCCGAGCTCTAGAAAGGTGAAAAACAAAGGTGGAAAGAACCCTCACATACATCAGAATTTTAGCTTTTGTGGCAACTAAATTTCGTAGAGCCTACCAAATCTCAATCGAGTCGAAAAAACGCTCAAATCTCGACCGAGTCAAAATAACGCTCAAATCTCGACCGGGTCGAAATAATGCTCAAATCTCAACCGAGTTGAAAAAATGCTCAAATCTCGACCGAGTCGAAAAATCAGTCAGCTCTCAACCGAGTCCTCTGGTCACGATCTCGATCGAGTCCTCTGGTCACGATCTCGATCGAGTCCTCTGGTCACAATCTCAACCAAGTTCTCTGGTCACGATCTCAACCGAGTCTTGTGGTCGCGACCTCGATCGAGAGTCCTCTGGTCACATTCTCGACCGAGTCCTCTAGTCACAACTTCGACCGAGTCTAGGCACTCAACTCTCGACCGAGTCCAGGCACCACTCAGATCTCGACCAAGCCACGCCCAGTCCTCTAGGCACTCAACTCTCAACCGAGTCCAGGCACCACTCAGATCTTGACCGAGCCAAGCCTTCTGTTTGAAATTTTGACTGAGCCTCCATCTTACTCGAGCCAAGAGCTAAAAAAAAAAAAAGGCATATACACAAAAAAAATACCAAAAAACAAAACTTATACCAATAGAAAGCCCGTCACATATTGAGTCTCCCCCTTGACTTCCCTACTAGCCAAAAAAAAAAAAAACCCTAAAAAATAAAAATAAAAAAACCCTAAAAAATAAAAAAAATAAAAAAGCATAAAAATCCATACAAAACACAAAATACACAACAATATACAATATTCTAGAAGATTATCCACACAAATGATGTCTCCTATAGCTGAACAAGTCAGACGTCATAGATTCTACCAAATGCAATCACAAATCCACGAGCCATCCACAAATCCATTCGAGGGACGAGAACTTGATAGAGTGGAGTCTTCACGAGCCCGGGCCCATTTTTATAGTGCTGGCCCCTCACAGGCCAGAACCCCCCTTTATGGCGCTTTTGCTGCCCACGGTGCTCCTATTGAAAAGCGAACTCCCAAGTTGGATCTACCCAAGTTTGACGGTAGTTCAGACCCTTGACAATTTTTGCAAATATTTGAAAATGCATGTGATGTGTATGGCGAAACATCTCTTGACGCTATGGTCCATGACCATGATTGCTAAAGCACGTGACTGGTTCTTTAACCTCGATCGTGAAGATAAATTGGATCGGTCTAACCTGAAAGAGTCCTTTATCTAGCATTTTAAACCATTTTGTTTGATAGAGAGTCCTGTCGTCAAATTGAGTAACATCCACATGGCAAAAGATAAACGCGTACGAGACTATATTGAGCGTTTCAAGCACTTGAAAAGTCAAGTACAAGAATAGACCACCGAACAGATGCTCATCATCTGATTTATAGTCGGACGCGAGCTTAAATCAAATGATGAATGTACGAGCTTAAAGTTAGCTATGTCTGATGCCATCCGGGAGGAAGACGAGGGATCCAAACACAGTTTCAAAGACTGCCCAAAACAACCCAACAAGATCCTACCCGCAACGTTAGTTATAAATCATGATAGGATCCTCACGACGACCCCACATGAGCACCATAGCAACAAACAGTTAAACCTGCTGCTCAATCGAGAAGGTCCTTGAGAACTTATACATTACCATGACATTTACCAGATCAATAATCAAACATAGACATTATACGAAATGAGTTATTGCAAGACGTAGAGGAAATCGATCTTCCGTCATATGCTACTATTCCCAGACAAGAGCACCCTCCCCAGGGAATTGACATTTTTACTGCACTCATGCAACCTCAAATCTATATGTCTTTCCATTTTCTAACAAGCTTTCCCCACTAGATATAACAAATCAAATTTGAGAATAAGAAATCTAAAAGCGATTCATTTTATGAACCTCATGATCTAAAAGATACTAATGGGAATACTATCTTCTCCTTCTATGCATTTCAAGTGATATCTTACAATATTTGCTATCAATAATGGTAGATTTTGTGTCACCAACCCTGCCTTGTTTTAGACAAGGGCATATTGAAATTTTTCTCATCACTCTACAAGACCAATGAGATATTGCAATTGTCAAGGTGAATTATCAATGTTCATGAACGAAAGTTTTGTTCAACAAGTGCCATACCGTTCTCACTCTCTGTACAGTTCGTTTATTTCTTTGTTCCTCTTCATCCCTTTTGTGTGATTGATTTTTGCATGAGAAATAGCTACTGCACAAGAGTCTTTTGTAGAGCATCTCAATAACACATTTTCTTTCATCTATCCATCTTCAGATCACCTTGTACAGAGTTTAGGATCTTTGAGCATACTGCAACTTTCAGAAATCCACGTCAGAGCACCTCTCATCTTAGATCGAGGAGGTCTATGAGAAGACAAGACGAGAACGAAGACTGATAGCCAAGTATGAGAGTCGAGAAGTACTAGTTAAGAATGACAAGCAAGAATTGTGTAAGCCTCATGGTGAATCTCGAAAGATGGAATGACCATGTAGGAACTAGCATTTCTAGGCTAATGTAATAAATGCAAGTAAACCTCTCTTGAAGAAAGTGGAGTGAGCCACCTTTTGATGGTGACCTCTAGTGGAGAGCTTTATTTCACTTGTAATTTGTGAAATGTGGAAATGCCACCAGGATGCCACCTAAGGAGCTCTCTTGCTTATTTAAGAGACTCCCCCTTTGTAGAAGGGAAGCTTTTTGTAAATGCATCTACTCCATGCTGAAATGAGATTATCTTCCATGAATTTTGATGCATTCTTGAGCTCCTTGATCATCTTGTTTCTCGAGTGATGCATTAATGATCTTGCCCTTCCATTTCCTTTGTGTGTGGTTGTGGATATTAATTAGTGGTGGATTAGTTTTCTTGCTTTCATAGATTAAATGTAGATTTCAACATTCAAGTAAACTAAATAGGCTGGATTTGTGGTGTAAATCTTGCATATCCTCTTACAATCCAGTTCTTGATGTTCTTGGTCTGTCCAAGAATCAAGAAATGAGTGTTTCTTGATCCTTGGACTTTCAAAATGTTGTTTAGTCTTTAGTTTCTTGTTTCTTGTTTTGTGGAATGTATGGTAGCTCAGTTTTAGATTATTAGTTTGCAGCATTAAAGTAGGATCTTCATGCTCGTTCAATTGATTTACACGCCTCACTTGGTGATTCTTATAGTGGTATCAGAGCAAGGCTTTGCATCAATCAGAAGGTGGAGTTGCTTTTTGCTTTTTCCCAGGTTTTTGGTATTTCCTCTTTGCTTTTTACTTCCAGGTGGTGGAATTGACCTCCAAGTAAGTGGTTTCTCTGATTTTGGTTTGATTTCAGCCTATTGATCATGATTATGGATTTTCTCCATAGATTTTGATGGAAATCAATGGTTTTTTGTGATTTTTCACCTAAAAATCAAGATTTTTGTTTGGAATTTATCATTGCTACTGATCTAGTACATTTTCCATTTCTATTTTACAATCATTATCGATTGTATCTAATGATTGCATGTCGGTTGAAAAGTCAAAAGGGTGCTTAGATAGTGATTTTTAGCCAAAAATTGGGGTTTTTGGACTAGAAATGGGCTATAAAAAACATAATTGACTGAAATCAGAACTTTTGGTGCTTGCATCTAATTTATTTACAGGGATTTGGGTGTAATTGCACTTAATTGTGAATTTGATCCACAAATTTTGGTCAAAATTGGTCAAAAAAATGGTTTTTTGATGGTTTTTGGACTAATTTTGGGGTTTGCCAATAATTTTCATGCACATATTCAGAGGTGTAATTATGATTTCCCAAGGCTTTCATGAAGTTTTGTTAGGATTGGACACCATTAAGGGTCTCAAAAATAAAAAAATTAGTGTATTTTTGGGGGGTTTTTTGAGCTTGAATAACTATCAAATGGTGGTCTGAACCTAATGGATCTTGTTACAAGCTGAAATATATGATGGAATGCCTTTGATATAAGGCATCATGCATCCAATTTGGTTTTGTGAGGCTTAGACACTATTATGTTGAAGATTTGGTTGTTGTTGGAGTCCAAAAATGCAATTTTTGCATGATCTGAGCTTACGATTGTTTTTTGGACCTGTTAGAAGCCTCTATGCCTCTCTAATGAACCTTAGAAGAGTTGGAGATGGATTTTTGATGATACTACCTTATTGGGTTGGAGATGGATTTTTGATGATACTATCTTGAAAAAGTGCGCCCTCCTACCTGTTTTTGGGACAGTTACAGCTCACACGTGTGATGCCTAGGTGGCAAGGTGAAGTGGCAGATGTCATGTAGACATACTCTCCCTTCGTACTGTGCTTAAGAGTGACAAATTTGGTGTCATGTAGAGAAAGTTATGGCTATCAGAAGTTTGACCATTTTTGAACTAAAATTCAAAAATTTTCCGAATTGTTCTGATGCATGCATGTAAATTAGTTTAGTGCTTTTTTGTTGTTGAAAATGTATGGACAGACTTGTATGCATGATTGGATGCATGGTACATGGGTGTTCAATAGATTGATCAGAAAAATTTCATGCATGAAGCTATTTTTGGCAATTCTAGTTCAAAATGCTGATTTTCCAGTTTCAAGGCAATTTACATAAAAATTTGATGTTTTTAGAAATCATTGCATGTCATGTCTGATGCATGCTGCCGGATGTTTCGAAATCTTTTCAAAATGTGATGGTAACTGTGAAACTGCCAAGTCGATGCTTTAGATCGATTTTCACAGTTTTGGTCCATATTGAACGGAATTTGAAACTCCCAGTTACGCTAAATTTTGAAAGAACCATGGCTATTTAGGATTTGTTCAAATTCGTTGGTTATTGATCAAAGAGAAATCGCTTAAGTGGAGATCAGTCAGTTTTATAAGGTCACAATACCTTTCACTTTTGGTTGAAGATTTGGAGTCTATCAATTAATGAGAGCATTTCTTGTTTTATGGGATCAATAAAGATCAAGAATAACACAAATATTGTTTAAACGGTTTTTGTGCCAATCTATGGGTAGATTTATTAGTAGTTGAGTGTGGCACTTTACTAATGAACAATGAAAACTGTCTGGTACTAATGATTCCAAATTGGTCCTTTTCCTAGCCAAATTTGGGGCTTAAGAGATGAAGCATAAGGGTTAGATGATTGGTTGACCAAGTAATCCGATTATTAAATTTATTTCAATTTCTGAAGTATAAGTGATAGCAAGTGAGAATACAATTGGGAATTTAGCTTAGGCAGTCAGGTAATCCAATTATGGAACCATCTTTGTTTTGCAATTGGATTTGGATCAAATCCCATGAAATTGCAAGTGAAAGTAGATGGAAAGTGTTCCATACATGATTCTAGTAATTTGGATTCTTTTTGAGGCATTATAGAGTGTTTCTTTATAATGACAAAGACAATAAAGAGATCTTCTAATCTGTAAAAGAATTAAATTCTTTTACCGATTCTGAAATGGATATTGGATATCTATGACAAGATGTTTTTGGTTAGATTGAGATTCTAAATATTCCTTTTAGTTCATTGAATACACTTGCGGCATTTCAACAGTACTTGAACGATACATTTTGTCCATGCCTGGGTCAATGTGGAGTGGTATTCTTAGATGATGTGTTCATCTACAGAGGAACACTTAAGGAGCATGAGAGAATTCAATGGCTAGAAGTATCTCCTGGAATTGGTTGTGAATCTAATCCTATATTTGGGTATAGGATAGCCAGATAGTCTTTTTAAATTTTTGGATAACAGATCTAGAAGTAGAGAATTATTGGAGGGAAAGCTGGTGGTATGGACTGAGATGTAATATTTCTATCACTCGGAATAAGATATTTTATGATTTTGGTGAAAGTACGGTATATAATAGTATTGATTGCTAACTTTTTCGGATCTTTGATATCTTATATGTTGTCTCCTGGAACTTTTTAATCGAAATTATGAAATTTCTTTTAAAAGTGGGAGAAGAAAAGGTAGGAATAAGACTTTCATGGGATCAACCAGTTGCATAGATTTCTTTTGAGGAATCCAATATGTGTGCAAAGGTTGAACTATCTAGTTCAAATAGAGGAACTCTCTAGGGATTGCTTTGAATAATCTTGAACTAGAGGAGTTTTGGGGGTATTGAGCTGTGAGATATTCATGATTATGGATAGTGGTGGTAATGATTAAAATTTAGGTTTCACTAATCGGTTTGCCAAGTACCATTTTGTTATGAATTGGATCAGGTGCGAATAAAGTTTTAATCTTAACCTTATGTACAAAGATGTATGTATAAGTCAGTCTAATCTTGGTTTGAATACTAAGATATGTGGTAGGTTGATTGGTTGAAAATTTTTTGTTAGTAAAAGTATGATGGTTGGAAAACTTGTGATGTGGAATTATTTCACTTCAAAGATTTCCCAGATATGTTAATTACTCATGAGAAATAGAGTTCTCTCTCATAAGAGAAAAGTTTGATAAATTTAGATCAAATCTTTTTGTACTTAAAGTTGTTTAGCTTTAGTATGCCATATAAGTGTTGTAAATGCAACTCTAATTTTAGGGAGAGAGTTAGAATAAAAGTAGATTTATTGTGCTACTATATTTCGGGTCCAGTCATAAGACTAGGGCTAACAGAATACTAGATGAGGCAGTCTCTGGGGCATGCATCTTGTCAATGACAAATCGAGCCATGCAAGGGTTGCCAACAAAAAGAGTAACTTGTACATATCCTCTTTAGAGACAAAAAAAAAACATAAGGTGCATAAGCTTTATGAGGGTTTTTCAAGAATCAGAGTTCTTGCTTGAGTTGATTTCTACCGTGTTGCTCTATAATCCTGTCACTCAGTTAGAAATTTATCTAGCTGGTATACTTGTTATACTTCTTTATATCTTAATTTTTTTGTAATTGATAAATCTTTTAGATGGCCAATTTGATAGATCATACTCCTACTTCTTGGTAGATTGTAGAGATTTGATTTCAGAATTGTTTAAAATTTAAGAAATTAAAGATCGAGAATTCAACTCTTAGATTAAACAAATGTAAGATCCAAATTTTGTATTATCAAATGGTACCTCAATAGAAAAACCACTAGAACTCTCATCATTGTTTCTTATATAGTGAATTTTGTCAAAGTCAATAACAAAGTCAGATTCTTTCTAGATTTCACAACTCTTCATGCAGTCCTCTTGCCTATATTCATCACACGTACATGCACTACTCCATAACTCTCAAAGAGAGTGTCTAGCTCTTCTCAAGGTCATTAGTCACAAACAGGCCTTGACATGAAATCAAATCTCTTAGGGGTTTTCCCTAGTGGTCTTTACAATTGTATTCTTTCATGTAGTATACATGGATATTCACAAATAAGTTGATGATATGAATACAATTGGTGTCTGATGCATATATATGCCTATTCCTCTACAACTTTTTTGTACACACACACACACACACACACACACACACACACACACACACACACACACACATGTTTTGCTTCATATAATTATTTGAACAAACTTTGTCACATTAGTTCCTTCCAATATTTTTTTGGTTCAATCATATGTTGTATTTGTAAGTAGTCACCTGCAAGGGTGATATTATGAAATACCTTCTTCAATAAAAAGGATAAAAAATTCATGCCATTGACAATCGCATATTAAATTAATCAACAAAATATTTCTTTAGGAGATACCTAGAACAACAGAGAGAGGGTGAGTTGCAATTTGTAGCTAATTCAAGTTTATGTTTAAAAAGGGCCACAAGTTTGTTGGCTAATAAATTCAAGGCATTGACATTCTCTTTCCAATTGCTTTGCATATGGAATTTTATAACATAGCCATAGTTTTGCAATATGAAAAAGCAGATATTTAGATGTTTAATCTTTTTTTTTGTTTGGTTTTCCGTCATAAGAATAAATTTACCTCACTTGTGATATGGTCATATAAGGTGTTCAAATGGGAGTTGGAAAAAGGGGTGAGGACAATTCACGAATGTCTATATTGTTGTCTATTTTTTGCAGTGACATTACTTAGCATGAATATGATTAGGTATAATATTTACAATGTACACTAGGCCAAGCCAAAGTTGGCATGTGGACACCTGGATGTCCCTATTCCACATGCAAATTGAGACTCAAGCCTTAGTCTCCATTGCCATAGTCTATGGGGTTGGCTACAATGGGAAACAACTGTTGAATTTGGATGAATAAGTCTTTCGAAATAAACTATCATGATGTAAACTTGTAGGTTTTCCGAACATGATGTGGTAGGTTGATGTGAGAGGTGTTCTTGTGACAATCAAAAGTCTAGGCCTTGACTTTCTTTTTGGCCCCTTAGGCGTGACTCCAGGACATCTCGGAACTCATTGACTCCATAATTTGAGAGCTAATTTGTACTCTGAATGTAGCACCATAGTTGTAAATTGTAATGTAGTAAATCATGTTATTGAACCAGTTGTAAAGGTCACTAGAGAAATCTGTCCCAAGCATTAAGAATAGCGTTTTTATGGTTGAATTTTTTTTTTACAACTCTCACTTTTGCATCTCTATGGGTCCTAATCTCTCTTCTCCAACTTCTTTACAACCCTTTTATAAGCACAATGTTATTGTGAAAAATTCTTTGTGATATTAAGATTTCATTATATGCCAAAAAAAATAGATGAGCTTATTATCAAATTTCATAGTGTCAAAACATTATACAATGAGCTCACTTTCAAAGTTAAAAATATGACATAAAATGTTTCACGGACAATTTCTTATTTATAGAATCAAGATGAACTCATAATTTCTCAATGAGGGCAAGCTTTGAAGGAGTTTTCAACCAAATCCTTTACTACATAGGTCAAAGAAAGATTTATAATGAACATTGTTTGAAACATAGTAAAATCTTGATTGCCACCTAGAATTTGTGCTTATCCACTACAACAAGGAGCTATAATACTCAAGATGCATGTTGTTAGTGGGGGGGAAGGCCCGAGGGCTTCGGGCCTTCCACATGCACATTCCACCGGAGAGGAGAGAGAACGTGCATTCCACCGGAGAGAGAATGTGCATTCCACCGGAGAGAGGAGAGAGAACGACAGATTCCTAGGAGAGAGAAAATTGGATGGACATTATGCTCCTGGAGGTGGTCCCAAAATACAAAGGACACCTGAGCACAAGGCATTACGTCTAATATATAAGTGTGTCATGTCATCCTAACTCCATGCATGCATGTTTCCTCATCACATGGCGACTATGGCTTGTCCATCCCCTCAATACATTCTTTGACCTCCACTTCATAATGGTCATATGCATGTTAGGTTCAGAAATAACTGAGCGTCATTCAAACCTTAAAGTTTCTTTGATTTTCGGTTCAAGCCCCCTTTGAAAACCGTAATGCCTTGTGCTCAGGTGTCCTTTGTATTTTGGGACCACCTCCAGGAGCATAATGTCCATCCAATTTTCTCTCTCCTAGGAATCTGTCATTCTCTCTCCTCTCTTCGGTGGAATTCACTTTCTCTCTCCTCTCTCCAGTGGAATGCACGTTCTCTCTCCTCTCTTCGGTGGAATGCATGTTCTCTCTCCTCTCTCTGGTGGAATGCACGTTCTCTCTCCGGTGGAATGCATGTTCTCTCTCCTCTCTCCGGTGGAATGTGCATGTGCTATGTGGCAGCCTGTCATTGGTTGTCCACATCCACATTCCACCACAAACGTAAAAAAATTTGTGAAAAAAAAATGGCAAAAAACCAAAAAAAAAAAAAAAAACGTGTCCACGCGTACGACCGTACTGTACGGCCAAAAAACGAAAAAAAAAAAAAAAACCAACCTTCACACAATGGCATTACGTAGGGGAAGGCCCGAAGCCCTCGGGCCTTCCTTGCTGGGAGGGCCTCCCGCCCTCGAGCAAGGCCCTCCCAGCAAGGAAGGCCCTCAGGCAGGGCCTTCCCCCCCACAAGATGCATTAAATGGGGCCATTATCCCATATTATACGGTCCCAAACGGCTGATGACCTGTGCCACCCTACTTGGAGAGTCCTAGATTTGGTCAATGGGATTTTTTACGCGTCGAGAAAAGATCCTTAATAAAATTAAGGGGAAGTTGAGGCCTAGTATAAGGAAATATTTTTAACGGGCACTGTTTGCAAATTCCTCCATCTTGATTCTTGAATCAGAGAATCTTATCTAATAGACTAAAATCTATCCCCCAGGCCCACGAGCTCGTCTTTATCCATGATTAAGTACGGACCCTGTACGGAAGATAGCATTCCTTGATCTGTATATCCGACACGTCAGTGTGCCACGTCAACCTAACTCTATGCACGTCAAACGGGCCCCTCCTTAATGCCACGTGTCCGTCCATTTCTCGCTCCCCACTTCGTCGTCGCCGATTGCATTTATTAGCACGGGATGGCTATGCCCCATCTCTTGGATCTGTGCCACGTGGTGTTCTGCCACTTGGACTTACGTCAATGGTTAAATTAATACACGTGGCAAAATCCCAACGTCTAAGAGAAATCCAACGCTGGAGCGTGGAGGGTTTCAAATCATAGGTCTCCAGTAGGATTCGGGGGGCCCTCCCTCTCTTTTTGGTAACTCGTTTGTTTGCAAATTTCTACGAAGATATTTGATAGTATATTTTCGCAGGACCACTTAGATCTTTGCCACGTGGCCGATCTTATAGCGTGGCAAGATCCGGACGTTTGTGAAAGAATCCAACGGTGGTGGGCTTCAAATCGTAGCCATCCGTTACTAGACGAGGGCCCCCCCTCTCTTTCTCCCTATCTGGTAAATCGTTTGTTTGCAGATTTCTTTGATGAATGATGAAGAAACTTCCTGTTCTTGATGAATGGGGAAGAAAATGGCGGTGATGATTGATTGATCGGTGATGGTTTGGAAGCATATCGGATCGGACCTCATACAATTATGTATTCAAATTCTTCCTCAGACGCCATTTCTTGCTAATCCGGTTCCTGACAGCAATCCGCCTCAGCAGGTCGTTCTTATCCAAGGTTTCTAACAGCGGTAAAATATCAATCAATATCAGCAGTTCAGGCTTATCTGATTGTAAGTTCGTTTCTGCTTTAAAATCTCGCTTGTAAATGTCGTTTTTACTCCAGCATAAGCCTCAATACTTTTATTATAAATGCTTGTTTCACCATAGATATTTTCGTTGCTCGCTTCATTCATCTTGTCAAGTGCTACAGTTTGCCTTGAATGGTGTGACTTAGGTGTAAAATCGTGGCGTTAAAAAATATATTTGCATCAGCCGTTCGTGCCTATCCTGCAAGTTTCTTAATATCAATTAATAATCAT